>JABTTQ020001955.1:0-345000 GCA_016081115.2 Rehmannia glutinosa | reverse complement strand
CAATGTCCGGACATGTACAATTCGTTAAGTACATCGATCGCCAATTACCATTGCATATTCCAAATGAGAAACTGTTCGCCTCTATTGTTGGCCAAATGTAGATTTAGATCTACAGGTGTCTTAGCCGGAGGATTATCAAAAGCATTAAACCTTCTGAGTATGCTTTCGACATAATGGGATTGTGACAAGACAATTTCATCTGAAGTTCTAGAGATATTAATCCCTAATATAACATCAGATAATCCCATATCCTTCATGTCAAAGTTCTTCTTCAACATGTTCTTAGTATTCATGATTAAATCATGACTACTGCCCATAATCAACATATCATCAACATAAAGGCATACTATGACGTAATCATTTGTAGTACCTTTAATGTAGACACATTTGTCACATTCGTTGATCTTGAAACCATTTGACTTCATAGTCGAGTCAAACTTTTCATGCCATTGCTTAGGTGCTTATTTTAATCCATAAAGTAACTTAACAAGTTTACACACCTTTCGCTCTTGACCGGGTGCAACGTACCCCTCGGGTTGTTCCATATAAATCTCCTCTTCAAGCTCACCATTCAAGAAGGCAGTCTTAACGTCCATTTGATGTATCTCAACCCGAATGGATGTAATCCTCGTGACAGGAGAATATGTATCAAAGAAGTCATATCCCTCCTTTTGTCTAAACCCTTTAGCTACCAATTGGGCTTTATACTTGTCAATTGATCCATCTGCTTTATACTTCCTTTTAAGGATCCACTTGCATCCCAAAGGTTTGCAACCCGGTGGGAGATCAACCAACTCCCAAGTGTGATTTTGCATGATGGAATCTATCTCATTATTGATAGGTTCTTGCCAGAGAGGAGCTTCTGGACTAGACAATGCTTCTTGAATAGCTCGGGGTTCATTTTCTAACATATAAGTTAGAAAATCAGGACAAAAAGACTTAGCTACTTTTGTCCTTTTACTGCGTCTTGGTTCCTCTTCGTCATCACTTTGAGGTAACCTTGCAGTATCATAAGTCCGTTTACTCAAACTTTCTTCTTTCCGTTCTCTGTTCGGAAAGATATTCTCGAAGAATACAGCATTCCTTGATTCAATGATCATACCTTCATTTATATCAGGAATTGCTAACTTGTGCACTAAGAAGCGATATGCATTACTATTGTTAGCATATCCAATGAAAGCACAATCGATCGTCTTCGGACTGATTCTAACTTGTTTCGGCTTAGGTACTTCGAATTTAGCCAAACACCCCCACACTTTGAGGTATTTATATGACGGTTTACGTCCCATCCATAACTCATATGGAGTTTCGTTTTTACCTTTGTGTGGGATCTTATTAAGAATGTAGTTCGCAGAAAGTATGGCTTCCTCCCAAAAGTTTTGGGGTAAGCCAGAACTTAACAACATCGCATTCATCATCTCCTTAAGAGTACGATTTTTGCGTTCTGCAACACCATTTGATTGAGGTGAGTAAGGTGCAGTCATTTGAGGAATTATACCCGCTTCCGAGCAAAATTCTTCAAACGGAGCAACATACTCTCCGCCTCTATCACTTCGAATCATCTTAATTTTCAAATTAAGCTGATTTTCAACTTCATTCTTATAAGTTTTAAAAGCTACTAAAGCTTCATCTTTGCTTTTCAAAAGATACACATAGCAATATCTTGTGCAATTGTCTATAAATGTTATGAAGTACTTTTTCCCACCTCGAGTTTGCACAAGTTTTAAATTACACACATCTGTATGAATTAACTTGAGTGGTTTGGTACTTCTCGTTACCGAATGAAACGGTGCTTTGGCCAATTTTGTTTCAACACAAATTTTGCATTTGTCTTGTGAATCGGTTTTAAATGTAGGTATTAATTCCAGATTCAATAACATTTTAATTGTGTTGAAGTTTACGTGTCCTAATCTATCATGCCATAAATTACGAGTAGCCCCGATATCTATCCACTGCTCCCTTGGATTATCCACCATATTGGCTTCAAATACAACGGTGGAGAGATCGAGCTCCGACATGTCAATTGGAACCAACTTGTCCTCCATCACATTGGCTTGTTGGTTGCCACCTTGATTGCCCTTTTTAGGGTGTCGGCAATCCTTTGCCATGTGGTTCAGTTTGCCACAGTTGTAGCAATTCCCCTTGAACTTTTTGGCCTTGCCTTTCTCTTTCCTGGAGTGCTTGCGTTTCTTGCTAGTGCTGGATTCAGCAAGATTGGTCTTAGCCTCCATTCCAGACTTACTGGATTTCACATCTGATTTTCGGTTGTCTTCTTCGATCTAAAGCCGAACAATCAGATCCTCAAGCCCCATCTATTTACGCTTGTGCTTGAGGTAATTTTTGAAGTCCTTCCACAATGGCGGCAATTTCTCGATTATTGCAGCGACTTGAAAGGATTCATTCAAAATCATCCCTTCAGACACTAAGTCGTGAAGTATGATTTGAATCTCCTAAACTTGGCTGATAACCATCTTGGTGTCAACCATCTTGTACTCCAGGAATTTACCGACAACAATTTTCTTTGTGTCGGCATCTTCCGTCTTGTACTTCTTCTCCAAGGAATCCCACAATTTCTTGGACGTATTGAACGTGCTATAGACATTGTAGAGGGTGTCGTCTAGGCCGTTCAACACATAGTTGCGACACAGAAACTCGCTGTTATGCCAAGCATCCACAGTGATTCTCTGGTTGTTATCAACTTCTTCATCGCCTACGGAGGGAGGGGGCCGTCCTTCAGGAAACGTGACAACCCCAAGGTCGTCAAGTAAAATAGCATATTATGTTGCCAATGTTTGAAGTCAGTGCCGGAGAACTTGGGTGTCTTTTCGCCATGAGCGAGAGCAGCAGCCATAGGTGTGAACTAGATTGATGATGATGCCATTGTCTTCAACAGAAACGGAATATTTGGTCTTGCGATTGTTGTTAGGTAAAATATTTGTGAGGTTTCTGATTAGGAAAATGGCTAAGTGTATAGTGTATAGGCTAAAGTCGAGGCCTAAATTAGATTCAGTCTCCGCAAGACGAAATATGTCTCGTATAAAAAGTGCTTACGGTTCTGGCGTTCGTCTCTAAGATACAATGACTTACAGTTCTGATTTAGCAACACTTGCAAAAACCGGAATCACAACGAACAAGAAGTGTTTCTGACTTTCAAGCTTTTGAAGGAGAAAGAATGTCAATATGCTCGATTATGCAAATGACCGGTTATTATCTTAAGATTTTCGTGTCCATATTCATCTGCATGGGTTTCTATAATATAGGCAAGCAAGTGCCCATACGGAAAATTGCGTCTTTTGGCTCGAAAAGACACATTTTGCATTGACAGACGCACCTGTTCAGGGGTGCACGACCCAACGCACGGGCCGTGCACCTGCCCGTGCGCTGGTGCGCGAAGGTTCGACAGGGCGCATGACCCGATGCACGGGCCGTGAGCCAGCCCGTGCACTGTTTGGCAGGTAGCACGACCCAATGCACGTGACGTGCGTCCGCCCGTGCGTGGGTCCGAACCTCTTCCCAGGTTGAAAACCATTTAATTAATTACAAAAATTAATTAAATCAATTTAATTACAAAAATTAATTAAACAATTATTTTAAAGGTTTTTGGTCCAAAAAGAATCAGGGCCTTGAAGCCCAAGCCCACGACCCGGACCCGGGCCGGGCCGAGCCGAGCCAGCCACGGGCGGGCGGCGCGGCGTGTGCGCAGCGTGTGTGTGCTTTGAACCAAACCCACAAGCATGTAGGTCCTCACCTCTTTAAAAACTTGGGTGCCCCCAAGGGCCCAAACCCATAAGTCCAACTTGGGATATATAAAGTGTGCAAACTTTTCATCTTTTTCCTATGTGGGATGGAGCATTTCTCCTTCCCCACATTTTCCATTTTCCATACATTTATTTGTATTAAGTGGCTAACTTCTAGCATTAATTTCTCATTCACCCGGAATCGGTTTTGAGAAATTTCAAATGCTATTCTCATCTACTCTCTTAGTAGAATTTTTACAAATAATTTAATTCTATTTTTTACTAATGGAAACCACTTAATTATTTGGTCAAAATCGGGTCAACACCCATTTCTCAAGACCAAATTCCAACAGGAGTACTACTAATGTGTTTTCTCGCACCTATGAGTTCATTTTGGGAACATTTTTAAAAATGGAAGCACCCTCAATCCTTACCTGAAAGCAACATCCGGTGTTTTATTCCGGGGTGGGTGGGCTTGTGGGGTGGACATTTTTAAGAAATAAAATACTCCCATCTATTCACAATAAATGTCTTTTTAGGAAAAAAAATACACAAATTAAGGAATGTATTAAAATACCAAATATACCCTTAATTAATCATAAATATAGCTTTGAAAGAAAACAAAAATTTAGTCGTTATTGTTAATGAGTATAATGGTAATTTAGGAAAAATCTTTTCTCATTAGTCTTGAAAATATCAAAAAGATATTCTTTTTGAGTAACTTTTTATGTGTCAAAAAGACACCTATTGTGAATAGAAGGGAGTATATTTTATTATTTTCACATGATAAATCATGGCTGAACGTTGCAATTTTCCGAATACATTTTCTATTTCAAAAGTTTCATAACATTAAAACATGTTTGCACAAAATATTTTTTCAAAATAAATCTAAGTTGTATGTAGGTCCCAAGGGGTGTGAAGTAAGCTTTAGAAGGGGGGTTGAATAAACCTTACCAAATTTTCGATTTTAGTCCTTTAAAAATTATTCAACAGAGTTGACTCAAACAACTGTCTCTTTGATGGATAGCTAAGTTGGCTTTTCAGCTAAGTTACCCACTCAACAGACTCAATAGAGCTGTTAATAGTATAACTCGGCTGCTCAAGCTAAATACTTAACTTGGCTGATTGGTTTTTAACAGCGAAAGACTTAACACCATTTGTTTAGTTTTAAGGTTGTTTTTAACATTTTATTTAGCTTTTGGTTATTTATCAGTTGGACAACAAATATGATACTAACAACAGATATAAAGTAGATATGCAGAAAAGTAAGTTTGCTGAAAGTAAATGACACAAATAATTTATAGAGTTTCGAAGATGGGGTAATTCTTCTAATAATCTCTTCTCCAACTCCTGGAGGAATCCATTATGTAACATATCAGTTTACAAAGCGGTGAACAGTCTGGAGACAGCCTTGATCACACAGCTGGCTTCTCTTGCGACTCAGCTCACTTCTCAAGTTATTGGATTTGATCATGAAGCCCTCCAACAAACTTGATAATGGTTCGACCTAGAACCTTTCTACAATCCTGACTTAGAAAGTAGACCCCTTTGCTTCTTTAAATGTTTTCTCTTCAATAGGTTGAAGTTATCTCTCCTTGACAGCTTGTGTTGGATCGAGTTTCTTCGAGTTTGAGGCTTGAGGAATTGCTTGAATGTCTATGAGAATATTGCAGGTTAAATGCTTGAATATTGCTTGCTAGTTCGTGGTTCAGGTAACCTTTTCTCTATAGAGCACATTTGAAATTTTGCCCGTTGAAGAGATAGGCTAATTCAAATGTCACTTTTGTGGTTGTTGGTTTGTCTTGTCTTGGTCTGCAGTCCTTGATGTAGAGTTTTTCTCGTATTAATGGCATACCAGCTTTGTAGGTGTTTGACACAAGATGCAGTGCTTCCCATTGGTTCATTCCTTTTGCATAATTCCGGGAAAAGCACTTTTAGACCTGGAAGCTTTACATGTTACTATATCGAGTAACATTTGTGACTTTATTGCAACGGATCTAAGTCAGTTGTCTTTACTTGACTGCTGTCTTTACCCCCAGATGACTTGAGTCTGCTCCAATCATTGGATTGACTCAACTGTCACTTCAACTTGTAGACTTGGCTTCTTGAGTTGATTTGACTGACACTTCTTACAGTTGTTCCCCAGCTGACTCTTCTTCAGTCGAGTCCTTGTCTTCCTTCGTGGCATTACTCAGCTGACATACAGCAGAGTCTTCTCACAGTCCATAGTTGACTTCTTGTAATCCTTGGCATAGCTGACTTGACTCAGCTTTTCCAGTCCTATCTATTACAATACAAATTATAAGAAAAATGGGGTGCCAACTTCCTAGTTTAAGTTTTACATGGTATCATCAAAATCTATAAATAAAATTTCCTAACAATTTCCCCTTTTTGATGATGCCAAAACTTAAATGAATAAGTAAACAACAAAAAGATATACGAGAAATGTAGTAACAAAGAATGTATGCTTGAATGAATCATTTTATTGATCATAGCATTCTTGTCCTTTACAAAATCAAGCAGGATTTTCCTATACAAAGCTCTATACAAATACATCGCACAAAATGTATCTTAGCTAAGTTACAAGGAAATTTACAGAGCTTATTACAGAAGACTTACATTGAAATGGATTTACACAAAAATACACGAAGGGGTTCGCAACACACTTCAACGCCTTTGTTGCTTTCTTCCTCTCTCTTCTTCAACTCTTATGCGATCTTCCTCATTAGCTCTTTTTCTCTTTTTCTCATCTTCTTCCCTTTTCTTTTTCTCATACGCTCGCTTTGCAGTAGGGTCATCCCTTCGCTGCCTTTCTTCCCATTCACGAGTCGCTCTGGTGCTTTCTTCTGCCATTCTCTTCTTGGCTTCTTCAATTTTACGAGCAACTTCTAAGTTTGCAAGATGGTCATGCCCTGCCCAGTATGTAATTCCCCTTTTCTCAGGATCTACAAAATTGACATTTTTTGGCCTTGGCCGAGATTGATAACTTCTTCCAGTGCCATTTTGTCTTCCCTTTCTTGACTTTGCCCCTCTTCCTCTAAGAGCATACTTTGCAGGAGCCTTGGATTTTCCAGCTGAGTGACTGCTAGTACTCTGCTGCTTCTCAGCCGTGTTGCACACCTCCAGGCCTTTTTCCCAGTACAACTCCTAGGCTTGAGTCAAAGTCATACCTTTGAAGTAGCCTTCAGCTTCCAAAGTTTGAAATTCCTCTATAGATCTGGGCTCAGATCCTGCATCTGGCATTACTTTTCTGGGGGGGATCTATCATGGCATTTTCTAATCCAACTGGAAGACCACCATGCTATTTTAAGAGTTTTTCCACTCGTGCTGACATATCCTCAGCTACCTTCTCAAATGCAGCTTCTATGACCTTTCTCTTATCTTTCAAGGCCACAACAGCTTTTTCAATTGGTAAGTTCATGGGTAGTTTGCTGAGAATATCAGTTGTGACTTGACCTAGCTGAGGGGTCTCAGCGTACATCAACTTCATATCCTTCGAATTTCGTTCTCCCTCAGCTTTGTCACCTCCTTTCTCCATAGCTTCTTTCTTCAATTCCTTAAGGGACTCCTGCAACAAACTTGATAATGGTTCGACCTGGAACTTTTCTACAATCCTGACTTGGAAAGTAGACCCATTTGCTTCTTCAAATGTTTTCTCTTCAACAGGTTGAAGTTATCTCTCCTTCACAACTTGTATTGGATCGAGTTTCTTCGAGTTTGAGGCTTAGGAGTTGCTTGAATGTCTATGAGAATATTGAAGGTTAAATGTTTGAATATTGCTTTCTTGTTCGTGGTTCAGGTAACCTCTTCTCAATAACTTCCTCAGCCTTTTATAGTGCACATTTGAAATTTTGCCCGTTGAAGAGATAGGCTAATTTCAAATGTCACTTTGTGGTTGTTGGCTTGTCTTGTCTTGTCTGATGCGATCCTTGATGTAGACTTTTTCTCGTATTAATGGCATACCAAACTTTGCGGTGTCGACACAAGATGCAGTGCTTCCCATTGGTTCATTCCTTTTGCATAATTCCGGGAAAAACACCTTTAGACCTGACAGCTTTACATGTTACAATACCGAGTAACATTTGTGACATTATTCCAACGGATCTAAGTCAGTTGTCTTCACTTGATTGTTGTCTTTACCCCAGATGACTTGAGTCTGCTCCAATCAATGGATTGACTCAACTGTCACTTCAACTCGTAGACTTGGCTTCTTAAGTTGATTTGACTGACACTTCTTACAGCTGTTCCCCAGCTGACTCTTCTTCAGTCGAGTCCTTGTCTTCCTTCGTGGCATTACTCAGCTGACATACAGCAGAGTCTTCTCACAGTCTGTAGTTCACTTCTTGTAATCCTTGGCATAGCTGACTTGACTCAACTTTTCCAGTCCTATCTATTACAATACAAATTACAAGAAAAATTGGGTGCCAACTTCCTAGTTTAAGTTTTACATGGTATCATCAAAATTGTAGGTCACAAGGGGTGTGAGTAAGGTTTTGAAGGGGGGTTGAATAAACCTTACCAAATTTTCGATTTAGTCCTTTTAAAGAAATTACAGAGTTAACACAAACAGCTAAGTCCTTGAGGGACGGCTAAGTTAGTTATTCAAATGAGTTAGCCACTCAACGGTTCGATAGAGTGTTGATAGAATAACTCAAATTGTTAACCCGAAACTTAACTTGGCCGTGTTGGTTTTATCAATGGAAGACTTAACACCCTTGGATTTGTTTTAAACTTGTTTTAACACTTGATTTTAGCACTTAGTTATTAATCAGTTTGGATAGCAAATCAAGTTTATCAACAGATATAAAATGAATATGCAGGAATGTAAATATGCTGAAAAATAAATTACAAAGTTAATTTTATAGAGGTTCGAAGATGGGGTAGTTCTTCTAATCCTCTCTTCTCCAACTCCTGGAGGAATCCACTAAGTAATGATCAGTTCACAAAGTGGTTCTCAGTCCTAGAGACAAGTCTTGATCACACAAAATGACTTGCTTCTTGGACTCGATCTAGAGATGCCTTGGTCACACACCGGCTTCTCTTCCGACTCACGAACTTCTTCACAGGGGCAACAGCCTTGCTAGTTCAGCTCACTTTCTCAAGCTTCTTGGATTTGATCATGAAGCCCTCCAATAACTTGATACTGGTTCGACCTTGAACCCTTCCTACAATCCTCCTTGGAAATAGACCCCTTTTGATTCTTCAAAAGTTTCCTCTTCAACAGTTTGAAGTTGTCTTTCCTTCACAGCTTTGTGTTGGATTGATTTCCTTCGAGTTTCAGGCTTGAGGATTTGCCTGATTATCTTTGAGAATATTTTCAGGTTACAGTTTGAATATGGTTCGATTTCTCAGGTATGCAAGGTAACCTTTTTCTCAATGAGTTTCCTCAGCCTTTTATAGTGAACTTTCAAAAATCTGGGATCAACCTTGTGCTCTAGTGGTTGAGACATGTGATGTAAGGGTGAATGACCCAGGT
The DNA here is from genome assembly GCA_016081115.2 of Rehmannia glutinosa. NCBI lineage: Eukaryota > Viridiplantae > Streptophyta > Magnoliopsida > Lamiales > Orobanchaceae > Rehmannia > Rehmannia glutinosa. The sequence continues at coordinate 335,787 of JABTTQ020001955.1, read as the reverse complement.
TCGATCCCACACGGGTGCGTGTATCCCCTCCCCAAGTTCCCCCCATTGTACTAAAAAACAAACTTTCAAAAATCTGCCCGTTGAAGAGATAGGGTGATTTTCAAAAGACACTAGTGTTCGTTGACTTGTCTTTTCTTGGTCTTCAATCTTGAGATGTAGGCATTTCCTCGTATTAAATGAATGTTCAACTTTCCAGGTTCTGACACAAGGTGTAGTGCTTCCCATTGGTTGATTCTTTTTGCACGCTTATGGACGAGCACTTTAAGACCTGGCAGCATGGAAGTATTACTTATTTAAGTAATGTTCTTGACTTTTATGCAACGGATTCCTTTCAGTTGACTTCTGTTGGTTGCTGCCTATTTCCCCAAGTGACTTGAGTCTGCTCCAATCATTTGAAGACTCAACTGTCACTCTCAACTTGTGACTTGGCTTCTTGAGTTGACTTAGACTGACACTTCACACAGCTGTTCCTCAGCTGATACATCTTCGGTCAAGTTCTTGATCTTCCTTCTTGGCCATACTCAGTTGTTCCACAGTGGAGTCTTCACTTCAATCTACAGTTGACTTCTTATATTTCCAGGCTTAGCTGACTCGACTCAGCTTTTCCAGCCCTATCTATTACAATGAAAATTACAAGGAAAATGGGGTGCCAACTTTCTAATTTAAGTTTTACATGGCATTCATCAAAATCTATAAAATAAATTTCCCAATAATTTCCACCTTTTTGATGATGTCAAAACTTAAAAATATAAAACAACATGTAAACAGCAAAGATACATACAGACAATGCAGTAACAAAGAATGTATGCGTAGAATCAATCATTTATTGATCATAGCATTCTTGTCCTTTATATAGTTGTTTACAAAGTGTATCAAAGCATACTCATATCTAAGCAAATTACAAACGTCTATGCTAGGATACAAATACAGAGAGAGAAAATACAAAACACTTTACTGAATATTTAGATGACTTACACAAAAATGTATTTACAAGAGTAAAATATATGAAGGGTTCGCAGCAACACTTCATCGCCTTCGCTGCCTCCTTCTTCCTCTTCAGCTCTGTCATCATCAACTCTCTTTCTTTTCTTTCATCTTCAGCTGCTTTCTTCTTTTCATAAGCTCTCTTCGCATCATCGTCTTTTCGCTTCCTCTCTTGCCTCTCTTGCCATAGCTGGTCTTGTCTTCTGGTTTCCTCTTCTATTTTTTTTATGTAGTCGATTCTTCCTATCCATTTCCCGGTTCGCTACTTCATCATACCCAACCCAGTAGATCCTTCCCTTCTTACCTAGATCTACATATTCGATATTTTTGGGTAGAGGTCTAGGTCGAAAACCTCTTCCTCCACCACTTCTTCCTCCTCCTCTGGGTGTATAATGTACAAGAGTCTTCTGCTTACCAGCTGAATGGCTACTGGTAGTTTGCTGCCTATCGCCTTCTTCGCATAACTTAAGACCCTTCTCCCAAAGATGCGGATCGAGGCTTCAGGCTACGACATCTTAAAATAGCCTTCGGATTCGAGCTTCTTAAATTCTTCAACTGATCTTGGCTCGGATCCATCATCTGGAATAGCATCTTGATCTTTCCCTGCCGGAATGCCACCGAATTTTTTCGTCACTGCTTCAATGCGGGCATCTGTCTTTTTATCGAACTCTAACTGATCTGCTACAACAATCTTTCTTTTCTCTGACATGGGCACAACAGAGTGTTCGATCGGTAGAGTTACTGGAAGTTTGCTGATTATTGAGGCTGTCACGTGACCCTGCTGAGGAGTTTTAGCAATCATTAAGGTCATGTCCTTCGAATGTTCCCCCACCGCCTTTCCTTCTTCTTCTCAAAGAAATCAATGCTTCTTCTTTCAAATTCCTTAGGTACTCCTCTTCCCCCTTTTTGGTATCATCAAAGGAGAGATGGACCCCATGAAACATTCCTGCGAGCATGAAGTCGAGTCTGCTGAGACCTGAGTTCTTCTTGGAGTCTGTTGCGGCTTTGTCTTTGTTCGAAATTACGAGCGAGTGGCTTTTGACTCGGGCGCCACTGGTTTCATTTCAGCCATGAGAAGGCTGAATTTTGCATTCATATTCTCCTAAAGACGAGAATTTCTTTTCTATGGAATTCACTCGGAGCTCAATCTTTGTTGTGTGGGAGGCATGCAATCTTTCCATATACGCCTGCATTCTCTGCTTCATATCAGCATTGTCAACACTCCAAACAAGCATCTTATTGTACAATGCCTTGAAATAGCGAACTTGTTCGTATCGCATTGCACTCTGCTGCTGACACCACTCCCTGATCCTTACCACTATCCCTCTTAAATCTGCTGTGAGGGTGGCATCTCTATTGTCCTGACGTAAATCTAGTGAGGCCTGGTGCCATTCGATCTTCTCAATCTCTGCACAGATCTTCTTGAAGACTTCATGGATTTCAGCTGTCACACCTGATTCAGCTGTCGGCCATTCAACATCGAAATCAAAGGTTGTTGGCACAATGTTGTCTGTAGGGATTACAGGATCTTCTCGAACGGTGAAACGACGCTGCTCTCTAGCGGTCTCTTCCTCTAGCTTAGGCAGCTCGATCGAAAAGGGAAAAACTTGCTCAAAGGTGTCATCTCGCACATAAGGGATTGAAATTTTGGTCTGTGCCTGTGATGTTTCTGGTAGAGTCGGTACTGCTGCAGCTGTGGGAGCCTGCGTAGATGACTCGGGTACAGTTGGGCCCTGTTGAGTGGGTTGGCTAGCTGACTGAGCCTCAGCTGTCTTAACAGCTTCTTTGGCCTCAGTGGATTTTTCTAAGTGAAGTACCGGGTCCTCGGCTGCAACATCAGCGTCATAGAATGATGATGAAACCTGGGGGCTTGGTTCATCATAAAAGTTGAATGTTTGACGAGCAGCTTTGAAACTCGAATGACTCGTCTGCAGGAGAACATCCTCAGCTGAGTCCTTTTGTTGTGCAACTGGTGTGGACTCAGCTTCATCTTCAGACCCCAGAAAGGATATGTCAAGATTTTCCTGGGAGTCATGAAGTGCACTAATCTCCTTCTCAGATTCAGCACAATTAACTGGAGGGATGTTCTAAACTTCTTGAGCTTTACCCAGGGAGGTCTCAACTTCCCTTGGGCCTTCAATACCTCCAGCAGTCTCAACTGCAGAGAGGCATTCAACATTCCCTTCGACAGTCGCAGTTGTCTTAGGGTCTTCGACCGTGGCATCCGAAGGAGTTTCAACCCCTTGGATTACACTTTCTTTGCCCAGAGTGTTAACTCCGGGGGAATTTCCATCATGTGCCTTGACTGCAACAACAGTGTCCTCAGCCTGCAAAGCAGCTGACACTTCAGCTAGGACAGACTCAACTGTTCGAGATTCGTCAATGTCAATCTGATGTGGTTCTTTCTCGGTTTCAACTTTGCCTCCTTTCTTCAATAAAGAGTCATCTGCAGTATCCTCTGAACCTGCTGCAGTGGAGTGAGTTTCCCTCTCAACTGGGGCACCAGGTGAGTGACAAATGGTGGGGTCACTCTTCTCCTGACTAGCGGCTGCTTCCGTTGAGTGCTTAGCCGTTTTGGGCAGGTGGTAAACACCTTCAGTAGGGGTTGGCTCAACTTGGGTGTCCAAGGTCCCAGTTTCATCGCCACTTCCCTTGGACCCATCTTCCGAAAGTACTGGGGACGTAGCTGCAGTGATGGCTGTGGTAATTTGTTGCACTACTCCCAATGGGTCTATCTGCAGGAGAGATTGTGAGGACTCTCCTGGTCCTTCAAACATTTGTTGCTCATGCATCATCCTGGATTCCCTCAGAGCTTGCTGCATGTCTGACTTCTCTGTTACAGCAACGGGATCCATGTCTTCATCACTCTCTGAGAACACATCAAGATGAGAGTGAGTGTGTTATAGAGTTCCGGTAAGTGTGCATATCTTGAACTTTCTCGTGATCTTCTACTTCCTCGGCTGCTTTGGCTTGATCCTTCTCCTTGAAGATTTGTAGAATGTTCAGGCAATTATCTTCATCAAGGGCCTGAAGCACAGTGTTGACTCCGAGAAATTGCAACAACTCCTCATCTTCTTTGATAAACTCAGGGCATTCAAACTGTGCCCTTGAGTGGCTTAGCTTCCACACCCTCCATTCACGTAAACGGCGCTGGATGTCTGGGTATACCGGATAGTACATGATGACATCATCATCATCATCATCTTCTTTTTGTCCTTCCTTCTCTGGGATGGAAGGCAGGGTGCTCTATTGCTCTTCTCCTTCAGCAGCGTCCGTAGCAGGCAGAGAGACAACTTTTTCAACTGGAGATTCAGTTGTCTCAGCTGCTTCTTTATCCTCAGTTGTCGTCTCCACAGCTGGGTCTTCAGGGGCCTCTGCGATCACCTCGAGACTTGGCTGCGTTTATCGACTACATCATCGAGACCGCACTTCCCGAGTATCGCCAGCCTCGAAGTTTTCTCCACCAATGGCGGTTCATTGTCTTCTCACGCTCTGAAAGCTTGACAATCCTTCTTTTTTTAGTTTTAACCAGAGGAATTTCTGGTTCTGTTTCTTCCTCGGATCCTTTGGCGGCGGGGGCCGGGGCATCTTTCTTGACCGGAGCTGCCTTTCTTGGCCTGACAGTCATTTTCTTGCGTATGGCTGGAGAAGGGATTTAAGGTTCCTTCTCAGCCTCGGCTGCAGGGGCAGGAGACACGGCTGCACGGGCAGATGACTCTGCTGCAGGGGCAGGTGCATCCTGTTTCTTTGCGGCAGGGGCATCCTTCTTCTTCGCAGCTGCAGGGGCAACTTTCTTCTTGGGAGGGGAGGAAACAGTTGTGTCCTCGGGGTCAGCTGATTTCCCCTCACTTGTATCCGCCCTCTTTGCCTGGGCTCTCTTCTGGGCTCCTGAGAGATTAGCCCTGAACATCTTTTTGTTTACATGGAAAGGCTTTCCATGTTGAAGGGGAATGCCCTTCAGTTCCATCAGGTGGCCTATCACCAGGCCATAACCGAGAGATTCTCCAAAGGATCCGTCTTCCTTGTATGATTTATTCACAATATTCTGGCAGAGTCTGTTGTACACGAACTCAGCCCGGTTGACTTTCTTGCCCTGCATGATCACAAATGGCCATGACGACCCGGCTTAGTCTTTGACAATCGGTTGAAGCCGCCAAACTTCATGTCTACACACTTGAGACGACATCCATCAACTTGTGATAGTCGCCTTTCGTAAATTTCTTCTCACCGTGTAGACCACCTTAGCAAAGACACTCGGTATGGTTACTTCTTTCCATGTCGCAGCCAAATCAACGTCTGCTTCATAGATCTCATTCATGCCTCAGACGGCAACAAACAGTGCTATGCGAGGTCCTTAGCTATTATCATTATGTCCTTGCGGTGGACAAAGGACTAGATTCCCTCCTCGTGCACCCCCGCATTCACGTAGAACTGCGCCACCTCTTCAAGATAGGTGTGCGAGTACTCCAAAGTCAAAAAAGCCTTAAGACTGGACTTTTACAACATTTCTGCAATCTTCTTCACTAGGGTTTCATCCGAACCCTGCTTCACCATGCCTTCAAAATCCACGAACGATCCTGAGTGGATTTGCTTCGATAACTTGACGAAGTTAAACTTTGGTGCCATTTTTATGAGTTTTTACCGATTGAAACTTGAAGAACTGATTGGAGGACACTTAAGGTTTTCGAGAGAGAAAATAGCTTGCTTTGCCTTTGCTTTGAAAGATGAAGAGTTTCAGTAAAGTGTGAGAGAGAAGACTGAAAACCGTATATAAGGGTTATGAAAGGACATGGTTTTGATTTTTGAAATTTGATCAAGATCAACGGCTCAGATTTAGCACATCAAACCGCATTTAATTCCTCGCATTCAATGCGGCAGCATTTATATCCAATCATATGTTTATTGTGTAGTTTTTGATGGTACCCGTCATTATTATGCTGACGTCATCCTTAAAAATATTCCCGCTCATTTAAAACGACTGTGTTTTTGTCACTTAGCTCATAAATGACTCAACTTATCTCAAAAATGACTTAACTCTTCTTCTCTCTTTTCATTAAGCAACTCAGTTGTCAGCTGACTTTCCGATATGGCTGTTTCACTTAGCTGATGTGAAAAACTTGTTCACTTCTCACTTCCTATCTTCCATCTCTTCTTATTGAGTCTTCTGAATGTTAACTCAGCTCAATTAACCCTAGCTCATTCTTAAGCTCTTCAAATCTAGCTCTTCAAATCTAGCTCTTCAAATCTAGATTCACATAAGGGCTTGGCGAATATGTCAGCTAACTGCTTATCAGTTGAGATATATTCCAAAGTGATGTCTTTCTTTTCAACATGATCTCTTATAAAATGATATCTGACAATAATGTGATTTGTTCTTGAATGCAACACAGGATTCTAAGTGATTGTAAGAGTTCATCTCCGGAAAAACCCGATCCAGAATAGCACTTGTGTTATCACACATAATTGTAATCTCTTTTTCTTCAATTTCATAATCTCTTAGTTGTTGTCTCATCCATAAGACTTGGGCACAACAGCTGCCCGCAGCTATGTACTCTGCTTCAGCTGTGGATGTGGCTATTGAGTTTTGCTTCTTGCTAAACCAGGAAACCAATCTATTTCCAAGCATTTGACATGTACCTGAAATACTCTTCCTGTCAACTCTACATCTAGCATAGTCATGTGGATACCATAATCCAACTTCCTGGCATCCCTACAAATATCTTAGGATTCTCTTAGCTGCAGTCATGTGGCTCTCCTTTGGTGCAGATTGAAATCTTGCACATACACCTACTGCAAAGGTGATGTCTGGTCTGCTGGTTGTTAAATAGAGCAGTGATCGAATAAGTGCTTTGTATGTTGTTTGATCTACAGCCTTGCCATCTGCATCCATGTCCATCTTGACTAATGTGTTCATTGGTATTTTCACAGAAGACTTCTCTTCCATACCAAATTTCTTTATTAAATCTCTGGTGTACTTTGTTTGACTTATGGAAGTTCCTTCCTTCAATTGCTTAACTTGAAGTCCTAGGAAGAAAGTCAGCTCTTCCATCATGCTCATTTCAAATTTATCTTGCATGAGGTTTGACAACTTATCACACAGCTCTTTATTTGTAGATCCAAAAATGATATCATCCACATATATTTGAACAAGCAGTATACTCTCTCCATCTTGAATTAAAGAAGAGTGTTACATCCACTTTGCCTTTGGTGAATCCATTATCAGTTAGAAATTGAGATAATGTATCATACCATGCTTTTGGTGCCTGTTTCAATCCATATAATGCTTTCTTGAGCTTGTACACCTTATCACCAATGGTCTTCTGCTCAAAACCAGGAGGTTGTTCAACATAGACTTCTTCCTCCAATAGTCCATTTAAGAATGCACTTTTCACATCCATTTGATATAGAGTGAAGTTCTTGTGTGCAGCATAGGCAAGAAACATCCTTATTGCTTCTATTCTTGCAACATGAGTAAAGGTTTCATCAAAATCTATTCCCTCTTCTTAGCAATACCCTTTGGCTACCAATCTTGCTTTGTTTCTTACCACAGATCCTTCCTTATTCATTTCGTTTCTGAAAACCCATTTTGTGCCAATAACATTCTGATGAGTTGGTCTCTGAACCAATTCCCATACTTTGTTCCTTTCAAACTGATTCAACTCTTCTTGCATGGCTTGAATCCAATGTGTATCATCCAGTGCTTGAGACACATCTTTTGGCTCTATTTGGGAAATAAAATAAGTGAACATTGCTTCTTGCTGAGCTCTGGATCTGGTTCTTACACCATCTCTAACATCTCCAATGACTAGCTCGTGGATGGTCTCTCGGCCATCTCACATCGGTTGAAGTAAGTCACCGGGTTCAAATTGTCTCGCACTGTGCGTTGCCTTGAGCAGCTCTTTCATCATCATTCAACTGCAGACTTTCTAGCTGTCTTTGAGATTCTGCAATCTCATCTTTATCTTGGCTGATTACTCTTACTTCAGCTTCAACATAAGGACTTTTCTGCATAGTTGGCTGATAAAGCTTATCAGCTAACTCTTCAATGTCTTCTCCATTCACATTAGGTTCATAAAAAATCACATGGATAGACTCTTCTGTGACCATAGTCCTCTTGTTCAACACTATATAGGATTTGCTCTCATCTGAGTATCCCAAAAAGATACCTTCATCAGCTTTAGCATCAAAAGCCTTTAGATTATCCTTGCCATTGTTGCGGATGAAGCATTTACATCCAAATATTCTAAAATATGCAACATTGGCTTTCTCTCTGTCCATATCTCATAGGGAGTTTTGGTCAATTGCCTGTTTATCATGCATCTATTTTGAGTATAGCATGCAGTGTTAATGGCTTCAGCCCAAAATATTTTAGGCAATCCAACTTCAGCTAACATGGTCCTTGCAGCTTCCTTGAGAGTTATGTTCCTTCTTTCAGCTACTCCATTCTGCTGTGGAGTTCTAGCTACAGATAACTCATGAGCAATGCCATTTTCAACACAATACTGAGTTATTATTCCATTGAGAAACTCAGTTCCTCTATCAGATCTTATCTTTATAATGGTTTGGCTCTTTCATTTTGAACTCTTTTCTTCAGCTGTCGTAACTTTTGCAAGGTTTCCTTCTTTTTGCACATGAAGATTGTCCATGTATATCTTGAATAATCATCTACCACCACTAAGGTGTATTTCTTTCCACTTATACTGGCTGGTTCAACTGGACCAAATAAATCCATATGCAACAGATGCAATATCCTTGTTGAAGAAGGACAAGGCTCCTTGAATGAAGATTTGATCGATTTCCCATTTGGCATGCATCACATACACTTTCCTTCTTGTACACTTTGAGTCCGGCAATCCTTCCATAAGATGAATCCTTGCAAGCTTGTTGATTGTCTTGAAGTTCGGATGACTCGACTTTTTTGTGCCACACGACCAACTTGATTCTACTTGTGATCTTTGCTAGCTAGCAGACAGTGCTTGGTGTGGCGGTAGACCAATCTACCACATACATATTCTTCTATCTTGATCCTTGCAAAGACTATTTCATTTGATTCAAAGATCTTTAATCATGGCATACTCCCATATTGAATCCAACATTGTAGCCCTTGTCACAAAGTTGGTTGATGCTTAACAGGTTGAAGTTGAGGCCTTCAACATAAGCAACATCTGTGATCTCTAGTCCATTCTTCTTGATGGATCATGTGCCTTTTATTTCTCCTGGAGCTTCATTTCCTCCAAATATGACTTTTGCACCTCTAATCTCCTTGAACCTTGACAAATTTTTCTTGTTCCCTGTCATATGTCTGGAACAGCCACTATCCATGTACCAGGTTCCTTGGCACTCAGCTGTTCTTTGAACCTGCAATCAAGGAAATTAGTTTTTAGGTACCCATACTTGCCTGGGTCCTGAGGGGTTAGTGCTGTAAGATGATCCAACCAACCTATAGCCAAATGATTTGACTCTAAGAGGTTGCCATCTATCTGTGCCATAATCATAATTCACTTTGGCAAATTGCTTGGGGGCTTTAGGTTCATACATCTGTCTCTTTTGTCAGTATGCATGTGTGTGTGTTTAGCAATTGCCTTCTTTGGGTTGTTGTGATATTTTTTAGTGTAGTGTCTGGGTGCATATGTGTGCTGAAAATAGCTCTTTTGCCTTTGGATTGACCTTTGATGAGGTCTAGGTCTTTGCCATCTAAGCTTGTATTCCATTGGTCTGTGCTGATTTTTCTCATTATTCCAATCAGTTTGGCTTGGATAGTTTCTACCATTCCCATCATATGTGTTTCTTTGATAAAACTTCTAGATTTTTGGTAGCTCTGTTTATTCTTCACAGAGTACTTTCTATTTGAAGTTTGCTGAGGAACTCTGCTGGATTTCTTCTCAGTTGTCCTCTCGGCATACTCAATCAATCGCTTTTTCCTTTTCCTTTATATCCAAGGCCGCTTTGTTTGTGATTGTGCTTTGGAATGAATGTGGGTGCAACATTTGGTGTTTTGGGTTTTTGAGATGCTTCATTACTCGAAGATCCGTTTTCCAAAATCACCCTAGGAGTTTGATTGTGCACAAAGGAATTGAATCCTATGTCTGTCTTATCTCACATTCTTTTTGACTCATGATAAGGTCATCCAATGATTTAGATGCCTTTGTGAATGAGGCAATTACATTTTTAAGATCATTTTCTCTGTTTTTTGTAGCAGCTATCTCTGCTATTAGTTTGGCATTTTCACCCTTCAGCTCTTTGTTCTCATCAGTTATGTGACTTAGAGTACTCAGCTCCTCAGTCAGCTGTGAGTTTTGTCTTTTGAGCTGGCTATTTTCCTCATTTATAATTGTGTGTGAGGATTTTATGTGCTCAAAGTCTTTCATCATTTTGCCTAATGAATCATAAAGATCAGTGGGTGATGAAGTGTGTGTTTCACAATCACTATCATTTGAATCTAAATGAGATGAGTTAGAGTGTACCTCATCTTCTTGGTCTGGTTGATCTTGTTCTTTAGCCATAAGACAAATCATTGCTTCTTCTTCAGAATCACTTGAGTAGTCAGCTTCACTACTCTCTGAGTCTGCTCCTTCTTTTGACTTAGCTGTCTCAGCAGCCAACATGACTTTCTTCTTTTCCTGTCTTCTTTGTCTGAAGACTCTTATTTCTTCTTCATTCCTGCATTTATTTACTGGTGGGTAGGAACAATCAATAGCAAAATGTCCTGGTTGTCTGCAGTTCCAACATAGGTTCTCAGCTCTTTCTGTCCTTGAGTTATCAGCTCTCTGATACTCAACTCTTTGATGGTCAGCTCTCTTGGGTGGCCTGTCTTCCCTTGACTTGGAGGGAGCTAAATGTCTCCTGGAGGATTCACCCTTGTTTCTTTTATAGTTCTTATTGAAGAACTTGTTGAATTTTTTAACCATCAGGGAAATCTCCTCCTGGTCTATGGCTTCCTTGACCTCAGTTCTCTTTTCATCCTTGACTATAAGTGCAGCTGTCTTAGTTACAGTTATCTCCTCTTGCTCTTTTCCTCTCAGCTCAAACTCATAAGTTTTGAGATCTGAGAACAGCTCATGATTGGATGTTGTTGTGAGGTTCATTGAATGTGTTAGGGCCATGACCTTTATTTCCCATTCATCTGGGAGGCTTCTCAGAATTTTCATACACATTTCCTTTTGCGTATATTCCTTCCCAAGTGCAGATAGCTCATTTGTGATTTCAGTGAATGTGGCATCCAACTGATCCAAGGTTTCACTGCGCAAGCATCTTAAAATATTCAAATTTTTGCACAACAACAGACAATTTATTTTCTTTAATTTGCTTAGATCCTTCACAAATTAAAGTTAATTTATCCCAGATTTCTTTTGCAGATTTGCAAGATTTGACTTTATTGAACATTGTTTTGTCCAATATCTTGTAGAGAATGTCCTTGGCCACATTATCCAAGTTGTATCTCTTTCTGTCATTATTGGTCCACTCAGTCCTTGGCTTTTCAACCATGGCTGGTCTGTCTTCTTCTGCTTCTGCTACTACAGTTGCTATTCTTACAACTGTGTTCACTTTAAGTATTTGCAGTGGCCCATCCTCTATCACTAGCCACATTTCATCATGTAAAGCAGATAGATGAGCATGCATACGAATTTTCTAGTCATCAAATTCTTCAACAGTGAACATAGGAATGTGTGTCAGATTTGCTTCCATAATAATAACTTTTGCTAAGAATGAAAGATTTTGAAAATACAAGTGTTAAAAATCTCTTTAGAAAAGATAGAGATCTAGTTCAGTAACCAGTGTAGAAGGCTCAATGAACCAACCGCCCTGATACCACTTGTAGGTCCCAAGGGGTGTGGGTAAGGTTTAGAAGGAGGGGTTGAATAAACCTTACCAAATTTTTGATGTAGTCCTTTTAAAGAAATTACAGAGTTAACACAAACAACTAAGTCCTTGAGGGATAGCTAAGTTAGTTATTCAGCAGAGTTAGCCACTCAACAGACTCGATAGAGCTGTTGATAGAATAACTCAGCTGTTTAACCTGAAATTTAACTTGGATGTGTTGGTTTTATCAGCGGAAGACTTAACACCCTTTTATTTGTTTTAAACTTATTTTAACACTTGATTTTAGCACTTAGTTATTAATCAGTTTGGATAGCAAATCAAGTTTATCAGCAGATATAAAATGAATATGCAAGAATGTAAATATGCTGAAAAATAAATGACACAGTTAATTTTATAGAGGTTCGAAGATGGGGTCATTCTTCTAATCCTCTCTTCTCCAACTCCTAGAGGAATCCACTAAGTAATGATCGATTCACAAAGTGGTTCTTAGTCTAGAGACAAGTCTTCATCACACAAAATGACTTGCTCCTTGGACTCGCCTAGAGATGCCTTGGTCACACAGCTGGCTTCTCTTCCGACTCAGCTTCTTCACATGGCAGTTGCCTTGCTACTTCAGCTCACTTTCTCAAACTTCTTGGATTTGACCACGAAGCCCTCCGATAACTTGATACTGGTTCGACCTTGAACCTTCCTACAATCCTCCTTGGAAAGTAGACCCCTTTTGATTCTTCAAAAGTTTCCTCTTCAACAGTTTGAAGTTGTCTTTCCTTCACAACTTTGTGTTGGATTGATTTCCTTCGAGTTTCAGGCTTGAGGATTTGCTTGAATATCTTTGAGAATATTTTCATGTTACAGTTTGAATATTGCTCGATTTCTCAGGTATGCAAGGTAACCTTTTCTCAATGAGTTTCCTCAGCCTTTTATAGTGAACTTTCAAAAATCTGTCCGTTGAAGAGATAGGCTGATTTTCAAAAGACACTAGTGTTCGTTGGCTAGTCTTTTCTTGTTCTTCAATCTTGAGATGTAGACCATTCCTCGTATTAAATGAATGTTTAGCTTTTTAGGTTCTGACACGAGGTGCAGTGCTTCCCATTGGTTTATTCCTTCTGCACGCTTATGGGACGAGCACTTTAAGACTTGGCAGCATGGAAGTATTACTTATTTAAGTAATGTTCTTGACTTCTGTGCAACGAATTCCTTTCAGTTGACTTATCTTAGCTGTTGCCTATTTCCCAAGGTGACTTGAGTCTGCTGCAATCATTTGAAGACTCAACTGTCACTCTCAACTTGTGACTTGGCTTCTTGAGATAACTTAGACTGACACTTCACACAGCTGTTCCTCAGCTGATACATCTTCAGTCAAGTTCTTGATCTTCCTTCTTGGCCATACTCGGTTGTTCCACAAAATGAGTCTTCACTTGATCTACAATCGACTTCTTGTATTTCCAGGCTTAGTCGACTTACTCAGCTTTTCCAGCCCTATCTATTACAATGAAAATTACAAGGAAAATTGGGTGCCAACTTTCTAGTTTAAGTTTTACATGGCATTCATCAAAATCTATAAAATAAATTTCCCAACAAAAATCTATAAAATAAATTTCCTAACATTGTATATTATATTTCATTCAGCCACACACATACATGTAAATAGAGATTGGTTCAAATGAGACAGGGGTTCTAGAGTAAGATCGATAGGGACTAATCTTAGCCATTGATTGAAAATTTTGGATGGATGAGATATTTCCACTTTTTTTGTTAACTAGTTTGTAACTGCCTTTCATTAAGGACAATATAGTAATTTTTTATTCCAGCGTTTTTATATGGGGGTATGATTACAACTGTCTTAATTAATGCCTTATTTAATGGCGCAATTTTAGGGGCAGTTTTTTTTAATTTGTTTCCGGAATCCAACATATTTAGTATTTTTTGTTGCTTAGACACCTTTTAGATAATTTTTGTAAGTTATTTTCTATTGCAATATTTTATGACACATTGGAGAGTAAGCATAATTAGTTTTCTTTTGATGCTTAGATAGATTTTAGACAACGCATAGTTATTTTATTTTTTGTTGCATCATGTTTATGACACTAGTTGCATAGTTGGATACAATGTAATACACATTTAGTTTGTACACACCGCATATATGGTTTCTAGACTGTGCATAATTAGTTGATTTTTATTGCATAGTTTATGCCACTTTTTGCATAGTTGAAATATAATTTACTGCATATTTAGTTTTTTTTTACGTTGCACAGATAGTTTCTAGATATTGCATAGTTAATAGATTTTTTATGCATTAATAGCTTTTAAACAATGCATAGTTAGTTGATTTTTGTTGAAAAGCTTTAATGACAGATCCTCTTTCAAATAGTGTATCCATTTTTTATGGGATTGGGGAAGATAATAACATATTCTCTTTCCAATTGTGTATTCATTTTTTATGGGATTAGTTGTCAATTAAGGCTGATTTTACTTTTACTAACCTTTTTTTAATTAAAATAATTATTTAATTGTATTTTTTATACATCTAATTACAACCACTCAATGATTCAATCAGTGGCTAAAATTAGTCCATACGGTCTCACCTAAGGCCCTGGTCTTACTGACTGTATGAACTAATTTTAGCCACTGATTGAATCATTGAGTGGTTGTGATTAGATGGATAAAAAATATAATTAACTGCTAATCAAATTGATTTTCTTTTACAACTGTAGTCTTTGCAAGTTTAGGAACCCCTAGAATATTTTTGCATATTTGTTTGGAAAGTCGTGATTTTTTGGCAGTGCAGTTGTTATATTTTGTGACTGGTATTTATTATCCTTGTGCACATTGTTAGTTTTGCTTGTCAAGTTATTGAATGTTGCTTATGAAAAACAGGATTCATTCATATTAAAAAGAACAATTTAGTGTTTCTTGTCAGGCTATGAAATGTAGCAATATGGCGGAATTGTCTGTAATTTTTTCCACCCAATAGTGTATTAATAGAGAAGATGATACTGAATCTGCTTCGCTATTGTCGTGAATGATTTTGGTACAGATAATGTAGTGATTCTCGTGGTTGAGTTTGGTAAATGCTTCATATTTTGTCGCAGGGGGTAAATTTCTGTGGAAGGCACCCTCGGTGTTGTTTGACATCTCATTAAAGAGAAGTTAATTAGTTAATAAATTGCAATTTAGCTTGGTAAATATTGACCAATGAAAATATTAGATATATTAAATATTGTGTATGCGCTAATGCTGATAGGGTCTATCTTAAAGGCGCTAATGATTTATACACAGTTTATAACGATATTGTCAAATACCCTACAAATGTAAATTTGTGGGTATTTGCAATATTCAATCAAATAGGTCCAATTTTTGGGGTAAGATCATGGGGACTAATTTTGGCCATTGATTGAAAATTTTGAATGGATGAGATCTTTCCGCTGTTAGATGTATATATGTAATAATTGAGAAATCAGTCTTTGCATTAGAAGGTAGAGGGTATTTGGATGAATTTATAATTATGTAGAAGTATATTATAAAATATTTGAGAGTTTAAGTGTTTGGTAAAATATTTAGATGAATCTGTATGATCACAAACTATAATGTTAATTTTTTATATGATCTTTTGAAAGCAATAAGAAACTTTTAACTTATTTTTAAAAACGTAACAATTTCATTTAGCTTTTGAGCTTATTAGTTTCAAAAGTATCATTGCTAACATCTTATAAATGCTCCATAATTTTCATTTATCCAAATCTTTCAAAATTTTATGTTCTATTTAACATTTTATACTCTAAAAGCATCCTACAAATATTTGGAATTTATAGATATTTTTTTGAACATAAGTTCGTCCAAACACCTCAATAATCACATAGAAATTAATAATCCACATTCAAACTGCAGTTACATGGTGGCTTGTGCTGTTATTGGGATTATCTTCACCATCTTGATGTGTGATATCTCAATTTCTAATAGTCCTAAATTGTTTTTTTTCCCTTTAATTTTTGACATTTTTTACTCGTTATGCTTTTTCATTTATTTACGTTTCCTGCGGAAAATAACTAGATCATGCCTATTACCCAGGCCCAGCCTGACTAGAATTGGCCTAGGATCAGGCCGTGAATAGTAATTGGTGTCCCCGCCACAATTTTATACATGTGATATGGCCCTATATTTGGGCCCATAAAATATTATTCAACCAAATACCAGTCCAGGCACGAGCCCAGGCCCGGCTGGACAGGTTTTTTTTTATTTTAAAATTTAAAAATATACGTATATGTATGTGTGTGTATGTGTATATATATCAATAGATCTTTTTGAATAAGTTCGATTATATATATAAAAATGAAAAAGAGAGTTGTCCTGATCACAGGCTGATCAGGTAACCAAAAATAAGCCTGGAAATAATGTCAAAAAACCAAACGAAATGGTCACAAGCCGACCAAATGCCTGAATGGTTGGGGCCTCGTTAAAATCTTCCAAGGTAAAACCCACCCTTGTGGGAAAAACCCTTGGAAGGAAAAAGAGTACCTCCCAGGAAAGAAAATGCGCCCCAAAAATGGGAAAAGAAACCTGAAGCAGTGGCGCACTAAGTAACAAACTTGTAGTTGGATTGACCAACATAATCATCAGTGAGGTAGTGTAGAAGCTCTATGGGCGGGACGCCCCACCATGTGTCGCACTCCGTCTTCTTGCTCGGCATGTACGCAACCCTATTGCCTTCCCGAAAAATATGAGAGATTACGAGATCCATGTATCTAAGAAGATGCGGTGTGGCGCCAATAACTAAGATGGCGCCACGGGACCTCCGTTGATCTTTTCTACAAACGAGATTCACCACATACATCGAGTCCGATTCCGGCCCAAGTTGTGTTCACCTTTCGCAAAGGCATCTGAATCGCCCACATTGATGCGACCAATTCGACTTTCAAACGCGTGCACTGAACCACAATGATGAACAAAGCACCCTCGAAAGAAACCTCTACAATTCCGAAGACTCCTGATCTTTGTGAGATTGCCCGCACCCTCAAGACCGCCATCTATGTTCACCTTGATCCAACCCGGGAGGGTTTTTGCCAATGAACCTCCACAATCGCTTCGGTGCTTGTCTAGCTCTTCCAGAACTCGCATTTGCGCAAGATAAACAGTCTTGTTGGTCATTGTGCATGCATCCCGATCCGAGAAGATAATCCTACAATGAGTACCTGTCGATGAATGATTGCCGCCTCCAGTGTCCAGATTTTGTTGTGAAAAATTAGCTCGTTTCGGATGTGCCATATGAGCCTTATGCAGGAAAGTATAGCCACATGCCAAAGGAAAGTAACCTGGTCATAGAAATGAAAAGACATTAACCGCACCAGTAACTCATTGAAACTATATGTCTCAAAAGGGTGAACTTGGAATGAATGAAGGATCCATCGTCAGATAGCTCCTGCAAAAACACAAGAGACAGATAAATGATCAACCGATTCTTCCGATTCCCTACAAAGAACACAAACCGAGGGGCCAGTAAAACTTTCCCTAGCTCGTAAAGAATCATGGACATCCAGTCGGTTGTGTACGGCCCGCCATGCTACCACCGATCTCCGTTCTGGAATATGCTGGGACCAAATCCAAGAACCCCACTTTACTGCCGGGGGCTGGGGACGTATATGATTATAAGCCGCCTTCGAGGTAACTAAACCATCCTCCGAGTTCAACAAACACGTGTATCCCGGGAATTAGGCACAACTAGGATGCGCACAATGGCACGGACCAGCTCCAAATAGGCCTCCACGAAAGAGAAGGTGAAGTGCCAGGACCCATCATAGAAGTAGTCAGAAATGCGTTGATGAATTAAGTATCTATAGTCCTCTGGAATGCCAATTATGTCAGCTATAGAGTAGCCCAACCAATTATCAATCCAGAATAATACCTCAGAATTAGCACCAGGGATCCAACGAGCATCATCCAACCAATCGGAAATGCAGGGTTTAATCCCAGCCCAAATTGAAGAAGGAATAAAGGACCGCCGAATCTCCACATCCCTTGTGAAATAACGCTGCCTAAGGATTCTGTAGACCACCGAGTCCGAGTTCAAAACCTTCCAACCCAATTTCATCAAGAAAGCCATGTTGGCAACCACAATCGAGCGCACACCGCCCCCCTCGTTCCTAGGCGTGACCTATTCCAATTGACCACCACCTTTCCCTTAGTATTCACATCCCCCCGTCCAAGTGAAGTTGCGCATTACTCTTTCCATTTGCTTGAGCAAACGTGCCAGGCCATTTATAAACCATCATGGTGTGCACAAAAGAGCTAGTAATCACCAAATTAACAAGACAAACCCTACCAAAGAAAGGAAAGAGACAAACTTTTCCATCTTCTAATTTGAGGATTATCTTATCAAAGACAGTCAGAATCCGCAACCTTAGGAGCGCCCTTAAATATTGGAGCGCCTAAATACACTGTAGGGAACGTCCCTGTGTGAATCCCAAAAATGTGTTGCACCCTCCCACGGACATATAACGAAACCCGCGAACCAAAGTAAACTTTGGATTTCTGTGGATTAAACACTTAACCCAAGATATCTGCATAAAGAGTGAGAACTGAAGTAAGACCCGGGCATTGGTAGATGAAGCCCCACACATAATAACAATATCATCCGCGTATAAGATGGATGGTTAAAAGTAATACCCCTAGGCGCCGTGAAAGGAACTAACCGAGATTGATCCATCGCCACTTCAATAAACTGACTTAGAACCTCTTCTGCAATGCAAAAAAATAATGGGGATAGAGGATTCCCTTGTCTGACTCCTCTGAAACAGGGAAAGTAACCTACCAGCGTCCCATTCAAAAGCACTGATATCCTGGACGACCAAAGAACCACCTCAACCCAATAAACAATGACCTCTGAGAAACTGAAACGGCGCAAGACGTATAGTAAGAAATCCTACCTCAATGTGTCAAATGCCTTTCGGATATCGATTTTCAAGATCATATTCGAATCCGTGCGACCCTACAAAATGTTGAACCCTTCAGAGACCATGGCAATATAATCATGAATCTGCCTTCTGGGGATAAAACCAAACTGCGTTGGAGATAAATAGACTGCAATAATCGAACCCAAACGCGTAGCCAATATCTTCGTAATGATCTTGAATAGAAAATTGCTCATAACAATCGGGCGGAAGTTTTCAATGACATTCACATCCTTAGTCTTTGGGATGATCGCCATAAAGCTGGCATTCAAGCCCAGAGGTAGTGACGAGCTGCCACAAGAAGAAATCGAACACCGATCACCTCGGCGGATGATGACCGAAAATGGCGATAAAAAATCCCATTGAACTCGTCTAGCCCCGGAGAACTATCTGAATCCATATTAAAAACCGCGTCCTTAATCTCTGAGTCCGAGAGAATGGTTGTTAGGCTTGCATTATCCTGCGCCCCAACCCTTGGGGAAATAACCTGGTCGAGTAAAGAGTAATCCGAGGCGGAATGCCGGGTATCTGCGAAGAGCTCCTTGTAAAAAGAAGTAATATGATCCCCGAGGATCGCATCATCACCCGTGTAACTGCCTGCCACCAGAAGCCCCTGTATTCCCGTGCGCCCTATACGAATCTGGGTATGCCGATGAAAAAATGCCGTATTACGATCCCCGTCTTTAAGCCATGCAGAACGTGCCTTTTGCTTAAGTAATTCGGATTGTAATAGCAGCGTCTGAGAGAGCCTCATCTAAGCGTCTAACTCACTATCCCAGAGGGCAATTGTATACCCCAAGTCTCAATGTCTGCCTGAATCTGACGTACTTGCTCCATCTGGCATTCCACCTACGGTTTGCGTCCCCAAACACATCTCTAGTCCAGTCTTTAATAACCTATCGTAACCGTTTGAGCTTCCACATGACGCGCAACAATTGATTGGGCATGTCGCATGGAGAAACCTAAGAAGCGGTAACCAAATCCCGGAATGAATCATGATGAACCCACATACGTTGAAAATGGAACGAAATCGGTCCCCTATTAATGAAAGAAGAACAAGAAACCAAAATGGGGTGGTGATCTGATCCAATGCGTGGAAGGACTAAGCCCTTGACAACTTGCCAAAAAGAGAAAAATTGACAAGTTGCTAGGGCTCGGTCCAACTTAGCCTAAAGTAGAGATAGAGGCCTTTGGGTGGAGCACCAAGTAAATAAATTCCCTGAAGTCAGAATTGCAAGCAAACCAGCATCCTCCACGAAATCCCTGAAATCCTGACAAGAGGCTTGGGATAGAGTACTACTACCTGAGCACTCATGATGTCCCAAAACCGCATTGAAATCCCCAATAATCAGCAAATCCGTAAGACCCAGACTCCTCAACTCCAACCAAAGAGCACGCTGAGCAGTATGATCACAAAACCCATGAGCAAAAGCGACATGAAAAACCCTATATCCAAATTGAACTTGTAAAACAATACATTGGGCCGAGGACCAAACCTGGTTAAGAACGGAAATACCAGCATCGCGAAATACCCAAATATCCACCCGTCCATTTTCCCGAAAGTTTTGAGCTGCGAAAGTCAAACCCAAGCTATTCCAATAAGAATCCAAAATCGCCGAAATGTCCACCTTAGGACAGATAGCCAAAATAGAAGGTTTATGCTTTTGACAAAAATCCTTAAGAACATTGCGAGAAGCAACATTCTCAATCCCCCGGATGTTCCAGAAGATGCAATTCATTGCGGTGGTGGAGGGGTGGCGCCCGTGACGAACGCACGGTGAAGACCAGAGTGTGTTTTAAAGCCGATTCCGATGGTTAAGACTGTCCCACTTCATCTTCATAGTATGCCCATCTTTTAGATGCAGCAAAGTCCATTTCATGTGGCCCTGGGCGATCCAATTCAATAGTGATGTCATGAATTGCTGGTGATGGACCATTGGTGGCACTCTAGATTAATCTGGATTTAGCTGAGCCCAGAGAGCTATCCCGGAAGGCGCGAGTAAGAGCCTGAATAGGCTTTCCCAACGGATGCTGAACCGTAATAGGCATAATGGTGGACACCGGTCCCATGTTGGAAGTCGAAGCTTTGGGGACTGGTTCTCTAGCTGGATAATCAGAGTGAGAATCAGCTGACGGCTAATCTAGGGTGTCCTCTGAAACAAGAGCTTCGAAAGTGTTACTCGTATGTATATCAGTAGAGCAAGTGACTATTGCACGGGTAGGAAATCTTGCACGCATAGTCGAACCCGTATTTTCCATTGAGTCATCAACGGCCTTGCCCTTGTCCTGATGCACAGGACGATAAACTTTGCGGACCGCCCGAACGACCCCACAGCCGACTGGCGTCCCGTTGAAGACACTGGGTGTCCCCGATCAAAGAGGGACGCCTGTCCGCAGCTGGTTTTCCTGCTGGAGTAAAACGGCAAGAAGTCATCGAATGTCCCGTTATTCTACACTTCGAGCAAAACTTCGGCAATTTTTCATAGCTTAACGACAGAAGGAGCACTGACCCACTCATTCAACCATGATGTGATCCTCCAACGGCTTTGACAGATAAATATCCACCAACACCCTGATGAAATGACCCAGCGAACCATCCAGTGAACGTTGATCAATTTGTATCGGGTTTCCAATTGCACTGGCGATCCCCAAGATGGTATTAAGATCTGAGTATTCCAGACCAAGCTCGAAGATACGAACCCAAACACTAGCCAAAGACGTATGCCCTTTGTATGGATTGAAGTCCGGAACCCATGGAGAGAGTCGAATAGTTCCCGGATTGAGCGCCCAGTTAATACGAACATGAGCTCGAGCACGATCCTGCGCATTAGAAAACTTAACACAAAAAAATCCCTTACCCAAGGGGATTAGTTTCCAGTCAGTTTTAATTCCCCGTAATTCAGATAGACGTTTGTGGAACATTATGGTTGCCCATGGCTTATTTCCTTTCCCTAAAATCACTCTTCCAATTAAAGAATGAGAGAATTCAGCAACACGTTCTTGATAAACATGTTCATCAATAGTGACGGAATAATAATCGCTTTTTCTTACCGGTTTAGGGATGGAATTGGCCTTACCAGAAACCATGTGGGAAAATAATTTAATATTACCTTGGGGCTGCGTAGTAGAATCCATACCGTGATGAGTACCTGTGACCTGTGGGATAGTATTCAAAGGATGGGGATTTCCCGAAACCATTTTCGCATAAGAATTGGCCATGTGAAAATTAGTGTTGGATTCATGAGCCGAATGTCGCGGGATCGATGCATGGATGGGACCTTTGTTGGTGTAGCCTGCGTCTGGGTGAGCAGCATGCCTGGAAGGGGAAGCAGGGGAGATGCCTTGAAGGTGGAAGACTGCAGTCGAGGGGTCATCAACCCCCTGGGAGGGGACCACTCTAGGATATGGAGTGGCCGCCGGCCCCTCATTAGAGCACTTAGAGGGGCCGGCCCCCCATGGTGAATGGCAGCCATGGGGGTAATAGTTGCAGAGGTAGCGTGCGGTGGGGGTGCCCACCCCCGTGAGTCCACACTCATGACATCCATGTCCGATGGCTGAGAAGATCCGAGAACCTCCGTTTCACAATACGGCGTCGATGAAGGGGGGTTGCTGCCGGAGGGTTGTGGGATGTAGTCGGAGTTGGCACGTCGGTCGTATGAGGTATGCCGGAGTTGGCACGTCGGTCGGAAGATAAATTTGCAGGCGCCGGAGTAATTTGATGTGCATGGAAAGATGTCGAAATTGGATGCGCTGAGGCATGGATATCCTGTCAAGGAGGATTAGAGGGCCCACATAGTCCATCGCTGCTGTTACCTGTTCCCGTCGGAGAAGATCCGTCATGCAGGTGCACCCCGCTGCCCATGGAGGAAGATGACAGAATTAGGGTTTTTGGATCAGGAACCCCTGAAGCGTGAGCCTGCGTAGTTGACGGGGTATATCAATAGATAGAAGATAAGTAGATTTCAGACTTATTTTTTTCCGTATAAATTCTGAGGGGATGAGTAAATAAATTTCAATCCTTTAATAGGCAGACCGATAAAGGCTCACGGCCGTTTGGGGATGGTTGCATTGGGTTGCTCTCATTTGCAACCCAATGGAAATAATGTTGTTGGTGAACATGTTTTTAGGGGAAATTACATGGAATACGCTGATTTTGGTCCCCATACCACACAATACGCTCCACTTACTTTTGTACCTAATTTTTTACTTTTGTACCTAATTATTTTTTTTTTTTCGTTTTTTTGTTCCTGCATTGTTTTATATGTTATATAAGTTGTTTCGATATTGTTTAAATTTGTTTCTTTGTTGTTTCTATGTTGTTTCTTTATTGTTTCTATGTTGTTTCTTTGTTGTTTCTTTGTTGTTTTTATGTTGTTTCTTTGTTGTTTCTATTGTCTCCTGGTTGTTTCCATATTTTTATGTTTTCATGCATTTGATCAAAAATTGAATTTTGTTTTTTTATTCATGTTGTTTCTATAATATTTTTAATTTGTTTGATTTTAATATATATTGTTTTATGTGTATATTTCTTGATTTTTCATAAGACTCGAGTATAAAATTCATCGGGGCAAAATTTATTTTTCATTGAGATTTTATTGAAAGAAACATGTTCGAAACAACATTGAAACAACATCGAAGAAAAATCCAAAAATTTTGGCATCCGAAAATGATGTGCGAATCTAAAAATATTTTTCGTAATAAAATAAGCATTGTGTTTTCAGATCGAGTTGCTTGTGACCTTGTTTTTCACCTTTTTCTTCTTCTATTTGTTGCTTTTTTGTCCCTTCTTCTTCTTCTTCTTCTTCTTCTTCTTCCTAATCTGCAATTTGATTCTTCTTCCTTTCGAACAAATGTCTTCTCCTTGTTCTTCTCCTCGCACGGTGTTTGCGCACCGATTTTGCCTCGTTTTGTATCTCGTAGTTGGTGCTTTGTTTTTTTGTGGTGGTTTTATCTACAGCGTATTGTGTGGGAAGGAGAGAGGTTGGAGCGTATTTTTGGGAATTTGAGACCGGGCAGCGTAATGTGTGGGAATGTTTAGTATTTTGCAGGGTTTGATACTAAATAGGTGGGTATTTTTGTCAATTTCCCATGTTTTTATTTATTTCTTTCTTTTAGAAAAATCTGAGCCCAACAGTTTTTTCACTTTTTTTCTCTTTTTTTTATTAAAAGAAATTCTGAAAATAAATTTTATAAACACCCTCCCATTGAAGATATTTTCCACGAAACTTATATCATCTGTCATTTTTCTCAAATTTATGTCACAAAAAGATTGATTAAGTACTAGTGTTTACATTCGAAGTGTAATTAAGATTCGAAAATTGAAGTTGCATGAGGCTCTTAATTCCCAGCTTCTAAATTTATAGAGATACAAAAAATATAGTATACAGATGAATAATTTATCGTTCAATAAACTAACCAAGAAATAAGTTATCATTATCAATAAAGTTTATAAATCTAATGTTTCAATGCAAAATTTATATAATAAAGCTCCTATGTGGAGCTTGTAGGCCCACCATGAGGCCCAACTCATTTGGCTTGGACTAGGCGCGGGACCATCCCACTAGAGTTGGGTCCATTTTTTCTATAATTATTTAGCTTGGCATAGACCATCTCAGATCTGGGCCTGAGCTCAATTAGCTCGCTTGGGAAGCGGGATTACATAGGCCTAGGTCGGACTTGCACAGTTCAACCCATTTGACATCTCTACGCCTTATGTCAAGTATATGTATGTGTGCATAGTGCATACCTATCATGAAATTAAATAATTTTGAAATAAATCTTAAGCTTGTAACATGCATGATGGTTTAAATATGAACAGATTATGTTGATGGCATTGAGCTCTGGTGGTGCTGCAAGTTTTGGTCTGACGATGGAATTGCGCCGCCTACCTCATGAAGTCTTAAGCAAAATAGCCACCACCAAGTTCTTGGACTCAATCTACATTCTTACATGCATTTATATGTTGGGATTCGCATTTAACTTTGTGGCGTCGATTCTTTCTCGTGTAGCTGCTTCATCTCACACAAGATCATAAACCCCATGACCTGTTGTTTATGTGATTGTTATTCTTATACAATCTCTAATGACAAGAAAATGTATTTTAGAGATTTTCTATTCACGTAATGTTTCCTTTGGTATTTTAATAAACTATTATTAAATTATGGAGAGACGGATAGTAATTAAAACTACTTATCTATATAATTTAATGATCTTCAATAAAATGCGATGGATTTTTGTTGCATTCATCAAATGAATGTTCATATATGAAGATTTGATGTATGACACAATTTTAACAGTCTTCTTGTGTGGGAGTGGTTATTTTCTCTCTCTAAGAAAGAATCCTAGTTTGTAAGGTGGAGACTTTCTTAGACCTTATCCGGTGGGTTTTTTTTTTATTTCTCTTGTAATATCGGTCATTAGTGCTCATATTCATAAATATTTCTTGGTATATTCCATCCTGTTATTGCTAATGGAAGACATGTGCCCATTTTTGTGTTTGGTTGGTCAATGGATTAGGTCTAGATTCTATCCTTGTTGGCACCTTTGGGTTTGATTCCTTTTCAGACTTGTCCATGAACTACTTGTCCCCTCTTCATTTATTACTGTTTTTAATTGCTTTAACAGTACCTCCTTTTTATTTTTTCCTTTTTGTTTGTTTTTATGGTTAATTTACTTGCAAAGTTATATATAGCTCTGTTCAAAAGTATCACTTTTTATTAAAAAGAGTATCACTTTTACTTTGAAAAGTATACATTTTCAAAGTAACAAAACTGATTATTTACTTGCAAAGTTATTGTAGGTCCCAAGAGGTGAGTAGTAAGGTTTAGAAAGGGGGTTTAAATAAACCTTACCAAATTTTCGATTTAGTCCTTTTAAATACTTTCAGAGTTAATCACAAATCAGCTTAGTCCTTTAGGGACAACTAGGTTGGTTTACTTCAGTAAGTTACCTACTCAACAAACTCGACTGAGCTGTTGATAGTATAACTTAGCTAGTATCAGCTAACACTTTAGATTTATAGTTGATTTGGTTTTTGTTCAAATAAAGACTTTTCACCCTTATTGTTTTAAACTTGTTTTTCAACACTTGTTTTTAGCAATGGTTAATATCATTGAGTTCAAAGATATATAACTTAACAAACAGATATAAATGATATGCAAGAAATTAAAGTGTTGTAAGTAAACAAGACACAAGCAATTTTTATAGTGGTTCGAGGATAGGGTAATTCCTCTAATCCACTCTTCTCCAACTCCCCGGAGGAATCCACTAAGTAACAATGTGATCTTGGTTACAAAAGCGAAAATAGTCCGAGTCAACCTTGATCACACAAATGGCTACTCCTGACACATCTTCTTCACAAAACAGTTGTCTTGATACTTTAGCTCACTCGAACTCTTGGAATTGATCACACAGCCTTCCAACGAGCCCAAAGCTTCTGGTTCGAACTTGAACCTTACTACTTCTCCTTTAACCTTGGAGAGTAGACCCCTTTTATTCTTCAAACAAATTTCCTCTTCAACTTGATGAAGTAATCTTCTTCACTGAGGGTGTTGGATTGAGTTTCTTAGATTTTAGGCTTGAGGATTATCTTTGAAAGCTTGAGACTATTTTGCAGGTTTGCTTGAATGCTTGTAATGAACTTGGTAACCTTCTCTCACTTGCTTCCTCAGCCTTTTATAGTGAAGATTCAAAAATATGTCCGTTGAAGAGATAGACATATGTTTCAAATCTCACTCGTAGGTTGTTGGCATGTCTTGTCCTTGCAATCATTAATGAAGATCGTACCATGAGTTTAATATTCTGCAGCCTTTCCTTGGTCTCTGCAGGTTTTCAGGTACATCATATTGGTTCCTTGCTTTTTGCACTCTTTCAGCGAAACAACTTTATTGCTGGTAGCCTGACACAGGCCCATTTCCAGCAAAACCTTGACTTGTGTTGACAATGGATCTCTATCAGCTTTCTTCTAGTCTTGTCATCATTGCATACCCTTTTGACATTTGATTCCAATCATTTTGGAATGACTTAGATGTCGACCGATCAAAACAACTTTTCTCGTCACTTAACAGATCCTTCACTTGGCTTCACACAACTGACACACAGCTGAGTCTTCTCTTCAATTTTCAGTGGACTCTTGTAATCTTCAACTTAGCTGACTCCAACTCAACTCATACAGTCCTATCTATTACAAGTTGAATTACAAAGAAAATGGAGTGCCAACTTCCTATTCTAAGTTTTACATGGTATCATCAAAATCTAAACATAAATTTTTCTAACAATTTTCCCCTTTTTGATGATGACAAAACATAAATAAATACAACAAAGTAAATAGTGCAGTAACAAGGAATGTATGTGTGAAATATGTCAATTTTATTGAACATATAATTCTTGTACTTCACAATGCACTTTACAACGCTTTACAAAGTATACCCTATACACTGTATTAGAGTTATACTGTCTATACACTGTATCAAAGCTATATTGTCTATACAACTATATCAGAGCTCATTATAGCAACAATATACATGTATCAGAGCTATGAGGATAAATTTACAAATTTGTATTTACAGCAAAGTAAAATACATTTGAAGGGGTTTCAGCCATCTTCAATCCCTCGGTTGCTTCCTTCTTCTCTCATCTTCTTCGGCTTTCTTCCTCTTCATGTCTTCTTCTTCCCTTTTTCTCTTTTGATAAGCTCTTTTAGCAGCAGGGTCTTCCCTTCGTTGCCTTTCTTCGCACTCTCGATTGACTCTTTCGTTTTCACCTTACTGCCTTCTCCTAGCCTCCTCATTTTTCCTCTCCACTTCAATGTTTGCAAGTGTGTCGCACTCCACCCCAAAGAGTTGACTTCCTTCTTCCTCGTGGATAAACATACCTTACGCCTTTAGGTCTTAGCCGTGGTAGAGTACCTCTGCCTCTTCCACCACTTCCAAACCTTCCTCTTTCTAGTCGACTGACTTCTCGAACTCTGCTGCATCTCAGCTGATTTGCATGAGTTGAGTCCTTTCTCCCAGTACAAATCCCACGCCTGTGGTAGAGTCATTGTCTTGAAGTATCCTTCAGCAGCTAGAGTTTCAAATTCCTCTAGAGATCTAGGTTCGAGATCATGCATCCGGAATCATGATTTCTCGAGGGGGTCTTACAGTAGG
The DNA here is from genome assembly GCA_016081115.2 of Rehmannia glutinosa. Lineage (NCBI taxonomy): Eukaryota > Viridiplantae > Streptophyta > Magnoliopsida > Lamiales > Orobanchaceae > Rehmannia > Rehmannia glutinosa. The sequence continues at coordinate 307,892 of JABTTQ020001955.1, read as the reverse complement.
GGAATATTTCAACAAACCAGTTGGGGGGCCGTCATACCTTGCTTTTATATCCTCTCCGAGTGCTTCTCAGCTACCTTACCGAACTCAGCTTCAATGGCTTTTCTTGACTATTTAACTCCAAATCGCTTTTTCTTCTACTGACAAATCTTTCTGGTACATATCCGAGAATTGAGGTCGAACATCACCTTGCGGTGGGGTCTTAGCCAAAGATGATTTTTAAGGGTGGATTCTTCTTTGAACCGCTTTCCTCCTTGCTTGCTTCCCCTTTCAATCCTTCCTTATCACTCCGCTGATCTTCTTTCCTTTTATTTTCCCCCCTTTTGGCATCATCACCAAGGGGTAGAGCCAGTTCAGGGAATATTCTACCGAGGAGTAGATCAATCTTATTATTTGTCATGTCATGCTTATCGTGAGTCGTGGAGTATGTCGTTTCAATTTAGATCTCAAAGCCATGGTCTCGCTTGTCATCGCCTTCATCTCAGTTTGGAGCATCTTTATTTGCTGTTCCACATTGGCCTCCATTCTTTGAAATTTTGATTTATGTTGAGCCTTGAGCAACTCCATGTCACTCTTATGCGATTGATCCGTCCTAAACATGTGGTCCCTTTGCCGTTGCTGGAACTTGGCATTGTCTGAGCTCCAGATCACCACTTTTGTGAATAAAGATTTGAAGTTGGTGACCTGATCATGACTTAATGCCTTTGTCCACCTGATCCATTCTCTGATTCTCAAGACAGTTCCTTGGATATATCAAGTGATAGTGGCATCGCGGTTGTCTAGCCGTTGGTCTAATGATGCAAAAGCAAAACCATGCTCCATATTCTCTATTTCAGCACAGATGGCTTTGAAGGCTTTACGGAAGTCGGCTGCATCAGCGGACTATTCCTCTAGCCATACAACATCGAAGTCGAATCCAATAGGCACCATAGTGGTTTCAAATGGAGTTCCGATTTCTTCTGGAGAGACTTGGACGGTATATCTAGCACATTTCGCGGTTGACTTTGCTTCGAAAGGTATATGGGCTTCGAATGGAAAGTATTCAGCAAATAGATCCTCAGGAAAAATAGGAATCTCCACGTCCTCTACATGTGGAGCTTTTACCTTCTATTTCAAAATTTCCTCAGCTCTATGTGCCTCAGATGTTTCGGCGTCATCGGCATCTTGAGCAGTTGTGTAAACTGAGCTAGCTGATCCTCAGCTATCTTAATAGCTTCCTCGGTATCAGGTGTTTCTTCCTGTTGACTAGTCTGGTCCTTGGCTAGCTTATCAGCGTCATTGGAGGGTGATGGCACCATTGGGGGTGGCCATCGACCATTGTGAAATTTATTAGGGTAGCCTTATCATTGTTTTGCCTCCTTTGTGCATGCGCCTCCTCTGCAACTGTTTCCTCTTTTGATATTTCGATAGGGATGGACTCAGCTTCATCATCGGTTCCCAAGAACTCCACATCAACATTTTTTTGGGAGTCGTGAAGAGCACTGATCTCTTCTTCTTCATTGACCTCTTCATGAGGGGCAGACACTTCTTCAACCACTGTCTTACCTAGGGAAGTCTCAATCTTCTCCAGGCCTTCACTACCCTCAGCAGTCTCAATCGCTGATGGGCCTTGTACATTCCCTTTTGAAGTCTCAATCGCAGCAGGGTCTTCAGCAGTTATCCCTTCAGCAGACGGAGCTATTTTAGGGTCCACAATGGCATCCTTCAGAGTCTCAACTTCTTGGATTGCAATTTTAGGGCCAAGAGTCTCAACTCCTGTGGCCTCACTTCCATCTTTTGCCTTATCTGCATCAGCAGCTTCATCGACCGCATGGCAAGTGAAGTTTCAACTGAGACAACACCTGAATCGCTCGAAGCCGTCAACCTCGGTCTCTTTGAACTATAAGATTCTCCTTTTGTGGTTAGTTACCCACAACCTCCTCTGACCTAGCTCTGGTGGTTTGAGTTTCCCCTTCAGCTAGCGCACCAGTTGAGTCTCGAGCAATGGGGTCACTCGAAACCTGAGACCCAACTGTTTGTCCAAATGAGTGTTCAGCCGTTGGGGCAGGTATCTCAACACCTTCTGCAGGGAGTGGCTTAGCTAAGGTGCCCGCTTCATCACCTTCCTTAGCTTCATCGCCAATCTTCCTGGAACCGTCTTCCTCAGAGTCCACAGCAGATGTGGTTGCTTGAATGTTTTTCACCATCTCCATTATGGGCAAGGCTAGGAGTAATCATGACAAATGAAGAATCTCCAAGTCCCCTATTCAATTGTTGCACGTGCATCTCCTTAGATTCTCTTATTTCTTGCCGGAACTCAGCTTTATCTACTGCCACAATAGGATCAATTTCTTCAATGTCACTATCACTGCTGTCAGCTTATTCCAAGGCATGTTCAGGTGCATCTGTGAAGGCACGTGAGTGAGGCTACTTCGACTCTTCAATAGCATGTTCCTTCTCGATAGCTCTCACCTTCTCTTCATCCTTCCTTTCCGAAAGGATAGATATGCACAGATCGGGAGTAAGGCGAGCTAACAGATATGTTTCCCGGGAAGCTTAGAGCTCTTCTTCTTCTTCAATAAACTCGAGGGATCCGAACTCGATTTATGGCATAGCTCATCTTCCAATGCCTCCATATCCTTAGTCTTTCCCGGATATCGTGGGTAGACATGAGACAACATTATAACATCATCATCCTCCACCTGGATAGGTGCAAGTGGAGCATGTTCCTCCTCAAGTGTTCGAGCATTGGTTTGAGGGGGATTCAACAAACTCCTCGTCTTTAGTCACCGTGTCTCACTTTGTGTTCCTCGGCTATCTCTCGAACAACCTGTTGTTTTTCAAATTGTTGACCCTCGTCAGCTGACTTCTCTACTTCTGTGGTGATTACTTCACCATTCTCAAGGTTCGATCTCTTTACCAACCTTCTTCGTTTGGTTGGAACCAAGGGAACTTCTGGCTCCACATCTTCAGGCTCATCAAAATTAAAAGCCTTTTCGCATGTCTTCTATTTCTTTGATGCAGCTGTTTTCCTAGGCACAACAGTGCGCTTCTTCTTCACACCTGGAGAAAATACAAGAGGTTCATTCTATGTCTCGGCTGATGGGGCAGGTGACGATTCTGGGATGGCTGCAGGAGCAAGGAGCTTTCTCTGAGACGGCTGTAGGGGCAGGTGCTTTCTTTGATGTAGTAGCTCTCTTCTTCTTCTGAATCGGCTTCGGAGAAGGAGATGGGGTAGTTGTAGCAGTGCCTTCAGGGACAGAATCAACTGACTCACCTTCGTTGGTGTCAGCTCTGCGTGCATGTGCTTGCCTCTGAGCACTAGATAGGTTAGCCTTGAACATTTTCTTGTTCACATGGAATGGTTTCCCATATCTGAGCGGAATCCCTTTCATCTCCATCATATGGCCAATGACCAGGCCATAGCCCAATGAGCTTACGAACAGACCATCATCTTTTATAGTCTTATTCATGACATTCTGGCAGATTCGGCTGAAGATGAACTCGGCCCGGTTCACCTTGTTCTCTTCCAAGATTGTAGCCATAACAATAAGCTTCATTCGAGACAACTGATTGAAGCTGCCAAACTTCATGTCCACACACTTGGACATGATATCCATCAGCTTTTGATAGTCGTCTGATCAACGACTTCTTGGGCGTGTATGACGACCTTAGTAGCGACTCTTCGCCGTAATCTCCTTCCATGCCGCAGCCAGGTTCACGTCCTTCTCAGCTATCTCTTTCATTCCTTCCGAGGGCAGGTGGCAGTGTTCCGCTAAGTCCGCAGCAGTATGTTTGATGTCCTTGTTATGGACCGAAGACCTTATCTCTCCATTGTGAACCTCATCATTCACGTAGAACATAGCCACCTCTTCGAGGTAAGTGTACGAGTATTCCATGGTGGGAAATCCCTTCAAACCAAATTTCTCTAACTTCACAGCAATCTTCTGAGCCAGGGCTTTATCTACTCCTTGCTTTACCAAACCTTCAAAGTCTACTGTAGAGCCAGAGTGGATCTTCTCGGCCATCTTGACGAAATCGTAGTTAGGTGTCATTTCTTGAAAAATAATCGGTGAAAAACTTATAAAACAGACGCTTTGAGAACTAGGGTTTCACTGGGTTGCAGAGAAAAACTTTGGCTTGCTTGAGAAAGATGAGTGTTTTGTGAGGAGAGAGAAAATTGGATTTTGGTTTATATGGGACGTGAGGGGATGGATTTTAGAATTTGAAAAGGATGATCAAAATCAACGGTCAAGATTAAACATTTGAAACCGCATTAATTTTTCCGTATTAAATGCAGCAGCATTTATATCCAATCATAGGCTAAATGTGTGCAGGCTTTATTCTGACACCATAATTTCGCTGACATAATGCCCAAAAAAAGTCCCGCTCGTAGAAAACGAATGTGTTTTATCACTTAGCTCATAAATAACTCAGCTATCTTCCAAAAGTGACTTGACTTGGCTTCTCTCTTCACATGATGATCACTCAGCTCTCAGCTAACTCGATACAGCTGATTTCATGTCTTGGCTATTTCACTTGTCTAGAAAGTGAAACTTTGCTAATTTTTCATTTCTCTCTTCTTTGACTCTGTTGATTGAGTCTTCTGAGTCTCCTGACTCGCTCAATCAAACCTAGCTCATTCTTAAGCTCTTCCAATCTTGATTCAGATAATGGCTTAGTGAATATGTTAGCTAACTGCTTATCAGTTGAGATGTATTCCAAAGTGGTCCTTCTTTTCAACATGATCTTTTATAAAATAATATCTGACATCAATGTGCTTTGTTCTTGAATGCAATACAGGATTTTGAGTAATTGCAATAGTACTTGTGTTATCACACATAATTAGAATCTCATTTTCTTCTATATCATAGTCTCTCAGCTGTTACCTCATCCATAAAACTTGGGCACAACAGCTGCCTGCAACTATGTACTCTGCTTCAGCTGTGGATGTAGCTATTGAATTTTGTTTCTTGATGAACCAAGAAACCAATCTATTTCCAAGCATTTGACAACTACCTGATGTACTCTTCTTGTCCACTTTACATCCAAAGATAGTCTCGAGTCCGAGTAACTGCCGCGAAATCCTCCATCCTTTGGATACAATAAGCCAACTTCTTGGCATCCCTTCAAATACCTTGGGATTCTCTTGACTGTAGTCATATGACTCTCTTTTGGTACTGATTGAAATCTAGCACATACACCTACAGCAAAGGTGATGTCTGGCCTACTTGCTGTTAAATAGAGCAGTGTTCCAATGAGAGCACTATGTATGGTTTGATCAACAGCTTGACTTGAAGACCTAGGAAGAAAGTCAGCTCTCCCATCATGCTCATTTCAAACTTACCTTGCATGAGGTTTGAAAATTTGTCACACAACTCTTTGTTTGTGGATCCAAATATGATGTCATCCACATAGATTTGAACAAGCAATATGCTCTCCCTATCTTGAATATGAAGAGTGTTCTACCAATTTTACCTTTGGTGAATCCATTGTCAATTAGAAATTGTGAGAATGTGTCACACCAGGCTCTTGGTGCTTGTTTTAATCCATATAATGCTTTCTTGAGCTTATAGACTTTATCTCCAATAGTTTTCTGCTCAAAACCTGAAGGTTGCTCAACATAGACTTCTTCTTCTAAAAGTCCATTCAAAAATGCACTCTTCACATTTGATACACAGTGAAGTTCTTGTGTGCAACATAAGCAAGAAACATCCTAATTGCTTCCAATCTAGCAACAGGAGCAAAGGTTTCATCAAAATCTATTCCTTCATCTTGGTAATACCCTTTGGCTACCAATCTTGCTTTGTTTCTTACTACAGATCCTTCCTCGTTCATCTTGTTTCTAAATACCCACTTAGTACCAATAACATTTTGGTGGGTAGGCCTTTGAACCAATTCCCATACTTTGTTCCTTCTAAATTGATTCAGCTCTTCCTGCATAGCCTGAATCCAATGTGTATCATCCAATGATTGAGATACATCTTTGGGTTCTATTTGGGAAATGAAACAAGTAATCATGGCTTCATGTTGAGCTCTAGATCTGGTTCTTACTCCATCTCCAACATTTCCAATGATTAGCTTAGGTGGATGGTCTCTCGGCCATCTCACATCCGGTTGGAGTAAGTCTCTTGATTCACTGCCTCAGCCTAAGTTGTCTTGAAATGCTTGTTCATTATCATTCGATTCCAGACTTCCAGTTGTCTCCGAGATTGACTATCTCATCTTCTTCGTGGTTGAGTGCTCTTACATCTTCTTGAAGATAGGGACTCTTACGCATAGTTGGTTGATTCTTCTTCTCGCTTAACTCATCTATGTCTTCTCCATTCACATTAGGTTCATCAAAAACCACATGGATAGACTCTTCCGTTTGGCGGACGCAGATTCCGGCTTTGGGGGCGAAAAACGGTGCGAGTTCATATATTTAAGCTATGAGAAAAAAAAATTGGGGGGCTATTGTAAAACACAATTGTTTCAGTTTTTTATCAAAGTTTTGGGGGGCAATTGTAAAAATATTCCTTTATTTTAGCTATAAAAAAATAATTTACAAAATTTTTGGGGGGGAAAAAATAATTTTGGAAAATTTTAGGGGGGCAGCTGCCCCCCTTGTCCCCCCTCCATCCGCCACTGCTTCTGTGATCATAGTCCTTTTGTTCAGCACTCTACAAGCTTTACTCTCAGCTGAGTATCCCAAAAAGATACCTTCATCAGTTTTAGCATCAAAAGATTTTAAATTGTCCTCGCCATTGTTATGGATGAAGCACTTACATCCAAAGATCTTGAAATATCCAACATTTAGCTTCCATCCTGTCCAAATTTCATAGGGAGATTTTGTTAATTGCCTGTTGATCACACATGTATTCTGAGTGTAACAAGCAGTATTGATGGCTTCTGCCCAAAATCTCTTAGGTAATCCAGCTTCAGCTAACATTGTGCTTGCGGCTTCTTTGAGAGTTCTATTCCTTCTTCCAGCTACTCCATTTGTTGTGGAGTTCTTGCAGCTGATAACTCATGATCAATACCATTTTCAACACAATACTGAGTTATAATCCCATTGACAAACTTAGTTCCTCTGTCAGGCCTTATCTTAATAATAGTTTGACTCTTCTCATTTTGAACTCTTCTCACCAGCTGAGGCAATTTCTGCAATGTTTCTTTCTTTTTACACATGAAAATAGTCCATGTATATCTTGAATAATCATCTACCGCCACTAAGGTGTATTTCTTTCCGCTGATGCTGGCTGGTATGTTAGATTATCCAAGTATAACATTCCATTATGATTTATGTGCGAGGTAATTTTAACTTTGTCTTAAGTGCATTTTGAAAATTTAACTGAAAACAGATGGATAATTACCATTTTTTTTACTTTTTAGATATCTCAATTACTTAATGAATGAGGTTTTAATTATATTCCAAAATGGTGTTCCATTGTGCGGATAATTGTCATGTGTGGTTTTTATGATAATTTATGATTGAAAATTAATATGATAATTTTTACATAGGAGGGATGGGTTTCTTCAGTGTGCCATCCGACGATCTAATTATAAACTAATCATATGGTAGTAATGAAATATTTTAAGTATCAAAATAATTCAGTCAAAAATGATGACATAAATCATACTTCTCTCTTTATTCAATTATCAAGTATCTCGTATATGATGACGTAAATCATACATGTATTAAATGCATATACTCATGTTTCAATAATGGTCAATAAGGGGAATCTGATAATAGTTTGGTGAGAAAATTGTACTTTTGTTCTCATAGGAAAATGAGTCAAGCACTTTTAGTTCAATGATTTGCTCTTTTGGTCCAAATTGATTTTTTTAGCAAATTTAGTCCCATAAGAATTAAAAGTTGCAATATATGAAAATGCCTGCTACAACAGCAGATAACAACTAAAGCTGAAGTTATTGTGAGATGCACTAGGTTAAAGTACGGCTACTTGAATTAAAGTTCTTTATATCACTTTTAATACAAAAGGGGTTCCTCACAATATATTTAGTTTCTAAAATGATAAAAGTTCTCCTAATGCTATCATAGGATAAAAGCTGAGATGTTACAGTGTATGCAACTTCCTTGGATTAACTGCCGAAAACCAATTATGAAGCCTAATAAACATCTTCCACTTAGTGCAAACGCTAAGCATTTAAGCGAGGAAAATACTTAGGAATTTAGTGAGGAAAACACGAAGGAAACCTTTTTTTTCAAAGGATGGTAATATATGCTCTATTGCCACAACTTTTTGTAATTAGGCTAAACTTCGGGGTAGTTTTTGTAATTATCCCTATAGTTTTATAACTCGTCAATGACATTTGAAGGAATCTTATTAAATATATAAGAAGTGAAATGAATGTACCCACCCAATACTTCATAGGTAACTTGGACTGAGCTAACATGGCTAATCCCATCTCAACAATATGAATATGCTTTCTCTCAGCTAGCGATGTATAAGGACATGAGACTTTGTGGAGGATACCATATGAATGCAACAGATTTGTTAAACATCTATACTCTAGTTCCCAGTCACGTTGTGTTAGGAATTTTATTGTTTAGATTTTGATGAATGCCATGTAAAACTTAGAATAGAAAGTTGGCACCCCAATTCTTGTTGTAAAATGCATTGTAACAATTAGAGCTGCCAAGCTGAGTTTAAGTCAGCCTACGCCCTAACATGCAAGAAGACAATCAAGATTGGAAGGAAGACTCATGCTGTGAGACAAGTATGGCAAAGAAGAGTAGATGGGAACTCTCTTCAAGAAGCAATGCTGAGATGCAGCTAAGTGGAGATCATCGTCAAGTCAACTCGAGAAAAGCCAAGTCTCAAGTTGAAGTGACAGAAGAGTCATCCAATGATTGGAAGTGACTCTAAGTCACCTGGGGAAAGCAAGGAAACGCAGTCAAGTCGAGATAATCAGAAAAGATCCGTTGCACGAAATCAAGAGATTTACTTAAACAAGTAATATCTCCATACCACCTTTCTTGAGTGCTCAGTCCTGCGTGCAAAAGGAATGAACCAATGGGAAGCACTACACCGTGTCGAACTCGAAAAGGTGAAAGAACAATTCATACGAGGAAATGGCAATTCCAAGGACGCAACAAGACAAGCCAACGACTGCAAGTGACTTTCAAAAATAAGCCTATCTCTTCAACGGGCAAATTTTTGAAAGATCACTATAAAAGGCTGAGGAGTGACTCTGAGAGAAGGTTACCTCGAACCACGAACATTCAAGAAATCAATTAAAATTATAACTTAAATACTCTCAAATCATTCAAGATTAATCCTCAAGCCTACATTACGAAGCACATCAATCCAACACTCACCTGTGAATGAAAGAGAACTTCAATCAGTTGAAGAGGAAACTTTTGAAGAAAAGGGGTCTACATTCCACGAAGGATTGTAGGAAGGTTCAAGGTCGAACCAAGTCTTAAGCTTTTGGAGGGCTTCGTGATCAAATCCAAAGAGCTTGAGCAAGTGAGTCAGTAGTAGCAAGCAACGCCTGTGAAGAAGCCGAGTCGTAAGAGAAGCCACCGAGTGATCAAGGCGTCTCCAGATCGAGTCCCAAAGGATCAAGTCGATGTGTGATCAAGACTTGTATCCGGGACTGCTACCACTTTGTAAACCGATCATTACCTAGTGGATTCCTCCAGAGTTGGAGAAGAGAGGAGTAGAAGAATTACCCCATCTTCGAACCTCTATAAAAATTTCATTGTGTCATTTACATTTCAAAGATTTTAATTCCCGCATTTTTAATCGCCTATATATGTTGATAAATTTGCTATCCATTTGATAATACAAGTACTAAACCCAAGACTAAACTCTTACTTAATCAAACTTAAGGGTGTTAAGTTTTCCAATAAAACAAAACCACAAATTGAGTTAATTTAGAGTCAACAATTGAGTTATTCCATCAACAAATCGATTGAGTCTTTGAGAGACTAACTCTACTGATTGACTAAATCGATCGGCCATCAAGGACACAAATTGAAGAATCAACTCAGTATATTTAAAAGGACTAAATCGAAAATTTGGTAAGGTTTATTCAACCCCCTTCTAAACCTTACACTTACACCCCTTGGGACCTACAAGTGGTATCGTGAGCGGTTGGTTCATTGAACCCTCCGCACCGGTTACCGAACTAGATCTCCAAACTTTTCAAGTCCGCTTTAGTACTTAAACTTTCAAACTCTTTTTATCATTAAAAAGTTATTATAATGGAAGCAAATTTGACACGCATCCCTATGTTCACTATTGAAGAATTTAATGATTGGAAAATTCGTATGCGAGCTCATCTATCAAAGATTACATGATGAGATGTGAATAGTGATAGAAGATGGGCCTCTCGCAAATCTTAAAGGTGAACACAACACTGCATTTCTGAGAGTTGCAAAATTTGAAGGAGAAGAAGATGTTGCTCCTGCACTACCATGGTTGAAAAACCAAGAACCGAGTGGACAAATGATGACAAAAAAGATACAACCTGACAATGTAGCCAAGGACATCCTTTACAAAACCTTGACAAAGCCATGTTCAATAAAGTCAAATCATGCAAAACGGCTAAGGAATGGGGACAAGTTTCATTGATTTGTGAAGGCTCGTAGCAAATCAAAGAAAACAAATTATCGTGGATCGTACGTAAATTTGAGAATTTCAAAATGATCTCGTGAGAAAACCTGGATCAACTGGATGCTCGGTTCACGAAATCACAAATGAGTCATCGCACTTGGAAAGGAATATACACGTATGAAAATGTGTATGAAGATCCTAAAAAGTCTTCCACCGTGAATGGGAAATGAAGGTCATGGCACCGAGACATTCCATGGACCTATCAAAGACATCCAACCATGAACTATTCTCGGACCTCAAAGCCTACGAGTTTGAGCCGAGAAGAAAAGACCAGAAGAGACAAATTGCACCCAAAACAATGCTTTAATTGTTAAAGATGTGAAGAGAGCCGAGGTCAAAGAAGTCATTGACCCGGAAGAAATAGCCCGATGGTTAAGAGGTTCAACAAGTTCTTCAATAAGAACTACAAGAGAGGAAAGGGTGAATCTTCCGTAAGACACTCGGCTCCTCCAAATCAAGGGAAGATAGGCCAACCAAGAGAACAGATCATCAAAAAGTTGAGTATCAAAGGGTCGACAATCCAAGAATGGAAAGAGTCGATCAAAAGGTTGAATATCTATCTTTGAACTCAGAGACAACCAGGTCACTATGCCATTGATCGTCCATATCCCGTAGTCAACAAATACAGGGATGAAGAAGAAAGGAAGGTCTTCTTCGAGAAAGAAGACAAGAAAGGAAAAAGGCAATGATGGTCGCAGAGATCAATAAAAACAACCAAGTCAAGAGAGACAGTTGATTCGCAGAGCAAAGAAGCCGACTACTCAAGTGACTCACGAAGAAGAAGCTCGACCGCTTGATGGCCAAAGAACAAGATCAACCTCGACCAAGAAGATGAGGTACAATCTAACTCAACAAACTCGCACACTAGTGATAGTGACTCAGACACACACACTTCATCACCCACTCGATCTTTATGATTCATTAGACAAAATGATGAAAGATTTTGAACACATTAAATCCTCACATACACTATTGAATGAGGAAAACAAATTTACTAAAAGTCAAAACTCAAAGTCGACTAAGGAGCCGAGTACTCTAAGTCAAATAGCCGTTGAGAATGAAATTTTAAAGGCCGAAAATGCTAAATTAATAGCGTAAATTGCTGCTATAGAAAAGAGGGAGAATGACCTCAAGAATGTTATCGCCTCATTCACTAAGGCATCTAAATCATTGGATGATCTTATTATGAGTCAAAGAGAATGTGGAGACAAGACAGGCTTAGGATTTAATTCCTCTGTGTCATGTCAAACCTCAAGAGTAATCTTGGAAAAAGGATCTTCAAGCCATGAAGAGTCCGAAAAATCCAAAACTCTAAATGTTGCACACACATTCACTCCAAAGCACAATAACAAGCAAACCGGTCTTGGTTACAAAGGAAAAGGAAAATGTAATGATTGAGTGTGTCTTTGAAAGGACAAATGAAAAGAGATTCACCAGTCCTCAAAGAAACTCCTAACGTAAAAATACTCAAAAGAAGAAGCGAGCTACCAAAAATCCCGAAAATCCATAAAAGAAATACATATGATGGGAATGGTAGAAAATATCCAAGCCAAGCCGATTGGAATAATGTGAACTATCAAAGATAGACTTATGGAATATAAGCCCAAATGGCAAAGGCCAAGAACTCAAAGAAAGGCCATTCCAAAAGTATAAGAGCTTTCATCAAAGATACCTATGCACCTAGGCATCACACTCAAAGACACCACAACTACCCAAGAAAGGCAATTGCTAAAACACATATGCAGCATACGACAAAAGAGACAGTTGTATGAACCTAGAATTCCCAAGCAATTTGCCAGGATTAATTATGATTATGGCACGATAGATGGCAACCCCTTGTAGTCAAATCATTTGGCTATAAGTTGGTTGGATCATCTTACAATTCTAACCCCTCAGACCCGCACAAGTATGGGTACCTAAAACTTAATTTCCTTGATTGCGGAGTTCAAGGAACAAAGTGCCCAAGGAACCTGGTACATGGATAGTGGCTGCCCGCATACATGACAGAAACAAGAAAAATCGGTCAAAATTCAAGGAAGTTAAAGGAGCAAAAGTCATATTTGGAGGAAATGAAGCTCCTGGTGAAATAAGAGGCATTGGATCCATCAAGAGGAATGGATTAGAAATCATAGACGCGTTGCATATGTTGAAGGACTCAACTTCAACCTGCTAAGCATCAATCCAACTCGCGGACAAGGGCTACAACGTTGGATTCAACATGGGTATATGCCAAATCAAAGATATTGAATCAAATGAAGTTGTCTTTTGCAAAGGATGTAGACAGAAAAATATGTATGTAGTGGATTGGTCAACCGCAACACCCAAAGACTGCCTCTAGCAAAGAGCACAAACAATCAAGTTGGTTGTGGCACAAAAAGTGAGTCACCCGAATTTCAAAACAATTAACAAGGTGTTGGCAAGAAGTCACCTTGTGGAAGGACTACCGGACTCAAGATACAAAAAGGAGAGTATATGTGACGATGTCGAAGGGAAAACAAATCAAGTCGTCATTCAAAGAAAAGACATGCCCATCCTCAACAAGAATATTGCATCTACTACATATGGATCTATTTGGCCCAAAACCAAACAAAGATAAGTGGAAAGAAATACACCTTGGTGGTAGTAGATGACTACTCAAGATATACATGGACAATATTCATGTGTAAGAAGAAAGACACTCTACAAAAACTACCACAAATGATGAAGAGGATTCAAAACGAGAAGAGTCAAACCATTATCAAAATAAGATCGGGATGAGAGAATCGAATTTGTCAATGGAATAATAATTCAAGATATTGTATTGAAAATGGTATTGGTCATGAACTCAAGCAAGCAAGAACTCCACAAACAGAATGGAGTTGCGAAAAAGAAGAAAGAACCCTCAAAGAAAGCGGCGGAACCATATGTTAGGCAAGCAGGTTACCAAAAAGATTTTGGGTCAAGCAATCAACACAACTTGCTACACCCAAAACAGATGTATGATAAATAGACAAATGACAAAGACTCCCTATGAGATCCGGATGGAAGAAAACCAAATGTTGCATATTTCGAGAATATTTGGATGTAAATGCTTCATCCACAACAACGGCAAAGACAATCTAAAGGCTTTTGATGCTAAAGTGATGAAGGTATCTTCTTAGATACTCAAAAAAAAGCAAAGCCTACAGAGTACTCAACAAAAGAACTATGGTTGCGGAAGAATCCATTCATGTAGTATTCGATGAGCCAAATGTAAATGGAGAAGACATTGAAGAGTCACCGCTAAATTCAATCATCCAACCATACCGAAGAATCCCTATGTCAAGTCGGTTGGAATTATCAATTCGGAAGAAGATGAGATCACTTTGAATCTCAAAAACAAATGGAGAATTTGCAAAGTGATTACGAGAGAGTCGACCCAAAAGAACACAAACTGCAAGTCGATCGAATCCAAATAACTTACTCCAACCTCGATGTAAGATGGTGAGAAATCATCCACCGAACTTGTCATTGGAGATATAAGAGAAGGTGTCAAAACAAGATCGAACTCAACAAGAAGCCATGTTCACATGCTTCATCTCACAAATAGAGCCCAAAGACGTATCACAAGCCTCGACGACACACATTGATTCAAGCTATGCAAGAAGAGTCAATCGTTTGAAAGAAATAAAGTATGGGAATTAGTGCAAAGACCCATACATCAAAATGTTATTGGCACCAAATGGGTGTTCGTAAATAAGATGAACGAGGAAGGTTACGTGGTAAGAAACAAACCAAGACTAGTAGCCAAAGGATATTGCCAAGAAGAAGGGATAGATTTTGATGAAACATTTGCCCCGTAGCAAGATTGGAAGCTATAAGGATGTTTCTTGCCTATGCAGCTCACAAGGATTTCATTGTATATCGATGGATGTAAAAAGTGCATTTCTAAATGGTTTATTGGAAGAAGAAGTGTATGTTGAACAACCTCCAGGATTTGAGCAAAGACTCTTGGAGATAAGGTATACAAACTCAAGAAAGCTCTATATGGGTTGAAACAGGCACCCGAGCATGGTATGATACTTTGTCACAATTCCTAACCGAAAATGGATTCACAAATGGAAAAGTAGATAGAACACTATTCGAATTCAAGACAAAAAGAGTATATCTTGCTTGTTCAAATATATGTGGATGACATCATTTTTGATCCACAAACAAAGAGTCGTGTGAAAAGTTTTCAAACCTCATGCAAAGTAAATTTGAAATGAGCATGATGGGAGAGTGACATTCTTCCTTGGACTTCAAGTGAAACAACAAGGATGGAACATTCATAAGTCAAACAAAATACACCGAGAGATTTAATGAAGAAGTTTGGTATGGAGGAAAAGTCTTCCTCGTAAAAATACCAATGAACACATCACCAAAATGGACATGGATGCAGATGGCAAGCCAGAGATCAAACAAGATACGAGAGCACTTATTGGATCATTGCTCTATCTCACAAAGAAGCAGCCGATATCACCTTTGTCAGAGTGTATGTGCAAGATTTCAATCGCTCCAAAAGAGAGCAATATGACAAACGCTAAGAGAATATTGAGATACTTGAAAGGAAGCCAAGTTGGCTTATGGTATCCAAAAGAAGGTGGATTCAAGCTACTTGGCTATTCGATTCTCGACTATCTTTGATGCAGAGTGGGCAGAAGAGCACTTCAGTGCACATGTCAAATGCTAGGAAACAAGCTAATTTCCTGGTTCAAAAAGAAGCAAAATTCAATAGCCACCTCTACAAACGGGTTGATACATAGTCATACGGGCAAAACAGTGCCCAAGTCCTATGGATGAGACAAAGAACGAGAGACTATGAAGTTGAGGAAAAGAAATTCCAATCATGTGTGATAACACAAGTGCAATTGCAATCACTCAAAATCCTGTGTTGCATTCAAGAACAAAGCATATTGATGTCGATATCACTTCATAAGAGATCATGTTGAAAAGAAGGACATCATCCTGGAATATATCTCAACCGATAAACAACTAGCCGACATCTTCACAAAACCATTATGTGAGTCAAGATTTGAAGAACTCAAGCATGAGTTGGGACTAATTGAGTGGTGACACTCGCATTTAATCAAAGAAGAGAAATGGAAATGAAAAGGGGTGAAAAAGAGTCAAAAACAAATCACCAAGAATCACCAGACGGAAAGACAACTACACCGAAGTCACCGGTGATAATGAGTCACCAAAAGAATCGTGAGAGTAGAGAGTTAAATCGCCTAAGGGATAAGTTTCGAGTCACTTATGAGCAAAGTGACAAAAACGCAAAATGCGTTTGACTAAGCGGGAATGTTTTAAGGAATACGTCAAAGATAATGATGATGTGTACGGACATAAAGCCGCACACCAAGCTTATGATTGGATATAAATGTCTTGCCGCATTAAATACGAGACATTAAATGCTAAATAGGCGTGCAAAATCCAAGCCGTTGATTTCGATCACATTTCAAAACCACTCGCACGTCCTTTCATAAACCATATTTAAACCATTTTCGTCCGTTTCTCTCTCACACTTCTAAAACTGTTCATTTCTTTCTCTCAAAAGCAAAGGCAAAAATTCTCTCGAAACCCTATCTGTCTTCAAATCAATTTCTAAGTTTTTCTTCAATATAATCCTGAAATATGGCACCAACTTATGACTTTACCAAGTTAGGAAAGCAAATCCACACCGGCTCTACGGTGGATTTCGACGGAATGGTGAAACAGGGGTCCGACGACACCCTGGTGAAGAAAATCGCCGAAAAGTTAGAAACGTCCTGATCAAACCGTTTCGACGTTAGAATACCCGATGACATATGTGGAGGAGGTCGCACAATTCTCGTGAATGCCGAGATTCACGATGAAGGAATAAAGTCATATGTTCACGGAAAGGTGACTATCTCTGCCAAGGATTTGGTGAACATTGCTCACTACCACAGAGGAGCATCGAGATTAACGGTTTGATGTCAACCTGGGCCGATTCTTGGAAAGAAATAGCCAAGCCCGACTTTTGATAAAATAGTGTATACAAGAAACAAGAGATCGAAAGGAGGATTATCACAAGTTGTTGGACATAGTTGCCAAATGTATCGACATCAAATTTGGCACTTTGACCAATTGTCAAAGGCAAAGCTGATTGTAATGGCCGCAATCATCGCAGAAAGAAGATAAATCAACCGAGTTTGTCTACGCAGACTCGCCCGAACGTGGGGAACAAATCCTTCAAGGAAGATGGCACATTTGGAGGATCCCTAGGATATGGCCTAGTGATTGGCCGGCTAATGGAGGTGAAAGGAGTCCCTCTTAGACATGGGAAGGCATTCCATGTTAACCAGAGGATGTTCGAGCAAACCTCTCTCGGCGCACATAAAGAGAGCTTACGCCAAGAGAGTCGACACCAAGTGAGGGGGAATCACCGACCAAGATACAAATGCTTCCTCTCGGCCAAGAAGAAGAAAAGCCCCTGCAAGTAAGAAGATCACGCCCCTGCAAAGAAAGAAAACCAAACATGCTCCCGCCCGCAGCTGAGTCACCCGCCCAGAGCCGTGTCTCCCGCCCCTGCAGCAGGGCCGAGAAGGACTCACAAATACCTTCTCCGATCGTCAAGAAGAGGAGAAATGAGAAGCCAAGACGGCCGCTCCTCGAAAAAGACACCAAAGACTGCCCCCAACCGCCCAAGACTCGAGGACACCGTCTCTCGAACTGTAAATCCTCCGGTACAAACTAGGAGACGAAGACTAGTTATCAAGCGCTCAGAGTGGAGAAACCAATGAGTCGACCACTCGGCTAGAGCAGATCTGGGAGATCTGCCGGAGAAGTAGAGTCTCCGGATGTAATTGATGAAACAAAAGTCTCTGAATGCAATCA
The DNA here is from genome assembly GCA_016081115.2 of Rehmannia glutinosa. Taxonomy (NCBI): domain Eukaryota; kingdom Viridiplantae; phylum Streptophyta; class Magnoliopsida; order Lamiales; family Orobanchaceae; genus Rehmannia; species Rehmannia glutinosa. The sequence goes on along the minus strand of JABTTQ020001955.1, from coordinate 290,430 downwards.
GCAGAGGCAACTCAAGACACACCGTAGTTCACGCACTAAACACAAGAAGAAACCGCCAGAGCGGACAAAGTGATGTGATGATCCTATCCCCACCTTACCCGGACATCCAAAATCGTCTGCGTGAGTGGAGGAAATGGAAGTTAAGTAAGTCAAGGGAACAATTCCAACGACCGAGTTTATAGAAGAAGAAGAGGAACTGTTAAATTTCCTCGATTAACTATCGTGCTCCCAAAGATCGATGAAGACAATCGCACGACATCCCCGCGGATCTACAAGGACAAGGAGAAAGAAAAGCAAGCGAGGAAGGCGAGGCACGTGAGAAGGCAAGATCCGCCTCTATCTCCGCACCCACGTAACACACACATCCTCTCCTTGATGTCTTCTCTCGATGGTGATGATGAACCGGAGAATGCCGCCGCCATTGAAAGAGTTGCAAATGCAGCAAGCATTGCATGAATCCGAATCCTTCACGAGCAAAGATTGATGGAGGGACCAGGAGAGTCCTCCGAACACAAATGAAATTGATCCAATGGGAGTGGTTCAAAGAAATCGCCACTGTTGTTGCCGCCACCACTTCCCCACTCACTCGAAGAAAGCGATAAGGGACCTGGCGATGAACGGGATAGTGGGGACCCCACGAGCCAACCCCTATTTAAGGTGTGTTACCACCGCCCCAACTGAACAATCAATCGACATGTACCGGAGTTTGGAGACGAGTAACCCCATTCAAGTCACTCACCGTGCACCACCGAGTGGGAAACTCCCTCCACCGCAGCAAGGTTGGAGGATGCTGCAGATGACTCCACAACGAATCAAGGAGGCGAAGTTGAGAAAATACAAACACAAGAAGAAAAAAGAGCAAGTTGCCATCAACGAAGCTCGAGGCTACGATTGAGACTGCTCGGTCACCGAGGTGCCAACTACTCAAGGCTAATGACGCCGTTGAGGCAATCGAGGCACGAGATGGAACGGCCCTAGAGTTAACACTGGCGATGGCGATGAAAGTGCAATCCATGGGGTTGAGACTCCAATGGATGCCACCGAGAAGACCCTAAGACAATCGACATCACCGAAAGGGAGGACCAAGCCTCGGCAAAGAGAGACTGCTAAGGTAGAGGCGAAGGCCCATGGGAGGTTGAGACTTCCCGGGGTAAAGAGGCTCAAGTAGAGAACATCCCTCCCGCTATCATCGACCCATCCGAGAAGGAGATAAGCGCACTTCATGATTCCCAGGATAATCCCGATGTAACCTTTCTCGGGATCGGCGCGATGAAGAAGTTGAGTCATCCCCTGTGCAAATCCAAAAGACTCACCATGCGGATGTTCCAAGCACGAGCAAGTCGATCCCAAGACTACTCGTCAAACCTTTAACTTTGATGATGAGCCACCAATGGAAATCTCATCATCATCCGATGACGCTCGATAAGGCCGGGACAAGTCTACTCAAATGGAAAAATCACCGAGACCAACGGTTGTTGGAGACATACCGAGGCTCGGCAAGCCGGGTCCACTTCACAACAAGACCCAAATTAACAAGAGACCACTACGCAGCTCCTCAAGCCGCAGCAGATCGATTCCTAAAAGAACTTCATGCGCACCGCTCATCATCGAACAAATCCTGGTGGGTGGTGATGAATATTTTACTGAGAATCTTTTCCTTTTTCCCTGGAGGTACCCGACCTCCATGAAGAGTCGAGAATGAACGCGACGCTATCACAAACCAGCCTCCCGTTTTCTCTTGACACCATTGTTCCAAACCGCTTATGACTTTGATGTCAGTATGGCCATCACCGCAAAAGAATCAAGTTGAAGTTCGAGAAGTGTTCAAGGCACTATTTGCCGAGGTCGAACGGATGGAGAGGCATCGAGCCTCTTTGGACATGCGATCGACAACAGAGATGCTGCCAACCTTACAAAATCGACTTGAGAGGCATAACAATGAGAATAAGGGAATGGTGGCAACAAAGAAGAAACAATGCGTGTGGAACAAGTTAGATTCTTTAGGACATTGTTCAACAAGTCTGCTGGTATGGAGAGTCAAAATGCCGATGCAAAAACGGTTTGAGAGAGCATATTGAGCACATGCATGAAGCTCATCTTGCCGAGATAAAGCTCTTTGCGTGAGCCAAATACGAATGATCTACAAATAGCGTTTGGAAGAACACATGACTAGAAAATTCACCTTCTCATGGCCGAGATGAAGCCGATTTCAGCAGAGTCCAACGCTACTCGATCCGAATTCCGTCGCTTACAACGCAGCAGACTTGGAAGCGAAACTCGACTATCGCCAGGCTCGACTTCCCGCTTGCCAAAGATGTTCCCCCGGGTTCCTCTATCCTTTGTTGATGCCAAAAAGGGGGAAGAGGAATACCTTAAAGCGCTAAAATCAAGTTGAAAAGAAAAGAAAAAGGAAAAGGGAAAATCACCGAGGAAGTATTAAAACAAAGAAAGGAAAATCACGAGGGGGAAGGATCAAAAGATATGACCTTGATGATTGCACAAACCCCTCAACAGGTCCCACACAAATTGACATTATCGCAAAGAAACTCCTCAGAACTCGCCACTCCAACACTCTGTATCTATGGTCGAAAAGAGAAAAACAATTGAAGCGGGGATGAAGGAAGTGGAAGGAAGAATGGATGCCCGAGTTATGAACATCTTGAAAGAACATGGAGGCATTCCAAAGAGATGAGAGACACTTATGCCATTTCGGATGTCGGGACGAGCCACGATCGCTTGATGAATTTAAAACGCTCGAATCAAAGGATACTTTGCAAATATGTCTATGGCTCAAGCTTGGGACTTGTATCTTTGGGAAAAGGTCTCACATTATGTGAAGAAGGCGACAGGCAAAGTGACAGACTACCTAAGATCACTCTGCTGGGTCACTCTGCCGGTCACTCACCGGGAAAAAAAGACCCCAAGACAAAGATACGCCCGCAGGTAGAGAAGAAGCGATGAGTGGAGGAAGAAGCTTGCACTCCAGGCCTCGCCCAAGAATATTGAATACGTAGATCCGGGAAAGAAAGGAGGGATCTCTTTGGGGCTTGACCAAGTGGCAAATTTGCAAGTGGCTAAAACTAACGCCGAGTATGCAAAAAGAATAGAAGAAGAAAACAAGAGACAAACTCAAATGCTATGGGAGGAGAGACAGAAAGAATAAGAAAAGATGAAGTCGCCCGAAGGCATATGAAAAGAAAAAGAAGCAAAATGATGACGAAAAAGAGAAGAAGAAGAAGATCTTGATCAAGATGAAAGAAGGAGATGATGAAGGAGATGAAGTGTTCTTTGTTCACCCCTTCGTATTTTATTATGTAAATACATACAATGTAAGTCTTCTATAATAAAGCTATAAATTCTTTATTTTTTTGTGAAGACAATTATGTGCTGCTCGATACACCTTGTAAACAGATTGTGTTAAGGAACAAGAATGATATGATCAATAAAAGAATTGATTCGCACATACATTCTATGTCAACACACTATCCATCAGTATGTATCTTTGTTGTTTGCATTTTTGAATGGTTTAAGTTTTGGCATCATCAAAAAGGGGGAAATTGTTAGGAATTTTATTGTTTAGATTTTGATGAATGCCATGTAAAACTTAGAATAGAAAGTTGGCACCCCAATTCTTCTTGAAAATGCATTGTAACAATTAGAGTGCCAAGCCGAGTTAAGTCGGCCACGCCCTAACATGCAAGAAGACAAATCAAGATTGGAAGGAAGACTCACTGTGTGAGACAAAGTATGGCAAAAGAAGAGTAGACGAACTCTCTCAAGAAGCGGTGAGATGCGGCTAAGTGGAGTATCGGTCAAGTCAACTCGAGAAAAGCCAAGTCTCAAGTTGAAGTGACAAAGAGTCATCCATGATTGGAAGTGACTATAAGTCACCTGGGGAAAGCAAGGAAACGCAATCAAGTCGAGATAATCGTAAAAGATCCGCCGCGTAAAATCAAGAGATTTACTTAAACAAGTAATATCTCCATACCACCTTTCTTGGAGTGCTCGGTCCCGGAAGCGTGCAAAAGGAATGAACCAATGGGAAGCACTACACCGTGTCGAACTCCGAAAAGGTGAAAGAACAATTCATACGAGGAAATGGCAATTCCAAGGATCGCAACAAGACAAGCCAACGATCGCAAGTGACTTTCAAAAATAAGCTATCTCTTCAACGGGCAAATTTTTGAAAGATCACTATAAAAGGCCGAGGAGTGACTCGAGAGAAGGTTACTCCGAACCACGAACATTCAAGAAATCAATTAAAATTATAACCAAATACTCTCAAATCATTCAAGATTAATCCTCAAGCCTACATTACGAAGCACATCAATCCAACACTCACCGTGAATGAAAGAGAACTTCAATCAGTTGAAGAGGAAACTTTTGAAGAAAAGGGGTCTACATTCCACGAAGGATTGTAGGAAGGTTCAAGGTCGAACCAAGTCTTAAGCTTTTGGAGGGCTTCGTGATCAAATCCAAAGAGCTTGAGCAAGTGAGTCAGAGTAGTAGCAAAGCTGCAAACGCCTGTGAAGAAGGTTCGAGTCGTAAAGAGAAACCAAATGAGTGATCAAGGCGTCTCGGGAGTCCCAAAGGATCAAGTCACCGTGTGTGATCAAGACTTGTATCCGGATCAAGTTACCACTTTGTAAACCGATCATTACCTAGTGGATTCCTCCAGAGTTGGAGAAGATAGGAGTAGAAGAATTACCCCATCTTCGAACCTCTATAAAAATTTCATTGTGTCATTTACATTTCAAAGATTTTAATTCCTCGCATTTTTAACTCGCCTATATATCTTTGATAAATTTGCTATCCATTTGATAATACAAGTACTAAACCCAAAGACTAAACTCTTACTTAATCAAACTTAAGGGTGTTAAGTTTTCCAATGAAAACAAAACCACAACAGTTAATTTAGAGTCAACAAATGAGTTATTCCATCAACACTCGAGTCCGCTGAGAGACTAACTCTACCGATTGACTAAATCGATCGTCCATCAAGGACACAAACTGTGAAGAATCAACTCGTATATTTAAAAGGACTAAATCGAAAATTTGGTAAGGTTTATTCAACCCCCTTCTAAACCTTACACTTACACCCCTTGGGACCTACACGTTGAATTGCCTTAATTCTACATTCAATCGTTTTCCACCAGGTTCATAAAGTGAGCAAAGGCATCATATATGTCCGATTTATTTTTCAAAAGATATAGCCATTGAACCTAAAGACAATGGTTTATAATGCCCACATAGTAATGGTATTCATTTGATGATTTTAAATGTGATGGCCCCCACAGATCCGAATCTATCAATTCAAGAGGTGTGTTAAAGTTTGAGATTGAAGCAGAAAATGATAATTTGTGAGATTTAGACAAAGCACAAGTGGCATATAACTAGAGTTATTTTTCATTGCAAAAGGTAAGTTACAGTTTCTCAAAGCTCTCTCTACAATATCATAGTTTGTTTGACCAAATTTTTGGTGCCAAAAATCTAAAGAAATAGGTTACCATTCCATCTCATAGGTTTTTTTTTCTATCAACTTAGTTTTCTGCTGCACAAAGGTAATTTCTAAAGAACCCATCTTTTTTTTCTCTTTTCATCTTTTTCTTGGCTGCGTTTCCAATGGCGCATTTCTTTTTGTTGAAAATAGTTTGTTATATAAAAAAGTGGTCATTATGGCTAAAGTGTAATATATTAAAAGTAAATTTAGAAGTTTGTTGCTTAACCTCCCAAGTACGTGGCACCAAAGAAAAAGACACAATTTGTTTGAAGAGACATATCATTTGAACGGAAAGATGCAAATTGAAGAAGGTACAATTTAAATGGGTGCAATTTGGTGTGCCATACACGGCTATTTACTACGAAAATATATAGTTGAGCAATGACTACTTTTTAACTTAAGTTTTAGCATTATTTTTTCTTGTAGAAGCAATCCAAAAACTTGCTATTTGGTTGTTTCATTTTGTCTATTGTATCCTAGAATTAATTTGCCACAAAATCGGTTAGCAAGTACTGGGGGCAAATAACACTTTAAGGAAAGTGTCCAACACGCCTTAGACTTGTTTTATTCCCTTCAAGTTGTAATACCAAAAATCTCGTATCTTTTGTTTTTCTCCAATTTCTATTTCGTGTCTTGTTCATACCCGGTTAATTTCTTCAACAATCTTAAAGTGTTATTTGAGTTTCCATGGAGTCTACTCAAGAATCTGCAATCAAAGTGATGAATCAAAACTTTGTGAAGTTGGACCGGCTGGATGGCACAGGCACCAACTTTAATCGTTGGAAGGACAAATTGATATTTTTCCTAACTGCTATGAAGGTTGCCCACGTTCTCAATCCGGATCTTCTGGAGATCCCTCCACCAAAAAACGGTGAATCTAACGAAGTGAAGAAACAAAGGGAGAAGCGTCAAGAGGATGAAGTGATATATAGGGGTCATATTCTAAATACCTTGTCAGACACCCTTTACAATTTGTTCACCGTTGTGAAGAGTCCGAGGAAAATCTGGGCAACACTTGAACGTGAATATGCATCACAAAAGCAAGGAGCAGATAAGGTTTTAATTAAAAAGTATTTTGAATTCAAGCTTGATGATTCATCTTCTCTCATGGATCAAATTCATAATCTGCAAGTGATAGTTTCAAAACTTAAAGATTATGGGGTGGAAATTTCAGAATCTATGCAAGTAGGTGCGATAATTGCTAAATTACCTTCTTCTTGGAATGATTATCAAAAGAAATTACTTCATACTTCTGAAATTTTGACCATATCTAGTTTTTTGAAACATCTCAGAATTGAAGAAGGTGCTAGGATTCTTCATAAGAAAGAATTTGATAGTGATCCTAGAGTGAATATGGTCCATGAGAAGAAGTTTAAGAATAAAAGAAAGAATTTTCCCGATTCTATAGACAAGAAAAAGAAAAATAGAGTTTGCAATAATTGTGGTAAGAAAGGCCATTATAAGGCTGAGTGCAAATCCAACAAGAAGCAAAAAGTTAATTTTGCTAATGCTTCTAGTGCTAATCTTGTTGAAGATGCTACATAAATTATAGCAATGTTATCTCTTGGTACTGTGACTGAACTCCACTTGGCTTCACCAACCTCTTCTAAGGATTGGTGGTATGATTCTGGTGCTGCCATTCATGTTTGCAATGACAAGGAACAATTCAAGAATTATGAAATCTGGATGGACAACAAGTAGTTATGGCAAATGGTGTGAGGGCCAAGGTGCTTGGTAGAGGAGATGTTCATTTGGACTTCACCTCCGGTAATAATATGGTACTCATAATGTGCTTCATGTTTCGGATGTTGTGAAGAATCTTGTCTCCACGGACATTCTTAATAAAAATGGGTTAAAGGTTGTACTAGAGTCTAATAATGTAATCTTGTCTAAGAATGGTGTATTTGTTGGAAATGGGTATTCTTGTAATGGACTGTTTAAACTGAGTATCAATAATGTTTCTCTTTATTTGATTGATTCTTCTTATTCTTTGTGGCATGGTAGATTAGCACATGTTAGTCATAGAGTTTTGAATTACATGTCTAAAATGGATTTATTTCCTATAATGACTATGTTAATAAGAAGTGTGAAACTTGTGTTCAAGCAAAAATTACAAGATTACCTTTTCCTAAAGTTGAAAGAAACACACAATTGCTTTATCATGTGCATTCGGATGTGTGTGAACTTAATGGTTTTCTAACAAAAGGTGAAAATAAATACTTTGTTACTTTCATTGATGATTGCTCTAGATTTGTGCATATTTATTTGATGAAATCTAAGGATGAAGTATTTGGTATGTTCAAAACATACATGTCTCTTGTAGAAAATCAATTAAGTAGAAAAATCAAAACTTTGAGGAGTGATAGAGGTGGTGAATACTTATCTGGTAAATTTTTTAAATTATGTGAAGATATTGGTATTGTACACCAAAATAGTGCTCCATATACACCACAACAAAATGGTTTGGCTGAAAGAAAGAATAGAACGTTACAAGACATGGTGAATTCCATGCTCTTAAGTTCAGGTTTGCCAAACAATTTGTGGGGTGAAGCTTTGTTAGCCGCTTGTCATGTTCATAATCGAATTCCTTCATTAAGGACTAAAGTGACCCCATATAAGTCATGGAAAGAAAGAAAACCAAACTTATCTTACTTAAAAGTTTGGGGTTGTATAGCCTATTATTATAGAGTTCCGCACAATAAAAGAACGCAAGTTGGGACCTAGAGCACTTAAAAGTGTTTTTGTTGGATATCTTTGAAAATTCTAAAGCTTATAGATTGCTAGATCTTGATTCTAAGGTAATAGTTGAAGCAAGAGATGTTGAGTTCTTTGAGGATAAGTTTCTCAAAGATTCAATGGTGAAAGTGAATCGATCAAAAGTGCTAGTTCATCTCAAACGGCAACACAGTGAACTTAAAAGAAAAGAAATTGACACTCGCTATTGAACCTGGGAGAAGTCAAAGACAAAGGAAGGAAAAAGAACCTTCTTCTGATTTTATATCCTCTCAAGCTATTGTCTTCCTTGTGGAAGGTAATAGGAACTCTCTACTTAATAAAACACCAATTTTACTTAGTGTAGAAGACGATCCTAAAACATTTAGTGAGCCTATGAAATCTAGAGATGCTGCATTTTGGAAAGAATCGGTAAATGATGAAATGATTCAATATCGTCTAACAATACTTGGATTCTAGTTGATTTACCTCAAGGTTCAAAACCAATAGGCTGTAAATGGGTATTTTGTACGAAGTACGCCACAGATGGAACTATTCTAACTTATAAAGCAAGGCGAGTAGCTAAGGGATTTAAACAAAAAGAATGAGTCGATTACTTGACAGTTATGCACCGGTTTCTAGGATTACCTCAGTTAGAGTACTTCTTGCTTTAGCTTCTATATATAATATGCATGTACATCAAATGGATGTAAAAACTTCCTTTCTAAATGGTAATTTAGATGAGGAGGTGTACATGGAACAACCAGAAGACTTTGTGCTTCCTGGTAATAAACATAAAGTGTGTAAGCTTTGTACGGACTAAAATAAGCTCCTAAACAGTGGCATGAGAAATTTGAATCTGTACTACTCTCAAGTGGATTTAGGTATAATAATGCTGATAAGTGTATTTATTCTAAATTCAATGAATAGTATGGTGTAATTATTTTCCTTTATGTGGATGACATGCTTATTATAAGTACTATACTTTAAAAGGTGTAGTAGATACTAAGAAGTATCTTTCTTCTAAGTTCAAGATGAAAGATCTTGGTGAAGTTGATACAATCTTAGGTATTAAAGTTAAGAAACATAGTGGTGGTTTCGCTCTTTCACAAGCACATTATGTTGATAAAATCTTAAAGAAGTCTCAACATTTGAATGTGAAAGAAGTTAGTACTCCTTTTGATCCTAACTTTAAATTATATGAAAATTCTGGCAATCCAATAGCTCAGCTCGAGTATGCTAGTGTAATTGGAAGTTTGATGTATGCAATGAGTTGCACAAAGCCAGATATTTCATATTCTGTTTATAGACTTGCCAGATATACTAAAAATCCTGGTAGCAATCATTAGAAAGTTGTGACAAGAGTTCTTGGATATCTTAAAAAGACTAAAGATTTAGGACTCTACTATAATAACTTTCCAAATGTACTAGAAGGTTATTCTGTTGCTAGTTGGATTACTAGCACAAGTGATCAAAAACCTACTAGTTGTTGGGTGTTTATGCTTGGTGGTGGTGTAGTTTCTTGGGCTTCAAAGAAACAAACAGTAATTACACACTCCACCATAAAAGCTGAATTTATTGTTTTATCTTCAACTTGTAAGGAGGCAGAATGGCTTAGAGATTTATTGCTTGATATAGATCTGTGGCCTCGTCCAATGCCACCAACTTTATATTGTGATAGTGAGGCTACTATGTCTAGAGCATTGAATAAAGTGAATAATGGTAAATATAGACATATAAGCCTAAGACATGCATTTATTAGAGAAATGCTTAATAATGATGTTGTCACTATTGTGTTCGTTAGAACTTATAATAATTTGGCGGATCCATTGACCAAACCTTTAGCTAGGAATTTGGTGAATTCGACAACATCAGGAATGGGAATAAAACCCTTGATCTATAATCACTAGTGATGGTAACCTAACCTTCTTCTACTACTACCCCTAGATTGAAAGGTTTAAAGGGTAAAAACAAGTTACTAAGTGATTGTGAGCACCTAATTAAGTTTATACCATTCCAAGTATACGGTGCATATTTGTTACTCTTAAGTGAGCAGGTTGAGAAGTAAACAATTAATGAAATTATTTCTTGGTGTTTTATTTATGTTAAATAAAATAAAACTTGAAGTACTTTTTACCTATATGGTCATAAAAAGTGGTGCCGCTTCTAGCAAAAGTTTTGGGTGATCTTTTGTGCATGATCATGAACTAGGATGAGCACATGGCCGGTAATAGTGCTAAAAGTATTTGTAAATAAAAGAATGCAGTTGATGGTTCATGTGTGAAATATTTTTAATCTATTTTTTAGTGTTGGTTTAAGCAACCTGGCCACTAATTACTTAATTTAGATTTGTGAATTATTTACACTAAAGAAAAGTTTAAAACGAAAGTTACTTTTCTTATGCATGACATCTATAAGTGTTAAGTTTGAAATTATATAACAAACTAAGTGGGGGAATGTTGAAAATAGTTTGTTATATAATAAAGTGGTCATTATGGCTAAAGTGTAGTATATTAAAAGTAAATTTGGAAGCTTGTTGCTTAACCTCCCAAGTACGTGGCACCAAAGGAAAAGACACAAATTATTTGAAGAGACATATCATTTGAACGGAAAGTTGCAAATTGAAGAAGCACCCATTGGAGCATTCATCTCTTTTCATGAAAAGGTACAATTTAAATGGGTGCAATTTGGTGTGCCATACACGGCTATATACTACGAAAATATATAGTTGAGCAATGACTACTTTTTAACTTAAGTTTTAGCATTCTTTTTTCTTGTAGAAGCAATCCAAAAACTTGCTATTTGGTTGTTTCATTTTGTCTATTGTATCCTAGAAGTAATTTACCACAAACTCGGTTAGCAAGTAGTGGGGGCAAATAACACTTTAAGGAAAGTGTCCAACACGCCTTAGACTTGTTTTATTCCCTTCAAGTTGTAATACCAAAAATCTCGTATCTTTTGTTTTTCTCCAATTTCTATTTTGTATCTTGTTCATACCCGGTTAATTTCTTCAACACTTTTTTCCTTTGAATTTCTTGAAAATGTTATGGAATGGGATTACATGCAACCAACAAAGAGTTGTCTCTGTTAGCATCCCTAAAAAGAAACTCTCTGGGTTTCTTTCTTATTCTTCTCTTGGATCTCTCTCCGATCTTAGGAATGTTAATTTAAGGAGTAATAAGTTTTTTGGGGTTTTAGCTTCTGAGCTTTTTAAAGCTCAAAAGCTGCAAAGTTTGGTGCTTTATGGAAATTCCTTATCTGGGTTTTTACCATTTGAGGTTGAAAATCTCAATTACCTTCAAACTCTAGATTTATCACAAACTTTCTTTAATGGGTCATTGCCCACATCATTAATTCAGTGCAAAAGGTTGAGAAATCTTGAACTTAAAATAATTTTAGTGGCCCTATGCCTGATGGATTTGCACAGCGCGGAGGGTTGGACTGTGGAAGAGGAGAATTGCGAGAATAAGAGAGAGGATACGATTTGTACAGAGGGCAGGTGTGTGGAAATTGCGGGAATTTTAGTGAGATATTAGGGACCACTTAAGTGTCGATACTAAAAGTACCCTTTTTGTTACGATTTTGTCGTCGAAAAAAAAAATAGTTTTAGCAACAACATTAGCGTTGCAAATAATTGAACATAAGAAAGAAAACATTTAGGGGCACCGATGTCGTCGCAAATGCTTATCTATTAGTGACGATTAATTTAAATAATTCTTCACTAGAAGTATTCATGACCCCTTTGGTTACGAAATTTATTTGTGATGACATGTCGTCGCTAATACTTGGCTTTAGCGATAACATGTTGTTGTTGCTAATAATATCATTACATAGACCATTTTTGTTGTAGTGTTTATTATTAGCCCTAATAGACCTAAATAGTCCATACAATACAACATACTAGATCATAAGATATTCTTGGAACCTATAAATACATTTTTCTTCCTCATTAATTACAAAAATCACAATTCTTAGTTTTCATTCTAGTACTATTGATAAGCGTGAATTTTGCATGTGTTTTGATGCGTATTTCGAGCTATAATGATAAGTAAACATGCATATACTCGCGTTAAACGTTACATATTCACTCCTTGTGGAAAAGATATTACACTTTGCTTATTTTGTAGGAATTTCATGATATTTGAAGCTAATTGAATAAGAATATGAGGAAAGCAAAGTAGAAACGCGGAGAATTGAGTGGATATACGAAACGTGAAGCCTAAAAGAGCGAAAGTTGAGCGTTCACGGAGACAGGGGCACACGGGTTGGGCGTGCCTCAAGACACCACCCGTGCACCCCTGTATAAGGTTGATTGAAGCTGCAGCATGGCGCACGGGTAGCCCATGCATGGGCGCACCACCCGTGCGCCCTACAGAGAGTTAGAGTATCTCACCGGAGTGGCGCACGGGTAGGCCGTGCTCCGACGCACCCCCGTGCGCCCTACGAGAGAGTTGGGGTATTCCAAGAGAGTGGCGCACGGGTAACCCGTGCGTGGCGCACCACCCGTCGTCTGCCTCATGCTGAATCCCATAATCTGTAGCATTAAGCCCTAAACATGATGGGGAGTATAAAAGGCTTTTGGGGGCGCACACAAGGGGAATTCTGGCATTTTTGGGATCTACAACACAAGACAAGAGTCAACTCTTGGAAGGAGACATCAAGGAGATAATCGGGTTGCATCGGAGCTTGAAGAACGGAGATATATCGAGAGATTGTCGACGTTCCTAAGTTTTCTTGCTTCTCTTTTAGTTTCACTCTTTTAGTTTCATTTGTAATGACTTTGAACACTTTGTGTGTAAGTTGTTTAATCATGTGTAGCTAAACTCTTGTGATTTCCGGGTTTTGGAAGTAGATTAATGAACTCTTGTTGGATGTTTTAATCTTGGTTGAAGTTATTATCTTGAAGCTATTTGAGTACTTTGAGCTTATTCTTGTTTTATCACTTGGCCAATGATTTAACTTGTTTGATATATTGATTCATAATTCGAGAGATGAGTTTCAATATTAGATCTTAAGTACTTGACACGAATATTTGCATGAATCGAGAGGTTTGCGAATATTGTGAGGACATTTGATCTTTGATGCTTTTGGGAGTTGTGTATCTTATGTTGAGTAGAGATGCTAGCATAGATATTTCAATCTACATTTTATATGCATCTCGAGAGGGAGGATAAAATAGCTTTGTGATCGTCTTATAGGAATATTGATAATAACTTTGGCTTTGATTTAATCGGACAACAAGAGGAATATTAATCGAAACCTTAACTCGAAATCCATTTCATCATCTTGATACTTCTTTCATTTGTGTTATCTTATTTTCGTGTTTTAGTGATTTAAATTGTCTTAATCTCAAAACAACAACCATCAAATATTGATCGTCTAAATAAAAGTAAAACTATCTTGCTCAATACTTAGCCTTATTGATTTATTAGTCTCCGTGGATACGACCTTGCTACCCTATTCTATACACTACACCGTACACTTGCGGTGAAGCTAAAAATAATGCCTGATGGATTTGCACAGTAGCGGAGGGTTGGACTGTGGAAGAGGAGAATTGCGAGAATAAGAGAGAGGATACGATTTGTACAGAGGGCAGGTGTGTGGAAATTGCGGGAATTTTAGTGAGATATTAGGGACCACTTAAGTGTCGATACTAAAAGTACCCTTTTTGTTACGATTTTGTCGTCGAAAAAAATTAGTTTTAGCAACAACATTAGCGTTGCAAATAATTGAACATAAGAAAGAAAACATTTAGGGGCACCGATGTCGTCGCAAATGCTTATCTATTAGTGACGATTAATTTAAATAATTCTTCACTAGAAGTATTCATGACCCCTTTGGTTACGAAATTTATTTGTGATGACATGTCGTCGCTAATACTTGGCTTTAGCGATAACATGTTGTTGTTGCTAATAATATCATTACATAGACCATTTTTGTTGTAGTGTTTATTATTAGCCCTAATAGACCTAAATAGTCCATACAATACAACATACTAGATCATAAGATATTCTTGGAACCTATAAATACATTTTTCTTCCTCATTAATTACAAAAATCACAATTCTTAGTTTTCATTCTAGTACTATGCATTCTGATTATTCTTTGTTTCATTGAATATGATTTGAGCGTCGACGGATTTTAATTGGGACAATGCCGACGTACCTAACAATATGTTGGGTCATAAGCAATAACACCACTCAATGGCTGATATGCATCTTGAACTCCAATTCATTATCTAATTATAAAATTTCTTAAACATTATAATATGTCGTCGTATATATGCATAGTCATTCTCAGCACTGTCTAGTTTTAATCATGGGGTGCTTGTTGTTTGAACAACAATATCCAATTATACAACACCTTGATGTTTAACTCATTATCGTGAGAGTCAAGCTTAAAACTTCATCCAATCATCCAATATTTAATTCAAATTATAGTATAAATGACAAATATGGGGCAAAAGTGACATAGATACTCCTCATCTAGCAGGTGTATGCAGAGGTGGACAACAGCAGCATCAACGTGATTGTGACACCGGAGATATTTTTAAGATTTTTTTCGGTGTAATAAAGGTTGGAAAATTTTGTTTGTATATATTTGTTTAGTACAATAACTTGCAACTTAAAAACTTGTAATACTTGCATTGTAAACATATATCTAGAATTATCGATATACATATATATATAATGAGAAGTCTATCAAAATAATAGTTTGAAATTTTCCCGTCCATTTTCAATTACTATAAAAAGATCTGCAATAATGAAAATATTAATTAATAAACTTTTATTTTTTGTTAATTAGAATTATATAAAAATTAGTTTTACAAATTTTATTGTCTAAAATATTAATTATTATATTTGTCTTTTTTTATTAATTTTTTTAAAATTTAATAATTTTTATTTTTGATCTATTTTTGACGTACAATATATCAAATTAATCATGTTTTATGATCTTTAGTTTGATACCCATACTACATAGATAGAATAAAAAACAAACATAATAAATAAAAAATATAAGATATGTTTACTCAAAACTAATCACCACCTCCCTCTCATGAATCAATTATTTCATTCGAAAAATCCCAAAAAATACCCATTTTTTGGGGAAAATGACTTTTGTCCGTTCAATGAATTTCTGTACGCTTTTTTTGACTTATGTTCTCCCACAGGTAATTTTTTGGAATTTTTACACTTTTCTATTTTCTCTCTCCGTCTTTCTATTACGGAACAATTAGAAACAATAATGAAACAAACTAGAAACAGTTGTAAAACAATATATATATTTTTTGATTTGTGATATATTTGTGATTTTGCTTATTTTCAATATATTTATTAGTCCAATTCTGTTATCATGGCCTATACTATCTTGATGAGTTTTTTTTATTGATTTTGTAAGTCTCTCTTTTTTTAATTTTAAATTTGTTGTTTTTTCATTCTTGTTTATGTGTTCTTATTGTTTTTCTCCTTTGCAGTAAATTGATGTTTTGTCTTATTACTTGAAGAAGAAGTTCAAGTATGGTTATACACGGTGTTGTGAATTTGGAATTATATATTTATTTGTTTTTCCATTCTTGCTTACGTGTTCTTACTATTTTTTTCTTTCTTTCTTTGCATATTGATGTTTTGTTTCATGAGGAATAAGTTCAAGTATGATTATAATATGGTGAATATAGAAATATGATGTATGTGGGTCAATAATTTATTATATAGCGTTTAGAAAAACAAAATAAGTATGAGAAATATAAAAAATACATGAGATTCACTAATTCAATACTAAGGAGTAAAAATCATATTTAACGATGTTGAAATGAGTAAGAAACAAATATGAAACAATTTAGATGGGTAATAAATAATTATGAAACAATTTTGAAACATGTTCAAAACATGTTTGAAATATGTTTGAAACAACTTTAAAAATGAATAAAAGAAGTACAAATTTGTATTAGTGAAAAATGTTCGAAACCACTATAAAACACTCAGTTGAAGCAACTAATAAAAATGTCCATATTTTAGTTGTAACCATCAATTTCAATGCGTCTCAGATCAAAAGTTGTTGCTTTCATTGAATATTTTTTTATTTTTCTGGTTTCTGCTGTGATTTTTTACAAGTAGTTCGTTTTTTTTATTCTTCTTATTTTCTGCGATTTTATGCAATTACTTGCGATTTTCTGCAATTAGTTTCTTCTTCTTCTTCTTCTCCTTCTTCTTCTTCTTCTTCTTCTTCTTCTTCTTCTTCTTTTTCTATTGCTGTTGTTGCTGCTATTGTGTTGTTGTTGAAGTTTTTTGAGATCTATGTTGAAGTTTATAAGATGAAGGCGATATCTGTTGGGAAGAAAATAGAGGAGCATATATGCTATGAGAAAATAAGGGGAGCGTATCTGCTATGAAGAACGGATGAAGCGTATTTGTTGTGAATAAAGAGAGGGGAAGTGTATCTGTTATGAAGAAAGGGAGAAGATGCGTATGTGTTGTGAGGAAAATGAGATGTGAACGTATCTTTAAGGATTTTAAGAAAAAGTAGAGTAATTGTGTCGTTATCCCTAATTTATTTTGTTATGGGCTTTAAAAATTATGCATCCAGGCTATTGGATATCAATTTATATATTCATGTGTTTTGGTTATTTGTGATGTATGTATAGTTGTTATTTCGGCGCAACCCGTTTCTTCATAAATATACAATTATGTTTAAGTCGTTTAAATTCAATTAAAAATAATTATTTTCATTGGAGAAAATATCTCAACATACATATCAAAATTTGTATATTGCATATCTCCATACGTAGCATTATTTATAGTAATGTAAGAAGAAAATAAATTTTTATTTAATATAAAATTATATTTATTATATTTTTATATATATATAATTAAATTTTATATTTATTAAGATACTTTTCATGCTAATAGAAAATATTTTTTATATTTATCGATGTATTTTGATATTTAACTTTCAAAGTTGTAATCTTCACACTTATTAAGGATCTAAAAATGACTAAAATGCAATGGCGATGAAGTAACGTCTTGAGCGGGTTTATGAAAATTCAACTTTCAAAGATCGAATAAAAATAGAGTATTTTTTATGATTATGAGGTATGATATTTCTTTTCTTTTTTGGCTTCATCAATGAAAAAAATATTAAATTGTATTTTTCACTTATTATTTGATTCTATTTTGAAATTGTTACAATGGAGTGAGAAAGAGTTTATAGAACTACTATAAAAATGCACAAATCACAGTACGAAATGAAGACCCCATAAATATACAACTCGTGCATTGCACCGGGGTCTCATCCAATATTACCTAATAACAATTATAAAATATTTTTTGAAATTTTAATATTATATAATTTAAATATAATTAGATAATCTTTAGTAATTAAATATAAAATAGTACTTAATAGTTTCATAACAATTATATGTAATTTTAGTGCATATAATCGGCCCATCGGCCCAAGGGAAAAAATCGGGCGGATTGGCCCAAGCAATTTTAGTGTATTTTTAAAATATGGGCTGGACTGGGCACCCCAAAATAGCGGCCCGAAGAAATCTTGGCCCAGTAAGAACCCGGTGTTTCGGGCCTAACGGATCGGGCCAAATAGGCCCGGATTTTTTCGAGCCTATAAAATCGTAGTTTAGCCCGGCCCGACCCTATTCGGTAGGCCATTTTTGACTCTCTATCCGAGCGCCAGACATGGACATGTTTCAACAATATAAATGGGTCTAAATTTAAATATTTCATTGAGAAATTGCCGGAAGTATCTCTACTTTTGGAAAAAATATATTGTTTATGCTCACATCACATTTGTAGTCTCTTTTACTTTTTTACACTCCTTCATAATTTTTTATTATTTTTACGTTTATTTCGATTTTTTGTTCCTATATTGCTTTATATGTTATATATGTTGTTTCGATATTATTTATATTTGTTTCTTGGTTGTTTATATGTTGTTTCATTGTTGTTTCGATGTTTCAATACAATTTTTACTTATTTTTACTCTTTTCTGTTCATGCGTTGTTTTATATATTGTTTTGTGTTGTTTTCTATAATGTTTTTAATGTTGTTTTGATATTTTTTTGTTGTTTTCATGTAGTTTTTAATGCTTCAATGTAATTTTTACCTATTTTTAAACTCTTTTTATTGATGTAGTATTTTTTATATTGTTTATTTTGTTTCTGGGCTATTTATATATTGTTTTTAATGTTGTTCTGATGTTTCTTTGTTGTTTCAATATGATTATCGATGTTTGAATGCAATTTTTACCTATTTTTAAGTTATTTTTGTTCATGTGATGTTTTCTATATTGTTTTTGTTATTTTTAGGTTGTTTCAATATAGTTTTCAATGTTGTTCTATTATTTCTTAGTTGTTTCCATTTTTTTCGACGTTTTTAATGCATGAACAAAAATTGAATTGTATTTTTGTATTCATGTGTTGTTTCTATATTATTTTTAATATATTGTTTCCAATATATGTTGTTTTATGTGTATATTTCTTGATTGTTAAAAATTAGAGTGTAAAATTAATTATTTAATGGGTGAGAAAATTATTTTTCACTTAAATTTTATTAGATAAAACATATTTGAAATAATCATGAAACAACAACGTAAAAAAATCCGAAAAATTGACGGGAGCATAAAAATGTCCAAAAAAAAGGCGGAAGCGTGAAAAAACCAGGAGAAAGCCCGGGAGCATAAACATGTATCCTTTTTTTCCTAATGTTGGACAATTGTGTCCAAAGTTCTATTTCTTTTCGATCCAACCTTGGCCCATTTAAATTTCTATATTATATAAAACTCGTATTACATCAAACTTTTAATCATATTTATATTAATATTTTTAAACAAATAAATTATATTTTAATCTACCCATCGGTTTTAGTCTAAATTTTTACAAATCTTAGCAATGTGAATCTCACATTCATACAAACTTCACTCGGATCCAGCCATTGACATCTCTACTTCCACTGCCATTATGTACAAAAATTAATTTTCACTATAGATTGTCAAAATCCCCAAAATTTGCTAAACCCAATAGTTTATGGGGTTAGTCGATGCTACCCACTTGGGTAGCTACCAACCAGTTATACCATCGGATTAACACACACCCATGTGGATGTGTGTATGTATGTGTTGATCTAACGGTATAGAATCCAGTTGGGTAGCTACCCGGGCATCTACTTACCCTAGTTTATGATAACAATTTGCCGCTTTTGTAGTCTAAACAATCCCATTACAATTGAATAAGATCAAATTCACATAGCAACCTGACCCCACGTAACCACGTTCTCTACAGCCTTCCCCACACGGATCGCCCACAATATCATCTTTATTTGCGCCGTGTCCTTTTTCCGTCTTTTCATCCTCACCCCGCCTCAAATATAAAGTAGCCAAACCCAATCAGTCCACGCACAAACACACACTCAAGAGTGAAAAAAGCGATGAAAATGGACGACGACTCTGTTCCCGCCTCGTCTCCTTCCCTCAAGCGCAAGCTCAAGCAGTCTCTCTGCTTCTCCTGCTGCTTCCGCCGCCGCCATCGCCACCACATCCCCCTCCACTCTCAGCCGTTCCCGTCCGACAACAATCCCACGCTAATTTGGGTCAAAACTAAAGGACCCCACGACCACTCCTTATCGGAAATCAAAGAAAAGTGCCGCACGATGTTGGGGCTTCCGGGAAGCAGGCATAAGAGACCCTCGTCGTCGGAGTTTAGGTACGATCCGTTGAGTTATGCGTTGAATTTTGAGGACGGATTTGATTTTGATGGTGAGGCGCCGTTGAAGAATTTCTCCGTAAGGTTGCCGCCGTCAACACCGGTGCCTGCTGCCGTTAGTTGAGTTTTGGGGTTTTATTCTTCTCTTTCTTTTGTTTTTCTTTTTTTTTTTTTTTTTGAAGTTTTGTGATTGTAAAATTTTAGCCGTTATTCGAAGAACTGGTTACGGTTGTAACTGTAGTTAGTGATGTAAATATAAATTTCATTTTTTTTTTCAAAATTTCTTGAAATTACAGAATGCAAAAGAATTTTTTTTCTGACTTCTTTTTTATTTATTTATTTATGTTCTTTATGGTTGTTGGCCTGCTTCTTGTATCAACAAACAAATTACTTAAATAAAACTGACGTGGAAATAAAAAGAACACTTGAAAATATAAGAAAAATAGTTAATTCTACCTTTTTATATTGAAGATCGAGCTATGTGTCTGTCGGTTTTGTCACTCGATTTGAATTTTACAAGTTTTATAGTAGTATTATCTCACTTGTCTTTTTTCTAATAAATGAGATATATTTATACTAGTATAATTAGTGACCTAATCATCATTACATCTAGCATATTGGGATAATTGTGGGGCATGTGTCTTCTCCTGGTGTGCATGAGGCGCATTTCTGGCCATGTGTTGCGAGGAATTTGTTGACTTGTTCCATTGACTGGTTGACAGGTGTCATCTTGGTCTGTCACTGCAATGTTGAATCCACTTAGTGGGAGATTTGTTGAGTGGAACACTTGCTTGATTTTGTTTGGTTGTAGTGGACCGAGCTCGGCTCGTGCCACATCATCAGCTCAACTGCTTACGTCATCCTGGTCGGTCCACGTCATCCTGGACGGCTTATGTCATCATCAGCTGAATGGCCACGTGGACCTATTTTTGTCTAGCTCGGCTTGGGTATCATCAATGGCCCCCAAGTTTAATTCCGATGAGAAGATTCTTTGAAACGGATTTAAACTTAAATTGGGAAGAGAAAATTTTGAGAAGTCAAAACGTTTGCTGACATCTGTCACCTGTCCATCAATGTCTGCAACGACGCATTAATTGAGTCTCATGATGACAGACACATGACATCTTTCTGTTGGACCATCATTGTGGGGGAAGTGTGGGGACGTGACAGTTACCCAGCTTTTTTGATTATGAAAAGACGCGCCCTCTCCAACTGGTGCGAAGCTCACAAGGGAAGTTAACCTATAAATACCTCTTTCCTCTTTTATTTCCTACTTTTGCATCTATTTCATACTGATAAGCAATTGCAGAGACCGAGCATGAGACTTCAGGCCGGCCTTAGGGAACAGGAGCTCAAGAATCTTAGGTAACTTTCCAAATTTTTTTCCTTTATTTCTTCTTTTTCTTCCTTTTTCAAAAGACATGTTTGGTTCCGCTGACGACAGCCAAAACCAAGATTTTAGCATTGAAGTTGAGGTTGAAGATCCCTTGCCCGACGATCTTCCATCTGTAAGTCATTCACCGGAGAGAGAAGCGACACCAGAAGGCTCGAATATCATTGGCGTCTCGATTCAAGCCACACTCACGAACCGGGAGGTTCCTTTAGAGATCGATGACGTAATTTTTGATCCTACTCCCATAATAATATTCCGTGAAGGCTAAGTGTATAAGCCGGACTTGCCTCGAGAGGAGTCAAGTGAGGAAGTAGGGGGTTCCAATCAGCACGCAGACAACTCTGCAGAAAGTATGGATCCCGGGCGTGATGTCCGCAAGGACGTTAGGGTGCCGGAGGGCACAGAGGCAGAGATCCCCAGAGTAGGTCGGAAAGATCAAGGTGGTCCGAGGCTGGCCGGACATAGAAATGGGGACCCAAGGCAGGGCGGCGGGCCCCTGTTGCATGTGGTTTAAGGTTAGCCTCGGACCGTCCAGAACGAGCAACCAAGTATGATAATACATCAAGAGTTGGACGCCCTTCATGAGAGGCATATGATTCCTTCGACGGTGCATCACGGTTTGCACGATCATGCCGGTGCTGAGCACCGCCGTGATCAGATCGCCATGTATGCCTGACCTTATGTATGGGGCGAGGTTCCTGTCTTAGGGTTGATTACGAAGTGGTTCAGGAAGTGGAACCTGCCTTTGTCCCACGTGCATCCGATGACCTGGGGTCGGATAATTGGGCTACTCGTCCTCTTTTCTCTTCAGGATTACCCCGCCACGCTTGACGAGTTGAATGAGCTTTTCGTTTGAAGCGACCGGCGGACGAGGGCGCCCTAAGGATGGTATTATGTATAGACTCGACCGGCTATCCTGACGGGCTGGTCTTAGGCCTTCCACAATCCTTAAAGAGTGAAAGGATAAGTGGTTAAGGTCGGTGGCGGCGCGACCCGCCACTTGAGGGGACTCGTCTCTATCCCTCCGCTCGAATTCGATATGATTTTCGTAAGTATATTTCCTTCTTTGAATTTTTAACATTTTTTCTAATCATTAATTCTTTACCCCTTTACTGCGTGGAACCGTCCTTCTCCAAATTACTGCTCGAGGCTTTCGTTGTCGGTTGGAGAATATCCGGCGTTGGCAGCGTCGGATAGCGGATACAAATTTTAGCCACGAGAGGGAGGCGCTCGGCCGGCTACGGAGAAAGGCTGCTAGAGGACTCGGAGGCCGAGTAAGAGGTGGCGGGAAGGAGCGAGTGAGAGGAGTTCGCGAGTAGAGCAAGGCGGGATCAGGAGCCATAGCAACAACCAGGCCGACCGAATCGAGATCACCTCTATTGAGGCACGATCCCCAGCGAAGTGCGTTCGATGGCTGAGCGGACCGAACAGACCGAGCAACCACGACAGACCGAAACCCGAGGTGAGCATATTTTCATAAGTTTGGTTTTTCTCGTCTTTCAATCATCATTTCACATGCCTTTATACTTTGTTTGTTTGATGTAGGTCCAATAGGGGTGGGCGTTTTTGCTCGCCTTAAGGGTGGTGAGGGCGGGCCGCCATGGGACCGGGGAAGAATATCGGGCCGTTCTTTTCTTTGGGTTCTAGGAGGAGAGGCGGGCTGAAATCCAACGCGGCAAGCGCCCAACAACGGATGATCAGGAGGATGAGGAGCCCCTCAGGCGGAGGAGGAGGGGTGGAATTGAGATTAACGAGCCCGGCCACCGAAAGGGCCACCGGTCGACTCATGGTGTCCCCGATTAACATCCCCTCGGGCGGGAAGGACACTTTATCCCCGGCCGAATCTTGGTCGGGAGGACGCTGTGAAGGGATGGCGATTTGAGGCCACGGTGGTTTATTGAGTTCGCCAAGTCTTAACACCGACCGAAGAGTGGCGGCGGCTTTGCGGAGGGCGGTCGGGAAGCACGGGATGTGCCGGCCGAGCTTGGATGGCCCGAGATTGAAGAGTTACGCAAGGAGACCGGTTGGGAGGAGAAATCACAGTATGCTATGGGGATGTCTGGCAGGATTATCGGCACCCTATGGCATATGATTGGGCAAGCTCGCGACCTGGAGAGGCGCCATGGTGATCTGCGGGAGGCCCATAACAACTTTCGGGATTCAAGCGTCCTTGGAGTTTCGGACTAAAGAGCCATTGAAGCGACCTTAAATAAAAAAAAACCCTACCAAGAGGCCATGTCGCCGGGATGCCGCCTGGGCCGAGGAAGAGCTCCGTCAATTGGTGATCGTGGAGCGAGAAGCGCGTGTGGTTGTGCATCCTGGAGAGGTGGAAAGCGCTTGGTGAGTCCGTGGGAGGCTGGAGGAGGCCTTCCGGAAGCAATCGGAGGAAGCTCGGGGCGGCGTTCGAGTTTATAAACGGTCGAGGGGAGTATGTCTACACATGTTGACTTGTGGGCATGCGACCAATATTGAGAGATCCTTGTGGTTCTTAAGAAGGAAAAAGACCGTGGCGCTCTAAAAAAAAGAGCTTGATGACCTTAATGCGGACTGGCGTCATTCGTCCTCGCCTCCGGTGCCGTCTCCGGCGGGGTTCACTTCCCGGCCAAATAAAGATGGGGGACGAAGTAGCTTCGAGTGATCCGACTCGAGACTCCTACCCCGGGACTCGCCTCCCACTTCATAGGGTGTTTTTGTATTTCCTTTTTTGTTTTTGTTTTTGATGTAGGCGGCCTTGGGCCATTGATGTAATCGGCCTCGGGGACCCCATGTAAATATTTCGTTATTGATGGAATTTTCTTCCTGTCGTTTCTTTACTTTGTTGTACTTTCTAGATTTCACCAAGTGTTGGGCTCGACACATTTAAATAGACGTATGAATTAGATGTCGGGGTAAATGTCTAAATGAATTTCTTCTAAGTGTTGTGCTCGGAACTAGGCCGAGTCTTTGTTTGAGGTGAGCTCGATGCTAGGTCGAGTTTCCAAAAGTTTGTGATGTGCTCGGGTCTAGGTCGAGACGTAAGATGTTGCGCTCGGGGCTTGGCCGAGGCGAATAGAATTTTAAGATAATCGATTTTCTGCTCGGAAAACTTGAATTTTATTGATAATATTTTTCAAATAAGATACATTCCATGGGTGGTTGAATTTCTCCCCACTCAAATACTCCAGTTCGTAAGCCCCATTTAACAAGACTCTGCTAATTCTGTATGGACCTTCCCAGGTCGGCTTCACGGGGCTGGGCTTGGTCCGGTTGACCCCTTTTCAGACTAGATCGCCGACCAAAAATTTTCTTTTCTTCATTTTCGAGTTGTAGTACATTTCACTTCTCTGTTTGTATATAGCATTTTTCACCTCGGCACTGCATCTCTTTTCTTCTAGCAGATCCAGTTCGACTCGTAGGGCATCCTCATTCTTTTCTTCGGAAAAATTAGCAACTCTGAATTATGGAGCCCCGATTTCCACTGGAATAACGGCCTTGGCTCCGTATGCCAGAGAGAAAGGTGCTTCACCCGTGGCAGATGGGTGCATTGTTCTGTAAGCCCATAGTACCCCGGGCAATTCCTCGGGCCAATTTCCCTTAGATTCTTCTAGTCTCGTCTTCAGCGTGTATTTAAGTATTTTGTTCACCGCCTCGACTTGGCCATTAGATTGTGGGTGATATGGAGTGGTGAAATGATTTTTGATGTGAAAACTTTCGCAAAAAGTTCAAAATCTTTGGTTATCGAACTGTTTTCCGTTGTCTGTCACCATCGAGTATGGTATCCTGAACCTGCATATGATTGACTTCCATACAAAACTGACGATCTTCTCCTCGTCTATCTTTTCCAAAGGCTCTACCTCGGCCCACTTAGTAAAATAGTCAAGTGCCACTATGACATACTTCACGCCCTCTTTGCGAGTGGGGAGTGGTCCGATGAGGTCTATTCCCCATTTGGCAAACGACCAAGGACTGAAAACGGAAGTGAGCTGTTTGGGGTTGTACCTAACTTGTGGTGCGAATTGTTGACATCTTTCGCACTTCTTGACTAATGAGATCGCGTCTTGCTTCAACGATGGTCAGTAGTATCCCTGTCGGATCAGTTTATATGCCAGTGTCTGGCCCCCAACATGATTCCCACAAATTCCTTCATGTACCTCGCAGAGAGCATAATCGGCATCTGTTTCTGATAAGCACCTGAGCAGTGGGACCGAGTACCCGCATTTGTACAGGACCCCATCCACTATAGTGTACCGAGCGGCCTGAGTTCTTAATGTCACTGGCTTGACCTTGTTTTGTTGAACCCCATACTCCAGTCTTCGAATGATTAGCGTCATCCATGGCTCGGCGCGCCGTTGGAATTTATCTTCTTCGTATTCAAAGAAAGTGAAGATAAGTGGGTTACCGCAACGTCTTCGATCAGGTCGATTCCCGGGCTAGATGCTAACCATGCCAAGGCGTCCACTTGTACATTCTCGGTTAGGTATATGTATTATTTACGCCTTGAATCGAGAGAGTTTAATTTTTGCAAGCTCCACATACCGTGCTATCTTTGGCTCTTTTGTTTCATACTCTCCATTTATTTGATTTACTACCAATTGGGAGTCACTTGTGAATAAGCGATCTCTTGAGACCCATTGATCTTTGCCATCTCTGAACTTCTAGTAGTGCTTCATACTCCACCTCATTATTGGTCGATGGGAACTAAACCAAATGCGGCGGCGCAAAGCATTTGTGTTTTGGATTGATTATCAAAATCTCGCCCCCTGCTGTCTACGGTGGAAGAGCCATTGACAAAAAACTTCCATTCTTGCTCTTCGATGATGTCTAGTTGGATTGACGGAGTGAACTCGCGATGAAGTCTATCGATGCTTGTCCTTTGATCGCCGTCCTTAGTTCATATGAAATCTCGAATCGGTTGAGCTCTACGGCCCATTTCATCATCCGACGAAGTGTGGGGGGTGGTGCATGACTTGTTTGAGAGGATAATTTTTAATACAATGATTTTGTGCTCCAAAAAATATGGCCTTAGCTTCTGTGATGAGATAGCGAATGCATATGCTAGCTTTTCCATCGGAGGATATCTCAGTTCGGCATCGTGTAGGTCCTGGCTGATATAATAACCTGGATGTTGAATCGAATTATCCAATCTGATGAGTACCGAAAATGACAAGATACTTTCGAAAAAACTGTGAGGTATAAATACAAGTCTTCCCCTGCTCGGTTTTTGCAGAAAAAGGATTGACGCTATGTGTTGCTTCAATGATTTGAATGTTGCATGCGTCTGCTCGGTCCATTCGAAATCCTTATTTTTCTTTATTATCTCGAAGAATGGTTTGCATTTATCTGTCGATCTTGAGACGAATCTACTTAAAGTGGCTAGGCGCCCAGTTAAGCTTTGCACATTTTTAACAGAATTAGGGGGTTCCAGGTCGACTATAGCTTTGATTTTATCTGGATTAGCCTCTATTCCCCTTTGACTGACCATATATCCTAAAAATTTAACCGAGCCGACCCCAAATGTACATTTTTCCGGGTTTAACATCATCTTGTACTCGCGTAAAATTTTGAACATTTCATTAAGATCGAAAAGATGATCGTGACATACGATACGAGATTTTACAAGCATATCATCTACATAGACTTCCATAGTGTGCCCTATCAATTTTTCAAACATCTTGTTGACTAACCTCTGATAGGCCGTCCCAAATTTTTTTTGAATGGCATCATCTTGTAGCAGTATACTCCTCGGGCCGTAGTAGAAGAAGTATTTTCTTCGTCCTGCAGGTACATTCAGATCTGGTTGTAGCCTGAATATGCGTCCATGAAGCTCATTAACTCGTGGCATGCTGTGGTGTCGATTATGTAGTCTATGTTCGGAAGGGGGTAACTATCTTGTGGGCACGCTTTGTTTAAATCTGGGAAAACAACGCAGAGACGCCACTGCCCATTGCTCTTCTTGACTAGCACAGGGTTGGCTACCCATCGCGGGTAAAGTGCCTCTCTGATGAACTTATTATCCAAGAGTTTGTTAACTTCGGCCTCCAACGCAGCTTATTTGTCCGCGCCTAATTTTCTCTTCTTCTGAACCACGGGCCGGTAGGTGAGGTCGATGCTCAGGCGGTGGCAGGCATGCTTGGGATCGATACCGAGCATGTCCGAGTGGGTCCATGCGAAGACATATAAGTTGTTGCTCAGAAATTAGATGAGCTCTGATCGGAGCGGTTCTTGTAAATTGTGACCGATTCTGAGCTGGCACCCCCCATTTTGCTTATCGGCATCTACTATGTCGATCTCTTCTACTGGCTTGGTATGTTTTCGTTTCTTACTCTGCTCCTCTTTTTTCTGCAGAAATAATTCTTCTTCCTCAGTGATCGGCCCTTTCCCGGGTCACCTGCCCGGGTTGGCTTCCGTCAGAACTTCAGTTCAGCTACCCAATTTGGTGTTCGGCTCGGTCTTATCAGCCGACCCAATGCCTTTACCTTCTGATGACTTGCTGGATTCCCCTTTCTCGACAACATTGATTTCAACCGGCCTAATCTTGAGTGAGCACTCCCGAGATTCTCTCTGATTTCCTTTGTGAACTCCTTCTCCGTCCAGGGTCAGAAATTTAATGCAGAAATGATACACGAAGATGGCTGCATTTAAGTGGTAAAGCAGCGGTCATCCGATGATGGCGTTATACTCGGAGTCTGAATTGATAATCTTGAAAGTGGTGATCACGGTTCTCTTATGCGCCCGATGGCCCATTTGAATAGACAAGTCCACTTCACCAAGTGGGATAATTCTTTCTCCTCCAAACCCCAAAATGTTGCCGTTGCATGGCGGATCATTGTATCGTCTACATTCAATCTTAAAGGCTCTAATGTGAATGACCAAGTGTAGCTACCCGAGTCGACAAGGATCACGTGCAGGGGATGCCCAGGATCGGTCTTTGTGATGACCAAAGGGTCGGAGTCGGGATGTCGGTGATCAACGTCTTGATCGGAAAAAGTGAAATACCCGTTGGGCGGCCTTCCGGATCTCGCACCGGACTTGTTTCTCGAGTTTGCAGTCTCTCTAATTTCAGCTTTTCTTTTTCGGACGGACTGGTTTTCCTTAGCCCTATTGGTGTTGATTAATGTCAAGATCTCCTGTGCCGGATTATCATTGTGAGGTGGTAAACGAGCCGGATTGGCTACTCGCTCCGGATTTGTTTCGGGAGCGAGGGTCGGCGGTGGTGGCAGTTCGTGAACATATCTCTTCAAACCTCCCCTCTGCACTATTCTCATGATTTCTCGAATGAGATCTCTGCACTCGTCTGTTTCATGCCCGATAGATTTGTGGTAACAGCAGTATCTGTTGCCGTCTAATTTGAACGGATACAACTTCAGAGGTCGAGCTAGTGGCAGCAGATTTAAGTTCTTGATATCGTTCCAAATGGCTAATGCGGTGTGGGTCAAAGTGCTCCTCATCGCCGCTACTTCGGCACGGACTTCCTGGTACGACTTGTATCCCGTGGTCGGATTCTCTGCAAATGACTTGAATCCAAACCCGAAACCAGAAGCGGCTTCTTTCTTGCCATCTTTTTTGGTGCCCTGAGTTTCTGTTCAGGTCGTAATTTGGCCTTGGCTTCCTCGGCACATATGTGACGCTCTGCCCGAATAAGGAATTCTTGGTATGTGCTCGCCCCCGACTCGTGGATGACATAATTGAACCGAGTATTGGGTGCAAGCCCGGCCATGGCGGCTGTGAGTATTGCGTCGTCCGCGACCGGCTCCATCTCTGGTTTGCTTATTGAACCTGGCAATGTAACTTTTTCAATGCTCATCTTTGCCTGCTTGATGTTTACAAGGAGTCCTTCGGTAGCGGGTGAGCACTTGGGCGTTAGGAAGTGGGTGGTGAAAGCGGACATTAAATCGTTCCAAGAGCGAACGAACCCCTGGGTAGTGTCCGAAACCATCGATGGGCTCGATGCCCCTGAGTTAGAGGGAATGCTCGCATAGAATATCATCACTCGGTTTATACAAATCCATCCACGCCAGTATTTGTGGATATGAGTAGTTGGGTCGGTTTCTCCATCATACGGACCATTTGGGGGAACCTTAAACTTCGCGGGGAGAGGAGTTGAAAAAATGTGAGCGAAGGGTGACACAACATCTCTGCGACTGCCACCGGCCAGGTGGTATTGAGCATCATCGGGGTTTCTCCAACTCGTTCAAACGGCGTCGGGCGTAGTATCTTTGCCTCTCGGCCGGTTAATCGGACCGGGACCTTAAGCCTGTTGGCTCTGGTGGTTCTCTGTCATCGGAAATCGAACTGGCAGTTGATGGACGCAGGCCGTTCCCAGTTGGGTGCCCCCCCCCAGGCATCCCCGCAAATACGGCGAGCCAGCGGGGCGTTGAAGCAACGATGATGATTGACCACTCGTACATGTTCGCCGCATCGTCTCGCGGTCTTCTCCTTTAACGTCTTTCATTAGGTCGTCTATTTCGAGAGTTGACTTCTGGTTGTCGTTGTTTGAGGGTGTTGGATCTTGTGGGTTGGCGTTTGCGTTTAGTGGTGGATCAACTCGTGGGGGTTTATTGGTGGGGAGGCTGTATTTGTGGTGGAGGATTCGCAAGGGTTTGGGTAACGAGTTGGTTTATCTGTTGGATAAAATTTGGCTTGGCGAGGAGCTATGCAAGGGGCAATAAAGCCGCGCCCCCGGCCCTAGCTGGGGTATGTTTTGGCCATTGGCATTTTGGCCATTCTGAGTTTCTTGGGGCGGGTCTTCGTTTTTACGTAAGTTTCTGGAATTCTCATTCATTTTTGCAGGAAAGTGAAACGAATTACCTTAGCTGGAATAGTTTGGATGTCTCGAATTACCTTAGCTCGGCTCGGGTATCATCAATGGTTAACGGGGAATATTGCAATTACTAGTTACTAATTACGATGTTTTCCTGACCGAAAAATGTTTTAATTTCTTATTTTTGTTTCATTTATTGCCTATATAGGTTATAGAAGGATGATTGTATATATATTCTCGACACTTGATTTTTTAATTGTAGTCTTTGTAGAGTCATATTGGCTTTAGGAGTGCCCGCTCAAACTCTAATCATTAATGGCCTTTCGCTACTCTCATTTCTTATTTTATTTTTTTATGTAAAAAACGATGATTATTCGAAAAGTAAGATATAAGGAATAGATTAATTGTGATATGAAATTATAATAGTCATAAGAATAGATTACATCAAACGGCTTTTGCTGCTTGCCTCTTTTGTTTTGTTTTTCTTCCTTTTGATTGTCAGGTTTGTGAACTTTGTTGTCAGCGTTGTTTGATCCTAATTACCTTTTGGTTGTCTGTTGTGTGACTTGTGTCCAAAAGGATCAAGGTCATTTGACATTCGGATGTACATGTTCT
The DNA here is from genome assembly GCA_016081115.2 of Rehmannia glutinosa. Lineage (NCBI taxonomy): Eukaryota > Viridiplantae > Streptophyta > Magnoliopsida > Lamiales > Orobanchaceae > Rehmannia > Rehmannia glutinosa. The sequence continues at coordinate 259,761 of JABTTQ020001955.1, read as the reverse complement.
TTGAGATTAATATATTTCTATCTTTTCGGGAAAAATATAGATGGTGTGTTTGTTTTTAGTGAAATTATATTTGCGTGATTAAAAAAGAAAGACTAAAGTGAATAGCTTATTTTTTTGAAAGAAATTAATGAACAATCGAATCTACATTATTGGAGAGAAGTCAAAAAATAATATTTAACAAATAATAATGAATTTGAGAATGTGATTAGATATAAGAGGAAAATGTAATTATGAAATTGATTTAATAATTTATTTAGTAAAATAGTAATTGAATGTGATTGATGATTGAGAAAGTAAGAGATATTGAATAGTTTATTAGTGATACAATAGTGTAATAATGAATAGTTTAATTATCTATAATGAGAGTGAGTTTTTTTTTTTTGAAAAGAATTTTTTTTCTGAAAAGTATAATGAGAGTGAGTGAGTATGAATTTTTGAAAAGAAAAAATCACATATCAATGTTGGGATAAACTTGTATAAATGCTTCCTCAAAAAAAAATTGTATAAATGGATTTGGCAAAAACTTGTATAAGACCGTTTTACAGGTCTAAATCCGTAAGACAGATCTTGACTTGACCCGCCCGTAGCCCAAATGCATGCTTTTTTATTTTATTTATTTTAGTATATTTGTTTTTCCTTATTCTCTCTCTTTCTCCCGTTTTATTCTCTCTCTCACTTCCTCCATGCGAGGGACACGACCAGTAACTTTTTTTCCTTTTTTTTTTGGAAAATATATAACCATTTTCCAGTGTATATGCGCACTAATGGGTCTCTGTCAATCAAAATTACAATAGTATGACGAAAAACATTTGAGTCTCAGCGTATTACATTTCATATTCCAATCACAAGTCACAACATTAACAGTAACTTCTCTCTCTTCCTTTCAATTCTCTTTTCTCTATAAAAAGTATAAATTTTTTGAGATAAAATATCATATTTTTCATATAGCCATAAATTATTAATTTAGTATAGTGAAGAAAGAAAAATAAATATAACAGCACTAAAGTAACACTTTTATGAGTAAAAGTTTCCATTGTGTGAGATAAAGTATCATGTCTTTTTATTACAATCACAGATTACGAATTAAGTACAGTGTAGAAGGAAAAATAAATATGACATAGTTAAGTAATACTTTTATGAGTAAAAGTATCCGATTTTTGAGATAAAGTATCATGTTTTTTTAATATAGTCACATATTATGAATTCAATAAAATGAAGAAAAAAAATATGACAGAGCTAAAGTAACACTTTTATGGTAAAAGTATCCATTTTTCGAGATAAAATATCTTATTTTTTTATTACAATCCACATCCGTGAAGAAAAAAAAAATAAATATGATAAAGTTAAAGTAACACTTTTATAAGTAAAAATATTTGTTTATTTGAGATAAAGTATCATGTTTTTTTAATACAATCACATATTATGAATTCAGTATAATGAAGTAAAAATAAATATGATAGAGTTAAAGTAACACTTTTATGGTAAAAGTATCCATTTTTGAGTTAAAATATCATGTGTTTTATTAATAGTCACAGTTCAGTACAATGAAGAAAGAAAAATAAATATGATAGAGTTAAAGTAACACTTTTATGAGTAAATGTATATATTTTTTAGATAAAGCATTATATTTTTAATACAGTCTTAGATTAGGAATTCATTACAGTAATGAAGGAAAATAAATATAATTAATTAAAAGTAACACTGTTATAAGTTAAAATATCATGGTTTTTGCTGAATTGATTGTAATATTTTTTCTACTATTTTATATCAATATAGAATCCCAAATCTAGAAATAGTGAATCGAAAAAGACTGAGATTTTGTGCTACAAGTCTATAACCACAATCTGAAAAAATTAGAGAATGGAGGAAAGAGAAAAATAAGGAGGGAAAGAGAGAGAAGGAGGAAAGAGAAAAAGAAGAAGGAAAAAGAGTGCGTGCGGGAGAGAGAGAGAGAGAGAGAGAGAGAGAGAGAGAGAGAGAGAGAGAGAAAAAGAGCATATGTGCATGTGGGAGAAAGAGGAAAAGGAGGAGAAAGAGGGAGAAAGAAGATAAAAAGGAGGAAAGAGATATGGATTCGTATCATGGATTCGTCTTACGGATCTTCATATGGATCCATATCATGGATCCGTCTTACAGATGAAGATCCGTAAGACGGTCTTATCAGAGACTTACTCAATGGATTTTGACTTTTGAGCATGTCTTGGATTTAAATATTTACAACTTGATGAATTCGGAGCAAAAACTGGTCTTCTTAATATATATAATATTTGTAATTTAAATATAATTATTTAATATATTATTTTTATTTTTGTTTACCACTTAATTGAGATAATTTGCTTTTGTGTGCTTACGTTGCAAATGTAATTTTTTTTAAAATCAAATGAATTTCATTCATTCATCATAAGAAACTTAGAGCTGATTACGATATCAAACGGCAAATAGTTGAAAAGCCTGCATGATCATAAACATGTACAAATCTGGAAAAAATTAAATCAAAGCGGATGTAATCGATTTGTAGAATCGAACTTCGCAAACGAAAGTCTTGAACAAAACACGTCCAAATAAATTGATCTCGCTCTGTCACATATTATTAGGTAATGGCTCATCCGAATTTTAAACAAAATCCCACAAATGGGACAAACTTATTTCTTGAAAGAAAAGTCACATATTGGTGACAAACAAAAGTCAATTACTGGGGACAAATAAAAGCTATTTATTGAGGATAAATTTATTAAAACTAAAAGCATTGAAGGTTATTCCTCCATCCTCCATACGAGAATGAGGGAAGAAAAAGGTGAAGAAAATGGAAGAGTAAAAGCGGCTAGAGTTTAAGAGAAAAAAGAGTCCCTAATTTGAATAATTTATGTATATTCAACGCTACTAATCCAATATGCAAATGTAACTTTCTTTGCACTAAAGGTTTTCTTAATTCATATTATATTTTGGTTATTGGATATAAGTTCTTGTAAATGTAAATATTTTGCTTTTGTTAGATATACAATATTAAAAAGAACAAGTAAAAAGAAAATAGTTTTAAATCGAATAAGTTAATCATATTGGGTTTCAAAATTAGAGCAGGGTGAAACGGACAATCTTTGGTCTAAGTTTTTCTTTGTGGGACGATTTCCCAATTTAACCTTTTTTTCCCAAACTCGTCTTGCCGCCCTAAATGTGTTCGAAGAAATCTATATATATATATAATAAGAGAACTTCTCAAAATAGAAACCTAAATTTTTTCCGCCATTTTTTTTTCTTTCTATTTCGAGGCATTGATTAATTAAATCGAATTTGTTGACTTTAGTGTTTTATTTATGGTATTTATTAGGCTGAGTTGTATACCATATCATGTTCAATTTAAAACATGCTTTAATTAACGGCTGCTTTTGTATTATTTATGGTATCTATTAAGGCTGAGTTGTAGACGATATCATATTTATTAGGCTGAGTTGTAGACGATATCATATTCAATTTAAAACTTACTTAATTAGCGGCTGTATATTTTTTATTCTTGGTACTTATTAGCAAAGATTGTAGACGATTTAAAATCTACTTTAATTAGCGGTTGTATTTATAAGTAAATAATAAAAAATCTAACTATTTAAGGAAAACAAATCAGAGACAACTATCTATTCTGTATTATTTTAGGCATATTTAACTTATTCGCTTAGTCAAACTTTCTGTATTTAAAATACTTGCTTTTCCAAAAAAATACTTGCATTTCACGTTGACGCTCTTCAAATTCAAATCTGATATATTAATTGATATGTAAATACAGTAATTAATGCGGTAAAAGACAATTTTTTTCCAATTTATTTTACACTGTTTTTCTGTATTTTTGACATACTACAAATTACTTGAGAAACAAGTTTTTAATATAAATATAGACATTATAGAAGAATCGATTTTTTTATTTCTGAAATTCATCATATCTACCGTAATTGGGAAAATACAATGCACCATACACTGAAAAATATAAGCATTGAAGAACCTTATTATAATTCAAAACATTCCAAAATTATTTCCTAATTAATGGTTTCCTTATGAAAAATATATTCCTAATTAAATCTCTCACACTCGCCTATATATATGAGAGCAATATGTCACATTAAGGAATCACAACTATCGAATTAGAGCAGTAGAATACAAGAGCAATATAATACAAGAGCAATACCATCAAAAAAATAATGGCTCCAATGCTGACATTGATCAAGGATTTGAACACCTCGAAAACAAAATGGAACATGAAGCTTCGCCTGGTCCGTATGTATGAAAAGCCAGCTTATCATGATAAAACGCAAATTAACAGTCTAGAATGTGTCTTCCATGATTACGAGGTAAAATATTTTTCGCTTTTGATTTTTCAAATACAATAAAATTGTTTAATTTTTTAAAGTTTTTGCAAATTTCAAAGTTTCTGCAATTTTTTAATTTTATCAGTTTCTGCAATTCTTAATGCTTCTGCAATTTTTCTAAATCAAAAATATGATTTTTTGCAGGGTGATAGAATCCATGGTACTATTCGAAAGGCTAATATTGAACAATGTAAGAAGCAACTTGCTGAGGGTCGTGTGTTTGCCATTAGAGATTTTATAGTTGCCAACTATACTGAAAAGTATCGTGCAACATTGAAGAAGTATAAAATTTTATTTCACGGGAAAACTCAAATATTTGAAATGTTTGATAAGATATTTCCGCGATTTATTTTTCAATTCAAAAATTTTCGAGATTTGTCATCGGCAGAACTGATCGACGATACTATGCTATTTGGTAATCATAATTCTTATTTCATACAAATTTCAGTTAATATATATTTTTCGATTCAACTTTTGTTATCTAGAATTATAGTCATTTATATATTTTTCTTCTAAAATAATTAATTGTGTTTTATGTAAACAGATATAATTGGCAGGATTGTTTCGATGCATTCAGCGAAGACAACAGAAATTGCGGGCAGGCCAACGCGATTTATTGATATCATCTTGGAGGATTTAGAGTAACATATATAACATTTTATTCATTGTTTTATACTAGCATCTTAATTTTTTGGTAATTAAAAATTTTTTGCTAATGTTTTAGGAATAATCGAGTGACGTGCACTTTATGGGAGGAATATGTTAACCAAATTCTACCGTTTCTTGAAGAAGGAAAATTTGAACCAATTGTTGTGATTTTGCAGATGTGCCGAGCAAAAGTGTTTCGTGGTAATGATAATGATTTTTAATCAACTTTTTTCGGCATTTTTTTAATTTTTTAATTTTCTGCAATTTAAGTTTCCCAAGTTTTTTAATTAATCACAATAACTGTGAATTAACTTTGTTCAACAATTTTTAATTTTTTTCTATTTCTGCAATATTAAGTTTCTGCAATTTTTTAATTAACAGAAATAGCTGTAATTTAAAGTTGTTCGCCAATTTTGTAATTTTTTAAGTTTCTGCAATTTTTTAATTAACAGATATAGCTGTAAATTAACTTTGTTTAGCATTTTTTTAATTTTTAAAGTTTCTGCAGTATTTTAACTAACAGAAATATATGTGAACAAATTTTTTAAGTTTCTGGCTTTCTGCAAATTTTAAATTTTATCAGTTTCTGCAATTTTTTAAGTTTCTGCAATTTTTTAATTTTATCAGTTTCTGAAATTTTCAAAGTTTCTGCAATTTTTTAATTTTATCAGTTTATGCAATTTTTAAAGTTTCTGAAATTTTTTAATTTTATCAGTTTCTGCAATTTTCAAAGTTTCTACATTTTTTTAATTTTATCAGTTTCTGTAATTTTATAAGTTTCTCCAATTTTTTAATTTTATCAGTTTCTGCAATTTTTAAAGTTTCTGCAATTTTTTAATTAATGGAAATTGCTGTGAATTAACTTTATTCGCCAGTTTTTTAGTTTTTTAAGTTTCTGCAATTTTTAAATTAACAGAAATAGTGTGAACTAATTTTTTAAGTTTATGCAATTTTAGAAGAGGTGAAGGTCTCGAATGCATTTCATGTTACAAAAATGATTGTCAATGGAGATATGGAAGTGGTTCATGAATTCAAGTCAAGGTTTGAATACTTAATTATTAATTTTTTAGTATGTGATTTATTTATAAATTGTCATTGTTACACTGATGCATTATTCTGTTATTTAGAATCATGGTCAGCAACAGGCCAACAAGTTCAATCAGTCATATTAGTATGCCAGTTGTTCGGACTGTTGCTGAAGATTTATCGTCTGGAGAGTCACTGGTTATAACACTTGAACAGCTATACTCGAACAATGATGTTAGTCAAACTTAAATATATTGTCATTTGTTACAATGTGTATTTCAATTATGAAAGATGCGATGCTTTCTATCAAACTGGCCATTTCAGGTATTTTTTAATTGATATAATAATAATTAAATTTATTTATTTATTGGATTCTTATTTATTACGTCATTAATTATTCCATAATTTTTATATGTAATAATTAGGTACAAAATCCAGATGCAAGTTATAGATGATACAGGCAATCCTGCGTTTTTATGCTGGGATAGGGATTGTGAGCTCTTAATAGGCAAATCTTGTGCCAATCTGAGAAACGAGTACATGGAGGTTTATTTTTAATCTATGTTAATCTTTATAATTTATATTTCAAATTTATTTAAATTATTTTATTGTTTAAATGCTAATCCCCTAATTTTTTTATAGAATCAAAGTGATGATGGACAAGATATACCGGATGATCTAGCGAGTTTGATTGACAAGCAAGTATTCTTTAAAGTTCAAGTTAGGGTAGACCAGCTGAATAATTATGATGGAGCATTTTCTGTTGTGAAACTGACAACAGATCCTGATTTAATCAATAGATTCTATTCTACATTTGAGAGCCAGGTGTTTTAAATGAATTTATTTTCAAGATACGATTATATTACATTTTGTGTGTTTTGATAAACTAATTCAACAATTACTTTTTATTTAATATTATAGGAGTCGGATTTTCTTTCCAAACTCCAAGCAGAAGAGCAGAATCAGAATAAGGTATTAGTTAATATTTTTTAATTCGCTCTATTTATTCAGAGTTTAATATATTGTATGTAATTTTTTATGTACTGTTTGCATGTTTTTTAAGTATTCATTAAAGTTAACTGAGCATTTAATTTAAAATTATAGGAGGCATCGTCTGAAGACGAAGTTAACACGCCGAACAAAATAGTCAAGAAGCGGGGTGCAGAATGCGGAAGTCCCTTGATTAAAAGAGAGTTGTTTGGAGACTTATCTTCTTGCACAAACTCAAAGAAGATGAAGTCGATTGTCAATGAAGAAGAAGTATTGAAGAAATAGATCTGATTTTTTGCTTTGTTAGGATATTTCTTGATGTTTTTATGCATTTAGATCGTTTTTTTGGTTTCTATGATAAGAGATAATAGTTTTATTACATTTTATGGTATGATTTGGATTATTACGCATTGCGGCGTATTTTATGTTTTTGAATTATTATAATGAATATTTTATATTTTATGATATCTTATTGTCTATTTATTTATAAAATAAACTTAAGTGAATAACACTATTTTTACCATTCAAACTCACAACTTAAAACTTATTTCTGTCATACAAACTCACAAACATAAAATAATATCCATTTCAAATTTAAAACTATTTCTACCATGCAAACTCACCTTATAATGTGTTCGAAGATAAAAATAAAAAATTTGATTTACACTTTTTCTATAAGGGAAGATTAACAGAAATTTTAAACATTTAATTTTTAATAACGTTTTGTTAACAGGCAAAATCACATTTTCATAATTGTGCGCATGTATAAATCTAGAATTGTAGAAATACGCAGACAATCTCAGTTTAAAAAATGCATAAATACAAGAGAGTCAATATTCTATAATTATACATACATACAAAAGATGCTCAGGTTTTATGGATTCAAATTTTGATAAGGGTACAAAATAAGGATATTCTATATTATGCAAATATTCTTTTAATTATTTTAATAATAATCCGCACTCAATATAGTCAATATTCTTATATTTTGTTTATGGCAAAATGTAGAAAATAATGCAATAGAGTCAAAATAATGCAATAGTCATATACTAAGGTGCCAGCTATCTTAGTCAAAATAATGCATAAATGCAAGAGAGTCAATATTCTATAATAATCTACTAATGAAGACTTGCGTGCACTCAAAATAATATAATTTAATGTCCTTTTGAGGTTCCAAAAGCCACAATGGAGTATTTTTGTAATTAGTCCAAACCTCATGGAGTTTTTTTAATTATTTTGAGTGAAAACGTGTCCACGTTCAAATATGCCATCTTTATGTAATCATTTTAAAGAAATTCTAAAAATATTACCATATAATTTTAGTCTATAAGTCTGAATTTTTGTACAGACATATTATATTGCACCCATTCAAATGACAGAATTTTTGGAAGACATCCAATCAGTTCATATAAATTTAAAATATATTACCGTAAAATACAATTCCATATAAATTTCAGATTCTGACTTTTTGGAGAAATATTTATATGTGCCCATATTCAAATGACAGATTTTGAAAGATATGGAATAATATTAAAATAGGGAATGATATTTTAAAATAAGGAATGATATTTTCGATAAACATTAGGTTCATAAATATTTCTATATATATTATAATTATATATGATATTTTAAAATAAGGAATGATTTTTTTAAAAATAAGGAATGACAGATTGCAGATTCAGATTTTAAAATAAGGAAAGATATTTTAGTACTCATTCAAAAATTGTATATAAATGTCCCATCTTTATCAAATCATTCCTAATGAAAAACTTGAGTTAAACTTTATGAAACACAGAAAAAGCCACGAGTAGGGCTAAGAATATAAAAAAGAGAACAAAAAGGCAAACATTGAAAAACAAGCAAGACTACATCAACCATGAAGAAGTTATCATCTGATAATATCGTGGGGAATAAACGAGCAAGGGACAAAAACATTGCAGACGGTATTTTATTTGTCTTTGCAAAATATTATATAATTATTTTTCATGTATAACATATATATGCATTAGAAGATGAAATTAAAATTCTTATATAGTATAGGATTTAGTAACTTATCTGTATGTGAAATTTTGGACTGCGAATTCCTGCTTCTTAGTTTAAACAATGCTCATATATTCTGTAAACATAAAAAAACCTAAATTAGTCAATGAATATATCGTTTTACCTAGCAAAATCATCGTGAAATTTGCTTATCTGTGTATATTCTGTTGTCGTTTTTGTATTGGTAGAGTCTTGGTTTATTTTGTTTCAACCTGCAAAAGAAAAAATAAACACAATGTGATAGCACTCAAGTATATTACAAATTGCTTTGAATTATATTCATCGAAATGTTCAACTTATCTTAATATTACGTTTTGCCAATAGTTAGTCGTCTATTGACACCCTGAAACATATTCATACAAATTGTGGGTTATTTCAAAATAAAAAAATTTAGTGATGAGTGTATGACCTTACATTTGAATTGGCCATTAGGAGCTAACCCAATCACCGTTGTATTCATCTCCAACACAATAGGGGTTTGTTTAACATGAAACATAATCAAGAAACTTATAAGCATGGGATATAAATAAGTAAAATATAAGAAAATGCAAATCGATTGCTAACAAGTTTTTTAAACACTTTTAGAAATGAAACCAAATAAAAAAGAGAAACATAGATTTCTGAATCATTTTTCAGATCTTACAAAATTGGATGCTGCCAATTTTTTAAATAATTAACAGATTAAAATGAATATAAAAGAAAAATTATTTCACATATAAATTTCTGAAACAGAATATAAAAGAATTTCTTTTACACATTTGCCATATTCAGTTCCTTATTTCTATGTACAATATTAACATCATAGAAACTATATATAAATTTTAAAAAAACTCCACAACATCCAAAATGCATTTACTTATTGACATATATGTTAAATCAGGAATATTACTAAAATAAAATCAAAAATAATTTCTGAAATAAACGGATTTTGGAAAAAAAACTGGTCATAAATTTTTTCATTTAAATGGAGATGGTAGAAAATAGATCGAACATAAATTGGTTACCCTAGATCTACGGGATCTAACAAAGGGGACTAACATATAATTATTTGCAATGCCATCATCAACAATATCATCAACATAAAACAGATCTACGGGATCTAACAGAGTGGAATAAAGAAAAAATATTATGGTATAAATTAATTACCAGATTCTCAAAAAAGCACACTAGAAATGGAAAAATATGAGTTTGTTCATACCTTTTTTCTGATTTTTGACGGAACATTTCAGACCGGATACTTTGAATTCTTCTCAAGTGAAATTTTTTGAATCGGCCAACAAATCAAATGTTTGGAGCACATTCGTACCATCGATTATAAGAAACAGATTTCAAACCAAAAAAAATTTATTATTGAAAAATAAAAAAATAAGACTGATACTACTCATTGACAGACGAAAATGAATATGTAGAAAAATGGAACGCCAGAATATAATTTTGTAGCAGATTTATTGAAAATGTTACAAATAAACAAAAATGAAAATAAAAGTTTTAGTGTATATTCGGTTTAGATGGTGAAAATGAGGGGTATTTTTCAACTGAGATTGAACTTTGAGAGAGAACAGAGGAGCAGTCTGGAGGCGGAAGAAACAATGAAACCTAATCTGAAAATGAAAATGATATATTAGGTAGGGTTTTGGTGTGTAAATCTGGACCTTTGATTTGTCATTGTTGTCTTAATCTTGTGCATTGATTGGACACGTGTGAGTGTGCATGATACACACAACCTGACAGTGTGCTTTGGAAATTGGGCTTTTATAAAACAAATTTGGGGGCCTGCAATATGTATCTATAGGACAATGGAAGTTTGTTTGTGGGCTTCTTTATATTTGCATACTCCATAATGTATGGGCTTTGTGGGCTAGATTTTATTTTTTGCAAGTATTTTTAAATAATTAAGATGTTTGACTTTTTTATTATAATTTCGTTTGATGTGTAGTATTAATGTATCATATAGATTAGTTATACTTTAAAGTAATATGGGCTATATTTTCAAATTAAAAAACTTTTTAAAATTCCATGATGTAATGAACTGGCGAGGTTTTTTCAATTTAATTTAAATTGAGTATATAATTATTATTTTTAAATTATTATTATTTATTTAGATGAGAATATAATATAATAAATTAAATCTATAAATTATATATATAGAAATATAATAATATAATAATAATTATTTTTATTTTTAACATGTTATATATAATGTTTTATGTTAAATATTATAGTGTATGTTTAATTATAGTAAGATTGTTTGGTATTTGTATAATAAAATTGTTTATTATGGTATTTGTTTAATTTTATTGTTGTAATTATTCTAATCTTTTTCAACTCTATGACAGAAAGCATGAGAATATCAGAAAATATGACTTTAAGACCACCTACGAGAGTTGTTTCTGATATTTCGTCTAGCAAAAATGCTGGCACAATATCAAGATCCCCGTTTAGTGACATCACAAATGGTAATAGCATTGCAAATCCATCTTCATCGAGAAATAGAACTTATCCTTTTCCGAGCTCCTGGCATAATGGCTTTACACAAGGTATGTTTAACTTATTTTTTTTTAATTTAGTGAATAACATTATTGAATTTAAATCATAATTCATTTAATTTATTTCAATTTTTAAATTTTTTTTTAACAGAAAACGTGACACTATCCGAGAATAGACCTCAGAAGTTACCTAAAAGAGTTGTTTCTCAGGATACGCACAACGATATTGTTTATTCTTATTCAAAATCCAGCATTTGTGACATTACAAATGGTATACTTAACGTTTTGTTGTTATAAATCAAAATTTTATATACTTAATGTTTTATTATATTTCCAATATGAATAACTATTTAATGTTTCCAACAATATGTTCTCCCGACAGCCAATAATCAGAATCCAAACAACAGCTTTTGTCGTGCATCAGTGAGATCTTCGAAGAAGATTTCTAACTTTAAAGCGATAATTGATCTCACAATAGACGATCCCGTCGAGATAACTATGAATGATAAAGACGATCGATCAAACCATAGTAATATGGATTCAAACCCACCTCAATCTCAAACCAATGAGACAAATACGGTGATAAACCTTGGTGAGTGTAAATTATATATATATATATATATTTTTGTATTTTATAAGATTTTACTAATTAAAATTTATTAATTTTTAAAGTGACAGATTATTGGGATATCGGTGATGCAACGTATAGGTGTCAGTTTTGTGTGGCCATGTTTTGGTACGATGAAAGAATAAATGCTCGAGTTAAATCCATAACCCGCAATATTCTCTTTGTTGCGATCGTGGCATTATCCAAACTTCCTACCTTAAAGCAACCACTTGTGTTTGCTTGAGAATTATTGTTTGGTGATAGTGAAAGAAGCAAGCACTTTCAAGATAACATTAGATCTTATAACAACATGTTTTGTTTCACATCGATGGGAGGTAAGATCGACAACGACATAAACAAAGGTGGTGGCCCTCCTGTCTTTCGAATGTATGGGCGAGAACTATCATCTAATTGGTAGTTTATTGCCGTGATGGTTCAACTCCAAAATTTGCACAACTTGTTTGATACATGTTTTTATCTTAATTTTGATGATTTTATTTTATCACCAAAACAATGTTTTTAAAGGGTTGTCCAAATACTCCTAAATGATTTAAAATGATTTTAATATTTTCCCTGAGTATTTTCTCAAAGTTTATTTTCGTCTAAATTGGACAACGCTTTTAATGATTTTACGTTATTGGTTTTCACTCTCAAACGATGTTTCTAAATGTTGTCCTAATACTTCCGATCGGTTTAAAATGTTTTTACTATATTTTGGAGTATTTCTTGAGTTTTATTTTAACAAAATTGGACAACATTTACTCGTCGGCCGACCGTGGCGCCCTATAGGGCAACCCATACCTGAAGATGTTTTTAGAAACAGAAAATGAGACGGAAAGAAAAGCGAGCGGTCGGCCGTGCATTCAGGCGTCGGCCGTCCGGTCGGCCGTCGCTTGATGGTCGGCCAGGTACTGCAAGTTTCGTTTTTTGAAAGCAGAGCGTTTTATCCTTGCAAAATCCATGAGGGGACCGGTTGGGGTGATGGTCGACCCGGTCGAGAGGCGTCGGCCGTGCCGCCTGTTTTTTTGTGTACTTTTTCCAACGTCTATTTACGTGCGGCCGTCGCCTTCCTATGTTTGAATGACAAATTTCGACCGTTTGACAAACAGACAAACTTTCCTTAAATTGTGGGATTGATTTCTAACAGACTATATTCTTGATTTTAATTGTATTTTTAAGTAGATTTTCAATCCCCAAGAGAGAGCTATGCTTGATCAATCATCTCCTATAAATAGAGGAAGTTTTGGAGCAACCAACATAACAATTGAGATACAACACAACAAGATACACTTCAAGCAAACACTTGGTCTTTCATTGTCATTATTCTTGTTGTAAAATTGCCTAGCTTATCACTTTCACATCTTTGAGGTCTAGGCTATTCTTGATTACACTTGCACTCTATTGTATTATCAATTATCGAGTTGTAATCTTGAATTTGTGGTCGTCATTCAAACACAAGATATCCTTGTGAGTGTTCTTGTGGTAAGAACACACTTGGGTGATCTAGGTGTTAGGTGTAAGAAGATTGTGGTAATCTTCTTGTTGAGGTGTTGAAGAATTTGGTATTCTTCAAGGTTGAAGATTGTGTAATCTTCACAAGGTGTGCCGTTGGAGATTGTGGTAATCTTCAAGAAGAGATTGTGGTAATCTCAAAGGTGGTGTTGAAGAAGAGTGTGGTGCTCTTCAAGGTGTTGTAAGTTGAATTTGTATTAATTTTGGTAATTAATAAAATTCTTTTCTTTCGAAATCCATCCCTGATATCTTTGGGGTGGTAGAGGATTAGGCCCTAGGTGGGTTGAACCTCTTTAAATCGGCGTGTGTTGTTTACATTCCGCACCTTCATTATTTTGTTTGAGCATTCGATTGTTAAAAGAGGGCGAAATTGAAAAGATGGAGATAATCTATTCACCCCCCTCTGATTATCGTGAGCTTGGACTTACAAGTGGTATCAAAGCCAAACTCTTTGGCAAGCTCGTTTCACATCGCGAGTGAAGAGAAACGATCAACGGCTCTGAACGAAGATCATCTATCCGGACTTCCACCACCAAGCCACCACTATTTGATTCCAAGAATTTTAATTTTTGGAAAGAAAAGAATGGAATGCTATCTACAAGGTTGCGGGTTCGACATTTGGAACACCGTCATTAATGGAGAATCCATTCCGACGAAAGATACACTATACACCTCAAAAGGCTTCAAAAGCTCAATGATGAAGAAAAGAAAATCATCTCCTTAAACGGTAAGGCTTTAAATATTTTATATTGTTCATTTACTAATTTAGAATATGAACATATTGTAGGAATAAAGTCGGCACATGGAGTATGGCAAAATTAGAAGCCATCTATGGAGTATTTGCAAATGAAAGGAGTCAAACAAAAGCATCTACTTCTCAAGATCATACAAGCTCAAATTTAAGGAATAAGCCTCCTACAACTTCCAATTATGAAGAAGTTGAATATTGTTTTATGGGCATCAATGAAGAAAATGAGGTATGTCTTAAACCTCTACTTCTTATGATATTGTTATTCAAAATGATTATAGTGATTTGCAAAATGATTTTGATGAACTACAAGATGAATTCCAAAACTTACTTGTTAAATACAAAAATTTGAAAAAGGAATTCATTGTTTTGAAAAATGATAAGGATAGTTTATTTACTTCCTGAATCACTATCATGTGCTCACACCACCACACTTGACAAGGTTAGAAACCTTGAAAAAGAAAATAGTACTCTTGTTGAGAATATTGATTGCATGAAAAAGATTTATTAAAATCCAACTTGAGTACCAATGAAATGTCCAATATTGTTGATATTAATAATTGTGATAAAGAACTTGATCATAAGCCTAAAATTGTTAATCATATGAAAAAGGATCAAGTCACTATGCATATTGGTCATTATGCTCCTAGAATTATTACATGCTTTTATTGCGGTAAAAAGGGCCATACGGCTTATTCTTGTCGGGCTAGAAATAGCTCTAAATATTGTTGGAGACCTAAAAGTCTCAAAGCTAATCTTAAAGGACCCAAACACATGAGGGTACCACAAAATAATGTGTTATTAGGTACCCGAAAAACAAAAATCGGAGAAAATTCATGCCACCAAGAAAACATCAAATGAACGTTTCATTTGATCAAAGAAGAACTACTCTCAACAAAGCAAATTTCCAAGAAGAGCGTATAATCAAAAATGGGAAGAACATCAATCCTTGAAATGGCAAAGACATCATCAACAAGATGATTTTCAAAGAAGAAGAAACCATCAACCATGGGAAGGTAACAAACCTTGGAAATGGAGTAATCAAGGAAGTCATCATCAACAAAGTGACTTCCAAATGGGAAGATATCATCATCAACAATGGGAAAGACACAACCCATGGAAATGGCGTAATTGGTAACTCGTATCTCCCTATTTAAATATGCATTTTATTTTGTTATTATGCATGCTCTTATTTGTGTCTTAATTGCAAAATGAGTTTTCAAATATTTATTTTTTAATTAAGGTCTTCAATATATACTTGTGCTTTTAAAATTTTTTTAAAAAAGAAGACCTTATATGATCTTTTAAAACTCTTGTGCATTTTTTTGACTATAGTGTGTTATCATCCTTTATGGATTTTTATGGCATGAGCTTACATGTGATATCTCTTAGCTTTACACTTTTATCATTAAAATTTGTGCTAGATATGTTTTAAGAATTGTGTATGATTTACATATTTTCACAAATGGCCATTTATGTCATTATTTGTCAAGAAAGGCATAAATTATCGAGTATCGTTTACTTGTGTTATTCTTACTCTTATAAACTCGATTTTATGCTTATGCACATATCTTTCAAGATATTTCATTTTGACCCCTTTAGTGCCCCTAATTGATCTTGCAAATATTTTCTCTTAAAAGGCACTACGTGTTTAGTCTCGATTTTATCATTTATATGTTTTTCCCAAAACCCATATTTGTTGGATATAGTCCAAACTTATATTTTTGCAAAGTTTTAAAACTTTTGGGGTGGAAAATCGAATTTTGGAAAACTCGAGAAAGAAAAAAACACTGGGACGGTCACAAAGCAGGGCGGCCGGTCGCCCGCACCTCGACCGGTCGCGCCCTACCTCGACCGGCCGCCTGGCCAATTTTTCAGTTATAACTTTCTGTCTTCGTTTCAAAACAGAACACACAAAAATCCCCAAACCACTCTGGCGCTAACATCCCCTTTCTCCTACAATCTTCAATTCTTCATCATTTTTCACGATTCTTGTTGCTAATCTTCTTATTTTCTCAAGAATCTTTCACATATGGCACCTCCAAAGAATTCCACTGGTCCGAAATCCCATCTCCAAGCGTAGAAGGACGGAGAGGGTTAAAGAAAATCGGCAAAGAAGAAGCCGAACAAAGGGATATTCGAGCCGCTCAAAGAAACGTGGCTCAAGAAGGTGATGATGTTCAAAATCCCATTCTCTCTCGGGCCCAAATCACCGAGCTCCGCGAACAATTTCAGCTCGAAAATTGCCGTTGGGCGAAAGGTAAAAAATCTTTTGTTACTCAAGCTCTAATTCCCGCAATGCTATTAATTTCATCAATAAGTATGCGGAATGGTACTATGAGGATACGAGGATGAAAGGTAAATCTATTGCGAGGACTAAAATGTGTCGTTTTAGTTCTTTTGCGAATGAGTATCCTACGATTAGAGGTTTTTTGAGGAGCAAGGTTGGATGTATTTATGGGAGCATGCTTATGTGTTGTATGATGATGATATTATCCAACATTTTTATGCTAATATGTGGGTGCAATTTGATAATGATAGAAAGCCGATTGCCGTTAATTCACTTATAAAGGGTCGTCATTTTAGATGGACTCCCAATGATATTTGCGGCTTTTACATGTTAGAGAAGGTGGTTGGGATTATTTCTCTTGGGGACTTGGAATGATGAAATGTTGGGGGTATCAATGAAAGAAGTCAAGACGTATTTGGGAGTATGGCCTAAGTATTCTTTGTTGGCAATGACACTTGAGCATCGCATTTTATCGGTCATTGTCGATATTGCATTTGTGGTAAGTCGGAAAGATGCCTAGCAATATGGATTACTTTTTGACTTATAAGATTGCTAGGAGGGAACCACTTAACTTTGGTGCCATACTCATTCAATGTCTAATCGAGTCCATTACTCAAGGTAATAAGAAGTTGGTTATGGGAAATTGGATTTGTAAACTTCTTATTCAATCGGGACTCCTTCGTCGGAGTTTAACTCGGAAGTTTTTCAAAATGACTTCGACATTGACAATATCTCCCAAATAGTCACGATGCGCAAGAATATGGACATCCGACCAACCAAAATGGCAAGAGGAAGAGGTCAAGAGTCTCCCGATCCTAATGACATCTTTGATGACGCCGGCCGCAAGATTGGTGGAAGAAGGCGAACCGAGCAATCCGGAGGGTAATACTAGGTGCTCAACCACCTAGGAGGTATACTCGAAGCCGAATTTGATGAGATGAGGGCTTTTCATGAGACGAGGTATGAGGCTTTGGAGCAAAAGACCTCTAAAATGCAAAAGTCTATCGGCAAGTTAAAGAAATTCATCAAGGACTTTATTCCGGATCTTGCTTCTCCTCGGATGAGGAATGATGTTACCCCACCCCTTTACTTTCTAGCATTTTCATTAATGATGTTTTGTATTTTGATGAATTTTTGTAAAACTCATTTGTACTAATGATATTTGTTTTTTCTTAAAAGGGTTAATATTGCAAGTTGATAATGACTTGTGGATGATCATGATTTTTGATGGAGTATTTGATGGTAAAAATACTCTAAAGCATTGTTTGATCATTGGTATGAAGTACTTGATGGTAAAAGTGCTTCTTTTATTGCTTTATTATGCTTAGTTGAATATGTTGGGACTTTTGATACATGTATTGTTGAAAGCATGACTTATTACTTGATGGTTGCTCTAATTTTTGGCATTTGTAATGCCTTGATCATTCTTAGCTTATCTCAATTGGGTTGAACCCTTGAGAATCTACTTTGAGCTTCTTTATTGATGAACAATTTATTGCATATGGTGCATATGATTGAGCTTTGAAATGAGGTTGATTAATGATATGAAATTTTTTTGGCTTGAACCATTTACAAAGGTTATATACAACCTCTTCTATTTTTCACACACACAAGTGTTTGTTAAAATGTCGCAATGAAAATTTCAACTTCTACATGATTCTCTCGCTTCAAAAGTCCCCAATACTCATTGAGATCATGTTTTGAGAAACAAAACGAGCGTATGAACTTTTCATGATACATTTCTCCCATTTTCCTTGGTTTTTAAGCCTAAATTGCTCAATGGTTGATAAACCATTTCTTTGGTGCACTTTGATATACTTCTATGATGTTTCTATCATACTAACATTCTTTTGATGATTCCAAAGGGGAGAAACAGAAATTGGCTCGTTAGCTCAAAGAAGCTAATTAAAGCTTGTCATAAAAGCTATAAGCTATGGCTCATAAAAGCCATAAGTTGTGATTTATTGTTAGTCCATTTGTTGCTTGATGGACCTATATTATTGTTTAATGTTGTTTTGTGACAGGGGAGCTTATAAGCTCCTAAGCAAATTGTAAAAGCTTAAGTTTTTAGCTTATGGATAATTGCTTTTACATTATTCTTGATGTGCTTGTGGATAGGGGAGCTTGAGCTTATTTTTGAAAATATTTACTCCCTACTTGGTTGCTTTAATATTTTTGGAAATTTTGGTTGCTTCCAAACGGTCAAATGTTTTTACCGGAAAATCATTTCTAAAATTGCTCTCTTAGTTTGGGATAAAATTGTTTTGGTTTGTAATCATCAAAAAGGGGGAGATTGTTTGATACATGTTTTTATCTTAATTTTGATGATTTTATTTTATCACCAAAACAATGTTTTTAAAGGGTTGTCCAAATACTCCTAAATGATTTAAAATGATTTTAATATTTTCCTGGAGTATTTTCTCAAAGTTTATTTTCGTCTAAATTGGACAACGCTTTTAATGATTTTACGTTATTGGGTTTTTTCACTCTCAAACGATGTTTCTAAATGTTGTCCTAATACTTCCGATCGGTTTAAAATGTTTTTACTATATTTTCGGAGTATTTCTTGAGTTTTATTTTCGAAAAAATTGGACAACATTTTACTCGTGGTCGACCAGGCCGCCCCTATAGGCAACCCATACCGAAGATGTTTTTAGAAACAAAAATGAGACGGAAAGAAAACGAGCAGGTCGACCGGCATCTTCGGGCGTCGCCGATCGGCCACCGATGGCCGCCATGGTCGACCGCACTGCAAGTTTTTTTTTGAAACGAACGTTTTATCCTTGCAAAATCCATGAGGGGACCGTTGGGGTGATGGTCGACCACGAGGTAGACGTCGACCGGCCGCCTGCGTGTTATTTTCTTTGGTACTTTTTCCAACGTCTATTTACGTGCGACCGGTCGCCCATGTTTTTGACAAAGAAATTTCGACCGTTTGACAAACAGACAAACTTTCCTTAAATTGTGGGATTGATTTCTAACACTATATTCTTGATTTTAATTGTATTTTTCTGTAGATTTTCAATCCCCAAGAGGAGCTTATGCTTGATCAATCATCTCCTATAAATAGAGGAAGTTTTGGAGCAACCAACATAACAATTGAGATACAACACAACAAGATACACTTCAAGCAAACACTTGGTCTTTCATTGTCATTATTCTTGTTGTAAAATTGCCTAGCTTATCACTTTCACATCTTTGAGGTCTAGGCTATTCTTGATTACACTTGCACTCTATTGTATTATCAATTATCGAGTTGTAATCTTGAATTTGTGGTCGTCATTCAAACACAAGATATCCTTGTGAGTGTTCTTGTGGTAAGAACACACTTGGGTGATCTAGGTGTTAGGTGTAAGAAGATTGTGGTAATCTTCTTGTTGAGGTGTTGAAGAATTTGGTATTCTTCAAGGTTGAAGATTGTGGTAATCTTCACAAGGTGCCGTTGGAGATTGTGGTAATCTTCAAGAAGAGATTGTGGTAATCTCAAAGGTGGTGTTGAAGAAGAGTGTGGTGCTCTTCAAGGTGTTGTAAGTTGAATTTGTATTAATTTTGGTAATTAATAAAATTCTTTTTCTTTTCAAATCCATCCCTGGATATCTTTGGGTGGTAGAGGATTAGGCCCTAGGTGGGTTGAACCTCTTTAAATCGACGTGTGTTGTTTACATTCCGCACCTTCATTATTTTGTTTGAGCATTCGATTGTTAAAAGAGGGCGAAATTGAAAAGATGGAGATAATCTATTCACCCCCTCTAGATTATCGTAGCGCTGACTTACACAACTTTACATATATGATAATCTTGAAAATGAAGTATCACATAGACTAAATTGGCATCAGGTTTGTTATATTTTTATTGTTAAAATATAGAGATTGACTATTATTTTAATATATTTTTTTGTCATGCTAATGTTGTTTTTATTTATTCAATTTTGTAGGCAAGGAAGTGAAACAAATAATCTGCATGAAGATATCGTTGTTGGACTTAAAGAAATGCTTGATGAACATAATGTTTTGGTAAAACATTTAGAATGGCGAGAGAAAAGATTCAAGAATGCAGCCATTCGGATGTTAGATTACTGACTTATTGGTAAAAGAGACGTGGATGCCCGAACATATAATTCGCCTTCGTGTTCGGGGTAGCGGCTTTGATTGTTGGTGATTTTGATGAAGCTTTAGGGGACAGAGATATCGTGATCGAGACTAGAACTGGTCTCAAGCTTAGCGGATAAATGAGTTGAATGCTTCTTACTTGGCATTACAATACCCATTGTTCTTTGCACTTATGGTGAAGATGGTTTTGGAGAAGACATCCCATTCTCGGACCTCAAGACAACCAAAGATCAAAGGAAGGAAAAAATAATTAGTGTTAGAATTTTTTCATATCATATGCACGAAAGGGAAAATGAACTGCTACAATTGTGTCGTCAAGACGATTATTCCAAAGATTTTTGTTGTTGATGCTTATACGATGGTCGAATCAAAGACGATTGAAATATGTACGTTTGAATCAGAAGAAGTTGCGTGTTGATATGTATAGGGGTCTTGCAGATGCTGTGTTTCGTGGAGACACTGAACCCAACATACAAGGAAAGCGAATTATCTTACCTTCAAGTTTTACCGGGGTGCTCGATACATGATACAAAACTATCAAGATCTGCAATGGCCATATGTCGATGGGTCAAGTTATCCCGATTTATTCATTACATTCACCTCAAATCCAAAATGGCGAGATTGTTCGCTTCCTCGAGAGTAGAAAACTTAATGCAAGACCGTCCGGATATTATTTGCGAGAATATTTAAAGTGAAGCTTGATGCTCTTATCGAGAGATCTTTGTTATAACGAAATATTTGGAAAAGTTGTCTCGAGTTATAAAAATTAAGTTGATTTTTATTATATAACTTTAAATTTTAATATTTGGTTAATTCTAATTCATATCGTTGTTTTTTTTGTTTTGTGCTTTACAGTGATACACACCATAGAATTTCAGAAGCGTGGATTGCCTCATGCCCACATTCTGCTCTTTCTGGCCAAAGAGGCTAAGTATCCAAATGCAGAAGATATAGATAAAATCATATCTGTTGAGATACCCGATGAAAAAGAAGATCCGTGCTATTATCTTTCTTTGTTAGAGACTTCATGGTTCATGGTCCGTGTGGGCGATGTAAGGAAAAGTTCTCCGTGCATGACTGATGGTCGTTGTACGAAACATTTTCCTAAAAAGTTTATTGACGCTACTTCAATCGACGAAGAAGGTTACCCACGATACAGACGTAGAAATAATAGTAGAGTTATTGAGAAAAATGGCGTCCCTCTTGACAATAGATTTGTTGTGCCGCATAATCGCGATTATTACTTAAGTATGGTGCTCACCTTAATGTAGAATGGTGTAATCAATCACGGTCAATAAAATATTTGTTGAAGTATGTCAATAAGGGCCATGATCGTAATCGCATCATTCTATCGAAAGGCGGTGATGAAGACACTGCAAAACCTTTGTTGACGAAGTGAGCATGTATTACGATTGTAGATATGTTTCGTCATGTGAGGCAAACATGGAGATTCTTGGGATACGAGATGCGATATAAATACCCTTGATTGAAAGACTAAGTTTCCATGTGGAGAACGAAAGCAGAGTGTTATTTTTCATGATGATGAAAGGATAGATGATGTTATTAACAAAAGATCTTGTTAGAGAAAGCATGTTTTTGGCCTGGATGGAAGCCAACAAGATTTACCCTGGCCGGAGAGAGTTGACTTTACGCAGAAGCTCCTACGAAATTCACATGGAAATCAAACATTAGGAAGTGGGCACCGAGAAAAAAGGAAATTCTATAGACGTGTGCACTACGTGCCTCCGGATGTGGTGACATGTATTATCCGAGGTGCCTTATAAATGTTGTCCGTGGTGCCACACATAATGATTATAAGAAGATTAAAGGTGTTCAACACTCTTCTTATCGCGAAGCTTGCTATGCTTTGGGTTTATTAGAAGATGATAGAGAGTAAATTGACGGCATCACCAAGCGAGTCATCGGGCAAGTGCGAGAAAATCTTCTGATTTTATTTGTATCATTGTTATCATCGATTCTTTGAAAGCCCGAGGAAGAGGTATGGGAAAAATATTGGGAATATCTTTGGATGATATTCTATATAAACGACGTCTCCTTATGCAACATCAAGGTACTAATCCAATGATTATATATTACATATTATTCTTTGAGTGTGAAATTCATATATTCATTTTTTTTTAAAAAATATATTAAATTATTTATTATTTTTTATTTGTTCTTACATATTTTTATGTTTATTCTTTTCTAATAGAACTTGTGCTGAGTGAGGATCAAATCAAGAACCTTGCACTTTCCGAGATTGAAAGATTATTGCGCAGTCAGGGTAGGAGTTTGCATGAGTTTGATATGATGCCGTTTCCGGATGTTGATAGTATGGATATGAGTCAAAATGTTGATATATGATGAATTGCGCTATGATCGTAAGGTTAAGCCGTCGAACACAATAAACTTCTTTCTAACATGACCGTGATGAACAGCGTGGTGTGTATTCTAAAATAATGCGTGTTGTTCAATCGAATAAAGGTCGTATGTTCTTTGTTTATGGATACGGAGGCACGGTAAAACATATTTGTGGAGGGCTTTATCTTGGGTTGAGATCTAAAGGGGAAAATGTCTTGAATGTGGCATCCAAATAATTCTTTGCTCTTCTATTGCCTGGCGGAAGGATCGCACACTCTCGATTTGTAATACCCATTAATCCAAATGAATCGTCCCACGTGTGAAATCAAAATGGGAGTCCACTTGCCGAATTGATTGTTCGTTGTAAACCCATAATATGGGACGAAGCTCCAATGATGAACAAGTATTGCTTTGAGCAATGGGACAAAAGTATACGAGATATTATGAGTGCCACATTCCTAGATAATCCCGGCGTCCCATTTGGAGGTAAAACAGCTTGTTTTTTTGGTGGGGACTTGACATATATTGCTGTTGTACCCAAGGGAAGCCGAAGATATATTGTCAATGCCACAATAAATTCATCTTATTTATGGAAAGATTGCAAGGTTCTTAGATTGACGAAAAATATGCGGCTTCAAAGTCTGGGCGAAACAGATGATTATGAAGACTTGAAGAGATTTTCTGAATGGATCGCTAGCATTGGAGATGGAACAATTGGAGGAGCAAATGATGGTTGTGCCACTATTGATATTCCCAAGAAAATTTGTTTGCACTCATCCCCGGTGATCCAATTTCTACTATTGTCGAAAATACTTATCCAATGTTTAAAGATGCCACTGATGATCCGACTTACTTGAAGGACATAGCTATCTTAGCACCGACCCTGGATGTCGTTGAGTCTATAAATCATTATATGACTTCCATGAACTCATCAGAGGGTCATACGTATTTGAGCTTCGATAAAGACTTGCAAATCAGATGCAAATGTTGACTTCTTGCATGATTTACACACGCCAGAATTCTTAAACGGTATAAGGTGTTCAGGCGTTCCTAATCACGAACTGCATTTGAAGGTTGGGACTCCTGTAATGCTCTTGAGGAACATAGACTATTCTATTGGATTGTGCAATGGTACGAGGTTGGTCATTACGAGGCTTAGCAAACATGTGCTTGAATGTAAAATCCTAACGGGAGCAAATGCCGGTCATAAAGTTTTGATTCCGCGTATGACGCTAACACCGTCTGATCTCAGAATTCCCTTCAAGTTTCAGCGAAGACAGTTTCCACTGATTGTTTCCTATGCTATGACAATAAATAAAAGCCAAGGACAGTCTCTCTCGCATGTCGGTCTTTACCTAAAGAATCTAGTTTTGATCCAAATCAATTATATGTTCTTTGTTTCATGAGTAACAAATCCCAAAGGGTTGAAAATCTTAATTTGTGGCGATGATACGTCAAATGACGGCCAAACGAATAATGTTGTGTACAAAGAAGTTTTCCAAAATTTGTGATATATGTATTCTCATGTTTTATATTACATGCTTTTCTTAAATTTCATTTTCTTTAGTACATAACATCCCGTGCATCGCACGGGTCAAATACTAGTTAGAATTATGAGTAGGTCTCTTGTTAGACCGATCCCAACAATCAACACTGGCCCATATCCAACACCAAACATAATTCCATTTTTCCCTCCATCTCCATTTCTTTTCCCGCCGCACTCTCTGGCCTAATTGTCTTTTCATCCAAACAACATCACCCCCATTATCGCCTTCTCCTACAACAAAGATCTCTACAGATCTAGTAAGTTCTAAGAAGGCAGCCCCACTACCGTGTAGAGAACAATTCTGCTATACACTATATGAGCGTTGAAGTCTATGATCCAATATATTATTCATTGGCCAGTGGTAGGTGCCTGATCGTGTCCCTGGCTTTTGCCAAGTTCACAAATTTTATTTATCAAACCAAATATACATGAGAAATTTATTATCTTATGCGCGTCAGCAATGTGTTGTGAAATACAGGGATCAATAATCATATTGACTTCAGTCTACCAAGAAGAGCATGGTTTCATGAAACAATATTTCTATTGCCAGTGGGATACTTTAAACTTCAAGATGGTACGATGGGCCTTTCTTCGAAAAACGTATTTATCCATGTCATCCAAATATATGTTGATTTGACTAAAGAAAAATAAATACTTTTTAAGGAACTATTAAATACTTTTTAGAAAAACAACTAGTACATTTCAAGGAAAAAATTAATAATTTTGAAGGGGACTACTAGTACTTTTTAGGGAGGAAAACTAATACTTTTGTTCGCCAAAAATATTTGGATCATACAACTGCAAGTGTACAGTGTAGTTTATAAAATAATGGCAAACAAGGTCGTATTCCTCAGGGATTGATTTGAGAAACACTTAGGCTATAATAATATTGTATTCCAATTTTATTGAAGCGACCGAATATCAAGTTTATGAAAATCGAAAATAAAAAGAAATAAATTTGGGAACCCCACAAGTATTTTCAAAAACTACAGGAGCAACCTTAGGCACACAATCTCAACATGTTTCTTCAATATTAAATCCAATTAAAGTTTCAAAACCAATTCATGCAATTCTATGGGTTCAACTCCTAAGTTACTCAATTTCCCCTCCCGGGTGATAAATAAACAGTAGATTAATAACAATTGTAGATCTCCCGATACGTTACAACTATTATTAACTCCCAAAAGATTTATGAATTGAATGACTCCCCACAAACAGTTGTAGGTCTCCCGACTTGTTACACCCGTTTATGTCTGAATTCGATATCCGTCTTTGTTAGAACTCATCTCCCGAATCCCGCACTAACAAATATGACATGCAAATTATTCCCGGCCAAATAATAAGCAATTAAAAATAAGCACTCGAATTCATAAATAGAAAACATAAATCAATTAAGAAAATAGTTAATCAAGATTTAACATGAATCCACAGTTTTGATTATGCCCCTAAGATCTGAAAGATTAGCCAAACATTGATTACAAACTCATAGACAAATTCAAAATCAACATTATAACATCGTTTAAGCACATACAAGAGATCTAGACATAGAAAGAAAACCCCTTCTTGTCAGGATGGATTTCCCTCCTAAGCCTTCGAAGCTCTTGTGCTCCCGTAGATGTGAAATGCCTTGTGGTGTTCTTCGCGACCTAGCCTTCCTCTCTCAGAAGACCTTCGATTCTCGCGTTCCTACGTAATTTGATGTGTTTTCTCTGTATGAAATGATGATTTTTCGTGCAAGCCTCGTGTCCCTTTTATAGATGCTGGAAGAGATCACTTGTAGAGTTGGAACGGGAAAAAAACTCCGGAAAAACGTGTTTGCAGAGTCCTACACGGCCTGGCCGTGTGACACCACAAGGCCGTGTGGATTTTTGCCCTGCCCAATACCACACGCCCGTGTGGCCGTGAGGCTTGGTTCCGTTCCCTGTTTTCTTCCTCTTTTCCACACGGTTGTGCCACTTCACACGGGTATTTTCACGCGGCCATGTGACACCACACGATCTGCCCGTGTAAAGTGTTTTTCTCCGTTTTCTTCGTCGTTTTGATCCTCTCTTTGCATTTGTCAGTCCTATCTGGGCATTCTAACTGATATTTCTTTGTTTAAAGCTCTGTTTCCTGTAAAAAGGTACAAGAATACGCAGTATCATGACCTTATAAGGAAACCAAGTAAAAACATACTAAATATGCGTGTAAATACATCAAATATATATCATTTTAAGCCCCAAAATACACGTATATTTTACACACATCAAAATGCCCCAAACTTAAAGCATTGCTCGTCCTCGAGCAAATTAAGAAAAATAATATCAAGGGATAAAAAGAACACACAAGAACACTATGAACATTTAATAGCATTTTACTCCATACTTAAGAAAACTATGTAATTCATAATCACGAAGTCATCATTCATAAATTTGGCATAGTTAATACTCTTTTAGTTACTCGACATTAGTGTATCACTCGACTTTCGAAAGTGTATGGATAGTGTTTACGCTCAAATTCAATTAAGTGAAAGTAGAACTACCATAGGCTTGCAAATTATCTAATATCTCGACCACTTTTGTGTGCACAATTTAAGAATGAAAAAGGACTTTTATTTGGTTGTAATGTAGGCTCTTTGGTAAGGGTAGGAAAAATTTGGATTAAGTGACTTGACTTGAGCAAATAGAATTTAAGCGCGCAGACTTGCAATTCACTAACCCAATTTTATCATAAAACTCATTCAAAATATTCTCTTTTTTTTTCCAACTCAACTTCCACCCTTATTTCTCATTTTTTGCATTCTAAGGCTCTTTTGCCTATTTTTTTTCTAGCCGCAAGCTCTCATTTTTTCACAATTTTTAGAATTTTTCTTTTGGTTTTGCTCGTTTTTCAGAATTTTTCTTTTGGTTTTGCTCGTTTTTATCTATATTTTTTTCAGAGATTTTTTTTTTCCGAGCTTCATTCTTCTTTACTTACCTAAATATTGATCATCCCTCTTTCTTTTGCCAACTTCCTCTCTTTTTTCATAAATTTTCACCACATCTCCCCAAACTTATTCATTTTCTATAAGCTCAAGAAATTTCAGGGATAAAATCATTTTGCAATTTTAAAGATCAATATGGCTAAGAATAAAAAGTTTTGGCTCAAAATTGGCTAACTAGGGAATCATGAGTTCATAGGTAGGTTTTTTAGGCTAAGTAGGCTAAACAAATATGGCTTTAAATTATTTTCAAAAATTGCACACACACATGGCTTTAATGTAGATATCAGAGTAAGTTCTAGAGCTCTATCAATCATGAATGACACACTCAAGAAAAAAATAAGTCTGCAAAATATAAAGCAGTTATAGGCACAAAAGCTCACAGGCTTATTTTTCGCAACATGCTCAAATACCCAATTTTCTGAACTAATGCCAAGCAAATAAATGACATCTTCCCAATAATTCATTACATTATTCCCATAAGTACGTTATCTCATTCCATAAGATGCTCATAGTAAAATCAAACGAAGCTGGGCATATTCGAAAACCTTGATTAAAAATCACACACAAAAACAATTAAACGTGCTAATAATAAAATAAAACATAAAAACCAAAAATACTAAAAAATCGAATTTTTTTTATTTTTATATATGCAAATTTTTATGCTCTACATGCAAATCTAAATGCAATGCAAAATGCAAGAAAGTACTAAATTACGCATTCTTGACAACCCCCCCAAACATAAAATATGTTTCGTCCCAAACATATGAGAAAATTATCAAACATAAAGAGGAATGCGTAATAAGTACTTACATAGATAGTTCAAATCAATTCTATGGTCGGAATTTCTTGCGGAGTTTCTTGCCCATAATAGTGTTTAATTCTTTGCTCATTTACGATGAAAGTTCAACCATTCTTTGCTAGTAATTCAATGGTTCCTCCTGGTGATAGCACCTTTTTGATTACGAATGGACCAAACCACCTTGATTTAAGCTTACCCAGAAATAATCTCAATCACGAGTTATATAGCAGTACTACTTGCATGGGTAGGAATTCTCGTCTCAGAATTTTTTTGTCATGCCATCTCTTTGTGCGATCTTTGTAGATTTGGGCATTTTCGTATGCATCTTGACGGAATTCTTCCAGTTCGCTTATTTGCAGTTTTCTCTTTTTGCCTACTGCAGTCATGTCGAAGTTAAGAATTTTTACTGCCCAAAATGCTTTATGTTATAATTCCACCGGAACGTGGCATAATTTCCCAAAAACTAATCGATACGGGGACATATCCAGAGGTGTTTTGTATGTCGTACGATAAGCCCATAAAGCATCATCAAGCTTTAAATCCCAATCTTTCCTATTTGTGCTAACCGTTTTTTTCTAAGATCTGCTTAATTTCCTTATTGGATACCTCAACTAGTCCATTTGATCGGGTGGTAAGCGGCCACTCGATGTTTTACTCCGTATTTTTCCATCATATTATTAAATAATTTATTGCAGAAGTACGACCCTCCATCACTAATTAGGACCCGTGGAGTGCCAAATCTAGTGAAAATATTCTTTTGTTAAAATTTCAATACTATTCTGGCATCATTTGTTTTAGTAGGGATAGCTTGTACCCATTTGGATACATAATCCACTGCAAAAAGAATGTATAAGTATCAATTTGATGCTGGAAATGGTCCCATGAAGTCTATCCCCCAAACGTCGAATAATTCTACTTCTATTATTAGAGTCAATGGCATCTCGTGTCGCCTTGAAATGTTTCCCATACGTTGACACCTATCGTGACCGCAAAAACAAACTTATTGTAATATTTGAAAATAGAAGGCCAAAAGAAACCGGATTGTAATACCTTAGACGCAGTACGGGTTGGTCCAAAGTGGCCCCCACATGGTGATGAATGACATTACTCGAGAATTAGAGATGTTAAGCGGTCGGGCGGCGGGCCACCGTTTAAACCGCAAAAAACAGGTTAGGTTAGACCGTTTAAATCCAGGCCTTTTTGGCCCGGACGGCCCAGCCTGCTAAGCGGGTCAAACGGTCGGCCGACCCAGGGCCACAGTGGCAAATCTGTCAGCCTTTTTTTTTTTTTTTTTTTTTTGAATTTTTATATAATATATAATTATTAATTAAAATAGAAAAAAGAAAAATAGGGCCACTGAGATTTGATACCATGACCTCTTTGTGGGAAAAGAGTGGACAATCCACTAAGGCTACACAATATTTATGGACATAACAAATAACGTAGATTTATATTTGACACAAGTTGCGCTAATCAAGTGATTTTCCTATGGAAAATATTTTTATAGTGACTTAAAATGTAATCAATTATGATGATTTAAAATATTATATAATTTATATCTCTCTAATAAATACAATACTATAATCTAAAAATTTAAAATTTTCGTGACTTATGTGTCAAATAATTGAAACTTTATGCAAATAATTATAAAGATGAAAATATTCATTAGATAATGTTTATCATTCTACATTTTAGTTTGTTGTTTCTATTTTCATTTTAGAAATGAGTTTTTGCACATATTTTTGTTTTAACTCTTATTGCATAAGTATGTTCTTAAAGTTCAAAGCCTTTTTGACGATAATGATGATGTTTGATTATATTTGAATTTTAAAACGTTTATCCTTGTAATGAAACATAAAAAAAAATTGTGTAATTTAGTTTTGCATATTTAGTTTGATTGTTATATATTATTATACATGTTTTAGTATAAAAATTAGATTTAAATAAAAAATTATTTGTTTTTGGCTTATAGCCCGTTAGTGGCCCGTTTAGCCCGAAGCCCGCTAGGGTTAGGGTTAGGTTCACAAAATGCTAGCCCGCATAGTAGTGGCCCGTTTAGCCCGAAGACCGTTTAGCCCGAAACCCGTTAGGGCTGGCCCTATAGGGCTAGGGCCAGCCCGTTTAACATCTCTATCCAGAATGATTGCCCATTCTTCTTGAGGTACACATCTCCTAGTAACTGAATTTGCACATCTTTTAAATAATAGAGGTTCGTCCCACAAAAAATATCTCACATCATGAAGAAATTTCTTCTTAGCATGATATGTGATATCTGGTGGTAAAATCCCGCTTACTAAATAATTTATAATATCAGCATACCAGGGGATGGTTGTTTCAACCATCAGAATTAACTCGTCCGGGAATGTTTCTTTGATTGTTGTGCCTTTTGTGTTCTCGTTGGCCGTTTGCTCAAGTCGTGAGAGATGATCAGCTACCACGTTCTCACATCCTTTTCGATCCCGAATTTTGATATCAAACTCTTATAGCAAGAGTATCCATCGAATGAGCCTTGGCTTGGAGTCTTTCTTTGCGAAAAGGTATTTGACCGCAGCATGGTCCGTATGGACTATCGTCTTAGTCCCAATCAAGTATGCCCGAAATTTGTCAAATGCAAACACCACTGCCAGTAATTCTTTCTCAATTGTGGTGTAATTTTGTTGTGCCGGATCCAGTGTTCGACTTGCATAGTAAATAACACGAAACAACTTTTTGTGTTTTTGTCCCAGTGCGGCTCCTACTGCATAGTTGCTTGCATCGCACATTATCTCGAATGGTTGACTCCAATCCGGTGTGATCAAAAATGGTACAGTCACCAGAGCATTTTTCAGTGGTTCAAATGCCTGCAGACAATCAGGGGTAAAAGCAAAAGATACATCTTTTTCAAGTAAGTGGGAAAGGGGTTTAGTTATTTTCGAAAAATCCCTAATAAAGTGTCTATAAAAACCCGCATGTCCCATAAAGCTCCTTACTGCTTTCTCATTCATTGGAGGTGGAAGTTTCTCAATTTCTACCACCTTTGCTCGGTCAACTTCTAAACCCGTGGAAGAAACACGGTGACCTAGTACAATGCCATCTCTTACCATAAAATGGCATTTTTCCCAGTTTAGTACTAAGTTCGTCTCCTCGCATCTCTGCAAAACAAGGGTTAGATTATGCAAGCATGAAGACTTCCATTATATTTTCAATCATTCCATGGAATATCGCCATCATAAATCTTTGAAATGTCGCAGGTGCATTACATAGCCCAAATGGTAATCTACAAAATACGAACACACCATAAGGACATGTAAATGATGTCTTTTCTTGGTCCTCTAGAGCAATCACAATCTGATTATACCCCGAGTACCCATCCAGGAAGCAATAGTATTCATAACCTACAAGGCGATCTAACATTTGATCCATAAAGGGGAGGGGAAAGTGATCTTTGCGGGTTGCTGCGTTTATCTTTCGATAATCAATTCAAATACGTCAACCTATAACAACTCGAGTAGCTAAGATTTCATTATTTTTACTTTTTACTATCGTCATTCCTCCCTTTTTTGGTACAACTTGTACTGGACTTACCCAATTGCTGTCAGATATAGCAAATATTATTCCATTATCTAACCATTTAAGTACTTCTTTCTTAACGACCTCTTGCATAATTGGGTTAAGTCTCTGTTGGTGTTGCACAGAAGGTTTACAATCATCTTCCGTTCTTATCATATGCATGCAAATCTAAGGGCTTATACCTTTTAAATCAGAAATAGACCAACCAATAGCAGTTTTATGTTCCCTTAAGACATGTAGTAATTTTTCCAATTGATTTTCAGTAAGGGAAGAAGAAACTGTTAATGGATAGGTTTCATTGTTGCCTAAGAATGCATATTTAAGATGATCTGGAAGAGGTTTAAGTTTTAGAGGAGCTGGGAGGTCGTCTTTTAAATTTTTAGCTGAAAAGGCATGTCGCACGATTGGGTTATGTGACACCACACAGCCGTGTGAAATTGGTACGTCGGAGGCTGACCGCACGGTCTGGACGTGTGAGGAGCCTTTCTCTGGTCGCACGGTCTGGCCGTGTTGTTTCACATGGGCGTGTGACTGGAGGTCTTCGAAAACATCGTACCGCACGGCCTGGCGTGTTGCTCCACACGGGTGTGTGCATCTGTAGACGTGTATCGCACGGTCGAGCCGTGTTGCTCCACACAGGAATGTGGAGTGTCCAGAATGCCTTTTTCTAGTATTTGCTCCTCTGCTGACTCTAAAGCAAGCACAAAATCGATAACCTCATTGTTAGTAATATTAAAACACATACCTTGGGATTCCACTGAGTGACTCAAGCACCATTCCAATGCTTCTTTCATCACAACCTATTCGAACTCAGCTTCCATGCATGGGGTTAGCACATCAATCATATTGCAATGTTCGACGTTTTCATGAAATTGCATAGCTTTGTAAATCGAAAATAATATGTGTTATTCATTTACTCGCAATGTTAATTCACCTTTTTGCACAATGATTAATACTCTACATGTGGCCAAGAATGGTCTTCCCAGAATTAATGGAACCTCTCGGTCTTCTTCCATCTCCAACACAATAAAATCTGCTGGAAAGATGAATTTGTCTACTTTCACTAAAACGTCTTCAATCACCCCTTTCGGATATGTTACCGAGCGATCTACTAATTGTAGGGTAATTGTCATAGGCTTTACTTCGCCTAATCCCAATTTTCAAAATATTGATAACGACATCAAGTTAATGCTTGCACCTAAGTCGCATAGTGCTTTATAAAGGGTTGTTCCCCCTATTACGCATGGAATCGTAAAACTCCCGGGATCTTTACGCTTTTGAGGTAACTCCTTTGAATAATTGCACTACACTCCTCTGTCAGTTTTAAAGTTTCATATTCCGAGAATTTTCTTTTCTTTGCCACGATATCTTTAAGAAATTTAGCATAATTTGGCATTTGTTCTAAAGCATCTGCAAAAGGTATACTGATTTGAAATTTCTTGAAAATTTCCAAAAATTTAAGGAATTGATCATCCAATTTCATTTTCTGAAACCTTTGCGGGAAAGGGATAGGTACCTCAGTTCTTGCAATTGTTGGAGCAGATTTTATCTTTTCTTTTTCCACTAATGGTGGCGCCACCTCCTCGGCTGTGTCCCGCTCCTCGATTGCTTCTATTTCTTGATCAATCGGCATCTTTGGACCTTCATACTTGTTCCACTCCTCAGATGAATGGATTGGCACTGTTCTCCCGGATTTATCCTTGTATCTTTCGAGAATTTACCTTTTTGGTGTTGGCTATGTATTGATGTAGCAATTTGCCCCACATGCTTTTCCAAAGATTTCAATCTATCATTCATGTTAGTTTTTAATTGAGTTACTTGATCCTCGATTTTGTCTATCTTGGCTTCATCCTGGTTTAGTCGAGCTCGAGTCTCTCCAATGAATGAAGCTAGCATCTCTTCTAGAGATGGTTTCTGTTCCTTTGGCAGCCCTGGATTATAGTAAGGTTGTGTCTGAGTATTTGTGTAGTTGTTGTAGCTTTACTGTCCCACAAAATTTGCTTCTTCCACAACAATTGTTGCCTCTCTTGAAGTTACTTGCTGCATCGCATCCAGTTTCATACTTAGCATGGATATTTGTTCTGTGAGTATGGCGATCTTATCTTCATCCTAAATTTCCGCGATACGTCTATCCTCGGATCTCATAGATGGCCATTGGTAACTGTTGTTCGCCATTTCTTCTAACAATTCCAGCGCCTCCTCAGGATATTTCCCTAGCAGTGCACCCCCAGATGCATCATCTATAATTTTTCTTGTGTTGCCACTCAAACCGTTATAGAAGTACTGGACCTGTTGGTAGTCGAGATATCCATGTTGAGGGCACTTTCTCAGTAATTCCCGGAATCAATCCCATGCTTCATATAGTGGCTCAGCATCTAATTGCCTAAACTGGGCGATCTCAGATTTTAGTTGCAACGTTTTACTGGGGGAAAGTATTTGGCTAGAAACCGATGACTTAGTTCTGCCCAAATTATTGTTGGTGGTGTGAGCATAACCATCCCTTAGCCTTATCGCGTAGAGAGAATGCGAAAAGGCGGCATCGAATGATATCCTCAGAAACACCATTCAATTTAACAGTATCACAAATTTTCTAAAAAGTGCGCCAGATGCGCGTTTGGAGCCTCAACGGCTCTGCCCCAAAATGATTCTATGACACCATCTGGATCAATGCAAAATTTAGTTCAAAGTTGTTTGCATTGATCGGCAGAAGGGCCACACCCCCATAAGTTTGACTTACCTCCGATTTGAAGTAGTCCCTAATCGCTCCTTTCGCGGGCCTTTCCACACGGTCTGGACGCCCGCCCCAGTGGGCGCTCCTCATTGTTTCTATTGTTCACTGCATTTGGATTAGTCCCATCCGCCATTTATTTGGCTCTTTTCCTTAGTTGCTTCGTTGTCTTCTCAATTTCCAAATCAATGGGTATTAGTTGGGTAGATCTGGAATGCGTGATCATGCACTATCTGCACTTAACAAAGACAATGTTAGAACCGAAGAAATAAAAATAAATTCAAAATTTTCGAAAAATTTAGAAAAAAATAAGAAATAATACTTCAATTAAGATTGAACTACTTATTACTATATCTAAGTAGAATCCATCAATCCCCGGCAACGGCGCCAAAAACTTGTTCGCCAAAAGTATTTGGATCATACAACTGCAATTGTACAGTGTAGTTTATAGAATAATGGCAAGCAAAGTCGTATTCCTCAGGGATTGATTTGTGAAACACTTAGGCTATAATAACATCGTATTCCAATTTTATTGAAGCGACCGAATATCAAGTTTATAAAAATCAAAAATAAAAAGAAATAAATTTGCGAACCCCACAAGTATTTTCAAGAACTACAGGAGAAACCTTAGGCACATAATCTCAACATGTTTCTTCAATATTAAATCCAATTAAAGTTTCAAATCCAATTCATGCAATTCTATGGGTTCAATTCCTAAGTTAGTCTATTTCCCCTCCCGGGTGATAAATAAACAGTAGATTAATAACAATTGTAGATCACCCGATACGTTACAACTATTATTAACTCCCAAAATATTTATGAATTGAATGACTCCCCACAAAAACAAATAGAGTCTCCGACTCGTTACAATCGTTTATGTCTCGATCGATTTCCATCTTTGTTAGAACTCATCTCCCGAATCTCGCACTAACAAATATGACATGCACATTATTCCCAGCCAAATAATAAGCAATTAAGAATAAGCACTCGAATTCATAAAATAGAAAACATAAATCAATTAAGAAAACAATCAATCAAGATTTAACATGAATCCACATTTTTTATTATGCCCCTAAGATCCAAATGATTAGCCAAATAGTAATTACAAACTCATAGACAAATTCGAAACCAACATTATGACATCGTTTAAGTACAGCATTTAGATCTAGACATAGAAAGAAAACCCTTTCTTGTCGATGGATTCCCCTCCTAAGCCTTCAAGCTCTTGTGCTCCCGTAGATGCGAAAGGCTTTGTGGTGTTCTTCGCGACCTAGCCTTCCTCTCTTAGAAGATCTTTGATTCTTGTGTTCCTGCATAATTTGATGTGTTTTCTCTATATGAAGTGATGATTTTTCGTGCAAGCCTTAGGTCCCTTTTATGGATGCTAGGAGAGATCACTTGTAGAGTTAGAACGGGAAAAAAACTCTGAAAAAACGCGTTTGCAGAGTCCTACACGGCCGTGTGGATTTTTGCCCTGCCCAATACCACACGCCCATGTGGGCCTACACAGTCTGGCCGTGCGGCTTTGTTCCGTCCCCTGTTTTCTTCCACTTTTCCACACAGTTTTTCCACTTCATACGGGTATTTTGACACGGCCGTGTGACACCACACGGACCGGCCGTGTGAAGTGTTTTTGTCCGTTTTCTTCGTCGTTTTAATCCTCTCTTCGCATTTGTCCGTTCTATCTGGGCATTCCAACTGATATTTCTTTGTTTAAAGCTCTGTTTCATGTAAAACGTTACAAGAATACACAGTATCATGCCCTTATAAGGAAACCAAGTAAAAACACATTAAATAAGCGTACAAATACATCAAATATATATCATTTTAAGCCCCAAAATGTACGTATATTTTACACACATCAACATTTTAGAAGAACTATTAATACTCTTTACGGGAAAAACTAATACTTTTCAACAAAATTGCTAAGTACCTTTCAAGAGAAAATCCAATACATTTCAAAAGTACTAGTAATATTTTTTCGGGGAATTACTAAGTACCTTTCAAGAGAAAATCTAATACATTTCAATGGTACTGCTAATACTTTTCAGGATAATGGGGAGAAAACTAATATTTTTCAAGATGACTATTAAAATACTCTTTCAGGAACTACTAACACTTTTTAGAATAACTATTAATATTGTTCAGAAGAAAAACTAATACTTTTCCAAGCACTAGTGATACTATATACGTCATTGCCTACTGACAACCCAAAACGCGGCTACACAGTAATCTCCCCTGGTGCTCTTGGGATAAAAGGGACTCTCTCCGGTGCCCCCAGGGAAGATGGAACCCCTATATAGAAGCTTCGGGCTCCGTGAGGCGGACAAAGTTCTCGAGCATAGATCTGCAGTCTGTGAAGCAACATGCCCCTTTAGAGAAGCTTAGCGCTCCGTGAGGTGGACAAAGAGAAGTTTTGTGCTCCATGAGGCGAGATAAAGCCCTCGAGATTAGCTCCATATCCGTGAGGCAACATGCCCCTCTAGAGAAGCTTCGCGATCCGTGAGGCAGACAAAGTCCTCAAAAGTAGCCACACAAAGTCCTCTGTTAGGCAGACAAAGTTTCGGGGGAAGAGACCCTCCTCCAACGATCTTAGGGAAGATGCCCCAACTGCTGATCCAGGAGATGGCCACACAAAACATTTTGTCGGCTCTCCCATAGGAACATACATCTCTACCTTACTTCAATCCATGAGGTGATCATAAATATAATCGAGTGGATATAATCAATCAAAGAAATGGTGGAGAAACATCTTTACTTCTCGTGAGGTGAACCACATCTTCCGAAAAACATGGCATTTTGAAGGTTTAGTCCAATCCCCACAATCACAAAACCTTTCCAGTAAAGCTAATCTCACCCGGAATAAGATGCACCCTTGCCCACTCCTGGGAGGAGGGGCGCCCTTGCCCTCTCCTGGGAGGAGAGGCGCCCTTGCTAGAGGGGCGTCCTTGCCTACTCTCTCAGGGAGCTGGGAACCCTTGCCCACTCTCTCGGGGAGCAGGGCACCCTCATCAGCTTCCATCTACCCTTTTTTGGCTCCACTCACGCGATCCCATTCCATGAAATTTTACCACTCCCAAGACAAGAACAGGATAAGGCAAATACTCTTTGAGTCAGCACAACTCTTTGACATAAATTCAAAATTTTCCAGCAAAATAACTCTTCAAAACGGTGCCAAAATTCTAATTTCCTTTCACGGGCATTTCGAAGCAGTAAACATACAAGGACATGTTTCTATCAATGAACATTCGATAAACGGTAAGAATTACAGAAAATGCTAACACATACAGGGAAAAATAGAAAAAAGGTGTCGCTATAAATAGAAAAACATTGTCATGCCTCACGGAGGAAACAAATATCTCATAGTACATAATATCAAATATGTAAACACAAGTCTTGAACAGACGGGTTGAAAGAAAAGTTAATCTAGATAAGTGAATTAACAAATGCTCTAATATGGGGGGCTCTGTCTTCATCATCCCCTTTGCCATCTCCATCGGCGGCACCCTCCGGAATGTTGTATAATGCATCTATCTTGCCCCCATCACCATCTAAGACTCCAGAGTCCAACAAATACACCAACTCCTTCGGTTCCTTTCCACTCTCCTTAGACACATTCCAGTGATGGTAAACAACTCCGTCAAAGAAGTGAGACGACTTCTCCATCAAGCTCGATTTATAGTCAACATAGGCTTTATAGACCTCCGCGACAGTTAATCTCTCTCTGTCCAGCAATTGAACCTCTAGAGAGGACTTGAGACATTATTTTAAATATCATATTGTACTGGCCGATTCAACCGGTTATACTGGACATCAGTGGTCGATCCGGTATTGTAAGACCCTAAAAATTATTTTTGCAGTTAAACCGATCAATACAAGTCAATACCAGCCAAACTGGACAATGCCGACCATTAGCGCCCAGAATCCGATTGAACCAAATTTACTAGTTTTTTTATTTTTGTATTTTTCTATTTTCTTGTAAAAATAGAATTCACAAACTTAATATTTGATATATTTATGTCATTATTTGAATTTTGAGCTAAATATATACATATTTTCATTTTAACTATATATATACAAATTTTCCATTTATACTAATAAATTACATACATATTTTATGTAATATAATTCTAAATAATTTATTTTTATTAAAACTGGTAAAACCAGCAGTTGAATCGGTCTGGCCTATTGAACCGCTTATTAGTAGCTTGGCCAGTTTGATCATCGATACGGTATTTAAAATGTTGACTTGAGATATTCCTCTCCAATCTTAATGGTCAATTTTACACCATCTGGCTCTCATGCCTACCCATGGAGTCCATCAACTCCCCCATGTACATCTACTCCCACTACTCAAGCCGAGATGGGTCTACTCAACCAAGCTACTCCTCAATTGGAAAAAACTATCATATCTCGAAGGTAGTATTCTCACAAGAGTCAGCCATGCACTGCTTTGGGAAGAATATAAGTCATATAAGAGGTAGCGATGAGCCATCCGTGGCACTCTCAAAGACTAATTCCTGTAAGAAATAACTACGCACTACCCAGAGCGCTCATCAAGCACAAAGTCCCACAAGAAGTAACTTCACGCTCCAAGAAAAATGGCACAAAAAAAGGTCAAGCCATGAAAAAAGTTTCAACATATGTTGAGAAAAGTGAAAGAAGAAACAAAAGATTGCAAAAATACAAAGAAGAACAAATCGGGGGACGAGAACCTTCCCACCCGGTCGTGCCCTTGAGGGCACCGTTGAGGGGACACTAGCATGCGCCCATGAGGGCTCCCACAGGATCTCTTTTCTTCAATTCTATCATCTCACTTATCTCTCTACTCCTACATGGGTACTCTCCACTCTTAACTCGCCGGTGAAATTCCGATCAAGTAAGCTCATGAGAAGTCTCTAAAGAGCTAAATACCAAGAAGACTAGAAGATGCATTTAAAAAAAACTAAGTCCCTTGGAGACTCTCGACTATCATGTCCCATGAGGACTACTCACTCACAAGAAGTACTTCACCAATCAAAAAGGCTAAGATCGGTGGGGACTTATCTCATACAAGAGACTCAACTTCCGCGCTTATGGGATCTCGTGAACTTCTGCGCTCCGGGCACTCCACACTCCGCCTGCTCCATGCGTTTTGCATTCTGTGCAGTAAACTCTATGTTCTCTGTATGCTCCACGCCCCACCAGCTCCCATGCTCTATGCACTCCACACTCCATGCTCATACGTTCGGCGTGCTTCACGCTCTTGAGCTTCGATGCTCCCGCAAGCCCTTGTGCTCCGTCCACTCCATGCTCTGCATGATCCTGTGCTTCGCGCTTCGTGCACTCTCGCCTTCCGAGGACTTCCCCTCTCAGAGGAGCATCATCCTCACCAGAAGATCAAATCCCTCGTAGATCACATATTCACAAGGAACCCAACTCCCGCACTGCTTCCTCCGCCTTCCGCAGGCCGGGAGCTGGGGGCTTATGTTAGAGACAAAATCAACTTTTCCCAATTATTCTTATTTTAATTATTTTACATATTATATAATTCTAAAATTACTTAATTGATTATACAATATTATTAAGCATTATTGAATCACATATATAATTATCTGGTATACGCACCCACTTTATCCTCCGAGGTCCATGCGGCCCATCAACCCAGGCATGAAAAGGTTATCCCTCATTATTTGTATGTATTTTGGATTAATTACTCTCAATTGTTGTGTCCTTTTCTCTGGAATTATTCTCCAACCGGTACTGACTTGAGCGTCGGAGGGGTATCCCTGGGACAACCACATAGCCCACCTAACATTTTCTGAATTGTCACAGACAAGTTCTCATCTCAAGAACTACTAGCTCTGGATGAAGAAGTTGGACTTTAATTCATATATCTTAACTTGGAGTGATCTGTGGATTTAAGCAGCATTAGTAATATTCTCATATTAAATTATTTATGGAATTTGAAAATAGTTTTAATATAATGAATTTTTATTTTTGAGGAAACATGTTGTTTAGAAGTAATCAAATAATTCAATTATTAATTTGTAAAGGTATAACTTTTACTCAGTGCATCGTGTCAAGATTCAGCTCACAATAACAAAGCAGCAGCCTGTGACAGTCAATTATGTTGTAAATGTTAGTTAGTTAGTTAAGTAGTTATCTGAATATTGTTCAAACTATTAGTATAAATAGCCATATACCTAATGTATCAAAATATGTTTGGATGAATAAAGTTTAATCTTTCATTTCCAATTTCTCCAGAATATATTTTCTCTCTCAATTCAATATGGTATCAGTATATGTTTTTCTCTATTCCGCTGAAATCGATCTTCTCTGTTGATAGTTTCTTGGATAATCTGTTGCTTGATTATCACTCTATATATTATGTT
This sequence comes from Rehmannia glutinosa, assembly GCA_016081115.2. NCBI lineage: Eukaryota > Viridiplantae > Streptophyta > Magnoliopsida > Lamiales > Orobanchaceae > Rehmannia > Rehmannia glutinosa. Next base: position 218,635 of record JABTTQ020001955.1, on the reverse strand, counting down.
CAAGATCTTCTTCAAGAATCTTGAAGTTTCAGTTTTCTTTGAAGTTTCAGTTTTCTTTCCTCATCAAGATTCATGGAATTTCCTGGTTAAAGACCTGCAAATTTGGCAGACGATTTTAGTTCTCCGTTCGATCTCCACCCTAGTTATAGCCCTAGGGCAATTATAGTTTACGAGCCTTTTTCTAGAGAGAAATATAATTCATGGAGCATGTCAGTATCAATGGCTTTGAGTGTGAGGAACAAGCTTGGTTTTATTGATGTGTCTTTGGAGGTTCATTCTCCATCCTCGACTGTTTTGTATTCTTGTTGGCTAGGAGCTAGTAATTTAGTTCTTTCTTGGCTTCTAAACTCAATTTCCAAGGATATTCGTCAAAGTCTCTTATATTTTACCACGGATCCTTACCTTATCTTCCAAGTGTATTTTGCATAACATGAAAACTTTAGAGATAACAGGTTTTGCTAAAGAGAGAGGATGATTGTACCATCTCAAAATTCCATGTGTTGCTAATTCCAGTTTAAGTTGTAATCTTTGGCATTTTAGATTAGGCTACATTTCTGCTAAAAGGTTACCTTTAGTTCCTCATTTACAGTCTACTAAATGTACAAAGTTTGATTCTTGTGATGTTTGCCACTTCGCTAAACAAAGGAAACTACATTTTTACTCCAGTGTCAGTTCTTCTCAAGGCATTTTTGATTTGATTCATTGTGATATTTGGGACCCCTTTTCTACTACATCACATAATGGTTTCAAACATTTCCTAACCATTGTGTATGATTTCTCTAGATGCACTTGGATATTCATGATGAAAGCTAAATCAGAAACAAAGACTCACTTACAAACTTTTTATGCTTTTGTGCTTACTCAATTTAAAGTCAAGATTAAATGTCTTAGATCTAATAATGGTCTTGGGTTCTTTCTTTCAAAGTTTTACAAAGAACAGGGTATTTTACACCAAACTACATGTGTTGAGACACCTCAACAAAATGGTATTGTTGAAAGGAAGCATCAACACCTCCTACAAGTAGCTAGAGCCTTATTTTTCCAATCCAAAGTCCCCCTTTGTTTTTGGGATGAATGTATATTGACAGCGTCTCATATCATAAACAGAGTGCAAACTCCTATTTTGTCTAATAAAACTCATGTTTTGTCTAATAAAACCCCATTTGATGCTTTTCAATAAGCCACCTGACTATTCTCACCTTAAGTCCTTTGGGAGTCTTGCATATGCCTAGGGGTGATCACCGTGCGGTTTGAGTGATTTTTCCAATATTTTCAAACTAAATTGTTAAGTGCAGTTAGGATATAAATTTTATTTTAAGTCATGGTTTTTTAGAATAAAATAAATATGTAGTTTTCAATGGTGTCGGGTGGTTTTGCGGTTTTAATACAATACAGGAATATATGAAACAATCAAATGAGCACAAATAAACTTATCAATTCGATAATTAAAAAAATTTAAGGATATGTTGTTGTCTCGATTGAATGTTATAACAACTTCAATAACATATAATAGTGGAACCTAATAGATATGACTTCAACATTTCAGTTATCAAAAAAATAAATAAAAAAGGCAACATTTCTATTTGCGAAAATCTTTTCACTATACTGCAAGTGTACAACGTAGTTTATAGAATAATGGCAATCAAGGCCGTATTCCTCAGGGATTAAATACGAAACACTTAGCCTATAGTAACATCGTATTCCAATTTTATTGAAGCGACCGAAAATCACAAGTTTTAAAAATCCTATATTAACAAATGAAATAAAAGAAATAAATTTGTAAAAACCCGAATTTCACAAGTCTTTTCAACAAATACGAAAGCAACCATAGGCACATAATCTCAACATGCTTCTTCAATTTTAAATCTAATTAATGTTTATCAAAACCAATTTATGTGTTTCTATGGGTTCAATTCCTATATTTGTTTATTCCCCCTCCCGAAGCAAATAAACAGTAGATTATATCAATTGCTAGCATTCATATTCAACAATTAATATTAACTCCCAAAAGATCTTTGAATTGAAGTACTCCCCACAAACAGTTATAAGCCCCCCGACTCTATACCAGTTTATGCCTGAATACGAATTTTGTTTGTTAGAACTCACCTCCCCGATTATGGACTACAAATATGACATGCAAATTATTGATCAGATAATCTACAATAAATAATCATTTGAATTCATATAACAGAACACATAAATCAATTAGGAAAATAATCAATAAAGATTTAACATGAATCCACAATTTTGAATATAACCTAGGATCAGAAAGATTAGCCCAACATATTTGATAACAAATTCATAGAAAAAGTTGAAATCAAATAGTTTGACATCGTTTAAGTACAAACAAGAGATCCAAACTAAGAAAAAAAATCCTTCTTGTCAGAATGGATCTTCCCTCCAAGCCTTCGAAACCTTTGTGCTTCCGTAGATGTGAAAGGACTTGTGGTGTTATTCGTAGATTAGCCCTCCTCTCTCAGAAGACTGTTGATTTATGTAATCCTAGTGTATTATGTTGTATTTTGTGGTATATCAAGTTGTTTTCAATGATGATTTTCGTCTATGGCCTTGGTCCCCTTTATATAGGTGCTTTGAGAGACCACTGGTAGAGTTCTGACGGGATTAGGACACAAAGAGTACGCAGTATCACGCCCAACAAAGGAAACCAAGTAAAATACACTAAATATGCGTGCAAATGCATCAAATATATATCAAATTAAGTCCCTAAATGAACTTATATTTTACACATATCAAAATCCTCCAAACCTTTCCTCGTCCTCGAGCAAACTAAGAAAAATAATCTCAAGGGATACAAAGAACACACAAGAACACTATAAATATTAAATCTCATTTGACTCCATATTCAAGTAAACCATGCAATTCATTATCAAGAAATCATCAATCACAAGTTCAACATAATTAACACTCTTCCGGGTACTTGACATCGCGACTCACAAGTAGTAGTAGTGTATCACTCGACTCTCAAAGTAATTAGGACATGTATATGCTCAAATCAATTCAATGAATGCAAAACTACCATATGCTTGCAAATCGTCTAACATCTTTACCACTTTAGTCGCACTACAACATACATGACATTAGGTAACACTAAAAAAATGTTACCTAACGGCCATAAAATGTTACTATAGATAATAGGTAGCACTTTTACGGCGCTGCACTTGCCCGTGCTACCTATAGTCTAGGTATCACTTTTATTAGCTTTTAGTAACACTTTTTCTAAGTGTTACATTAAGTTTTCTATTGGTAACACTTTGAAGCAATATTTCTAAAGTATTACATATGAATCTTATGTAACATTTTTATGTAACAATTTTTATTTTTATAACACTTTAAAAACAAAAACTTCTAAAGTGTTACATATGAATCTTATGTAACACTTTTTTTGTAGCACTTCGTAGAAATACTATTTTTTGCCACCAAGTAGATTCGAACTCACGATCTGTTATGTATGGAAGTGGTTGCCACTAAGCTAAGTTGATTCTTATTACAACTTTTGCTTTGTTTTATATATACACATACACACACACACACACACACACACACACATATATATATATATATATATATATTTTATGTATATACAATATATTTTATATTATAAAGATTATATTTTATAATATATGTATTAAATTATATTATACACTGTATATATCAAATTTTATATTATATAGTATATTGTTTGAAAATCATATTATATTCTATATATTAAAGGACACAACAAATTAAAAATATCAAAAATATATAAAATAAATTTATCGACTAATAAATATTCAATCGATAAAAATAAAAAATATATAAAAATATAAAATTAATTTACCGATAGATAAAAAAGTTCTAATAGTAAAAAAATAAATAATAAAAAAAATAATGAAAAATAATTTACCGGCAGAAAAAATTCCTAAGTAATTACCGACAACATCAATTTTCATTGGTAATTTTTTAAAAAAAGTAAAAAAAAATATAAAAAAAGGTTAATGATGAAATTGGTCTCCGTTAGTAAAAATTAAAAAATAAATAAATAGTAATAAAATATATACATCCGCATTTTTCGTTTGTATTAAGACGGAATTAATTGCCTTCGCAAAAAATAAAAAAATAAAAGCAAAACTAAAATACTTTGTAAAAAAAAAACAAAAATTCAGTTAAAAAAAAAAAGAGTACATGATGTCTACAATTTTTAGGTTTGGTGACATCAATTAATTAAATAAATCTTTGACATGATTTAATGTTAGTTATATAATTTTGTATTACTAAAATATAGCTTAAAAAGTGTTACAATCAATAAAATATAGTGTTGGCAAGAGTGCTTCTTAAATAAAGTGATACCTATTTACGTTACAAAAAAATAACAAAAACAAAGTGATACTTAAAAAGTGTTATTTATATAAAAATGTTACATATAAGCGTTACATATTGATAAAAGTGTTACCTATTTGCGTTACAAAAGAAATAACAAAAAAAAAGTGATACTTAAAAAGTGTTACTTATATAAAAGTGTTACATATAAGTGTTACATATTGATAAAGTGCTACAAAAGTGTTACATAAATATTGTAATGTAAAAAGTGTTACAAACATATGTTACATATGTACCTTATGTAGAAAGTGCTACAAAATTTGTGTTACCTAATGTCATTTATGTTGTAGTGTGTGTAAAACTTAAGAATCAAAAAGGACTTTTCATTTGGTTGTAATGAAGGTTATTTGGTAAGGGTAGGAAAATTATGGATTAAGTGACTTGACTTGAGCAAATAGAATTTAAGTTCACAAACTTGCAATTCACTAACCCAATTTCATTATAAAAATCATTCTTTCAAATTATTTTCTTTTTTCAACTCAACTCCACCTTTGTTTCTCCTTTTTTATTCTTTGGCATTTTCGCCTTCTTTTCTTTTTCTTTAGTCTTAAGCTATCAATTTTTCAATTTTTTTAGAATTTTTCTTTCTTTTCTTTCTTTCTTCCTTGCTTGAGTTTTCTTTTTCTTTTTCCGAAAATTTTCTTGATTTTTCGAGCGTCATTATTCTTTCATTTACCTAAGCACTACTCATCCCTCATTCTTTCTTCATATAACACCACATCTCCCCCAAACTATTCATCTTCTATACGCTCAAGTTTTAGGGATAAAAAATAGTTTTAATTTTAAAGATCAAAATGTGGCTAACAATAAAAAGTTAAAGCTCAAAGTGGCTAACTAGGGAATCATGAGTTCATAGGTAGGCTTTTTAGGCCAAGTAGACTAAACAAAGATGGCCTTAAATCATTTTCAAAAATTGCACACACAATTGGCTTCAATGAAGATACCAAAACAAGTTCTAGAATTCTAACATTTATGAATGACACACTCAAGAAGAAAATAAGACTGCATAATATAAAAGTAGTTAAAGGCACAAAAGTTCACAGGCTTATTTTTCGCATCATGCTCAAATACCCAATTTTCTAAATCAATACCAAACAAGCAAAAGATATCTTCTCAATAATTCATCACATTATTCACAACAATATTTCATCTCATAAAATCAAATGCTCATAGTAAAATTATAAGAAAGCTTTTTGTACTTTTTCGAAATTTTGATCCAAAAACACACAAAAGCAATTAAATATGCTAAAACGATAAACATGCTAAAATAAAAAACTAAAAAGATCGGAAAAAAAAGATTATGCGAATTTTATGCTCTGCATGCAATCCTAAATACTATGCAACAATGAAACAAGATTATATATACGCATTCTTGACAATCCCCAAACTTAAAATATACTTCGTCCCGAACATATGAGAAAATTATCAAAAGAAAGAGGAATGCGTAAAAAGTACTTACGTGGATCATTCACACGGGTCGTGTGAAGGTTCACACGGCTCGTGTGCGATTAACAACGCTGCCTCGCGGCCCCGCTTGCTATCTGTCCGCTGCTTTGTCCAACCAGACGGCCGTGTGCAGTTGACACGGCCAGCCCGTGTGGCTAATCTCTATGCTGAATGTCGCACAGTCCCTGTGAAATTTCACATGGTCATGTGAAGTGATTTTTCTTTTTTTCTTAACCCGAAGTTTGTCGCGACGTCTCTGGGGTTGCCTCCCACAAAGCGCTAAGTTTTATGTCTTCAGCCATACGTCAGATTTCTAACATCACTGTCGTTGAACTGTGTCGTTTGAAATCTTTGAGCCCTCATATTTTGTACCATCCATTAGACGAATGCCGTTGCACTTTTCTCTCGGATTAAGTTCAGTATCGCTTGAGAATTTACCCTTTTGATGTTGGTCTCCCACTGCAGTAGTGATTTGGGCTACTTATATTTCCAAAGATTTCAGTCTAACATTCAACAAAAATAATGTTAGAACCAAAGCAATAAAAAAATTATTTACAAAAGAAAACAAAATCAAAAAATAAAAAAAATTACAAAAATTTTGCTTGAATTAAGATTGAACGACTTATTACTATATCTAAGTTGACTTTTTCAATCCCCGGCAACGGCATCAAAAACTTGGACGTGAAAATCTTTTCACTATACTGCAAGTGTGCATCGTAGTTTATAGAATAATGGCAAGCAAGGTTGTATTCCTCAGTGATTGAATACGAAACACTTAGGCTATAGTAACATCATATTACAATTTTATTGAAGCGACCGAAAATCACAAGTTTTAAAAACCCTAAATTAACAAATAAAATAAAAGAAGTAAATTTGTAAAAACCCTAACTCCACAAGTCTTTTCAACAAATACGAAAGCAACCCTAGGCACATAATCTCAACATGCTTCTTCAATATTAAATCCAATTAATGTTTATCAAAATCAATTCATGTATTTATATGGGTTCAATTCCTATATTTATTTATTCCTCCTCCCGAAGCAAATAAACAGTATGTTAATATCAATTGCTAGCATCCCCACTCAACAATTAATATTAACTCCCAAAAGATCTTTGAATTGAAGTACTCCCCACAAACAGTTATAAGCCTTGACTCTATACCTGTTTATGTCTGAATCCGATTTTTGTTTGTTAGAACTCACCTCCCGAATTACAGATTAACAAATATGACATGCAAATTATTAATGAGATAATCTACAATAAATAAGCATTTGAATTCATATAATAAAAGACATAATCAATTAATAAAACAATCAATAAAGATTTAACATGAATACACAGTTTTGATTATGCCGTAGGATCAGAATGATTAGCCCAACATATTTGATAACAAATTCATAGACAAAGTTGAAATCAAATAGTTTGACATCGTTTAATACAAACAAGATATCTAAACTTTGAAAGAAAAACCCCACTTGTCACGATGGATCTTTCCTTCAAGCCTTCGAAACTTTTGTGCTTCCGTAGATGCGAAAGGCCTTATGGTGCTCTTTGTAGATTAGCCCTGCTCTCTCAGAAGACTGTTGATTTGTGTAATCCAAGTGTGTTGTGGTGTATTTTGTGGTATATCAAGTTGTTTTCAATGATGATTTTCGTCCATGGCCTTGGTCTCTGATAAGGGTCTTTTTATACATGTTTTATGTGTATATTTAAGTATGATTTGAGTCATTTTATTGTTAGTTTCATAAATTTTTGATTGTACATAGTTCACATTACTCCGAGGTGCTTTTATTGATGTATATTGATGATTTGGAGCTGTTTTTGGTGAATTTTGGGCCATGGTTTCATGTCAAAACATACCCGGGGGTTTCTGGATGCAAAAACACTCAAAATCCCAAGCTAAACGCGTCATTTCGGGGCCTTTTCAGTCAAACACGGGCGGGTGTGTTTTTAAGCACGGCCGTGCTTTTGAGGAGCCAAAACCGAGTAAATTTTTCGCCAAGACGTACCAAACATGGCCAGGCCGTGCTTTTGAAGCACGGTCGTGTTCGGAAAATCCGCGAACACGGCCAGGCCATGCTTTGAAAGCACGGGCGTGCTTTTGGTCCAGACTTGGTTTTTCTTTGGCGAAATTATGGAGACTTTCCTTTTTGATTTTTGACAACCTTTGAGCAACTTTTACACCTCATTTTGATGCACCAAACTCTATTATTCCCTCAATTGTCATGTGGACACAATGATTCAACCAACTCAACCATGAATGTGCACACAATGATTCAACCAACAACCATGGAAGTGGAGCATTTGTTAGCATTATTGATGTGTTCTTTCACAAAGATGGTGCCTATAAAAGCCAAGAGTTTGAGTTGGGAAAGAGAGAATTCATGTAGTATTCATTGATAGAGAGATTCATTGTATATTCATTGTATATTCTAAGTTTCAAAGCAAAATACATTGAGAGGATAAAAGAGAGGTAGAGTTGGAAGTTGAAGAGCAATAGAGGAGAAGGCTTGGAGCTCAACATCATTGCAATCAACCAAGGAGGAAGTCTTGTATTGGTCTTGAATAAGAGCTAAGTACACCATGTTCATTTTATTCATATCTTCTTGTGTAGTATACTCTTTTGTCAAAGCCATGTGTAGCTAAATTTCTAGTGTTTGAATGTCATGAACTCTAGAATGAATTTGTGATTAAGATTTGTATGTTTTTAATAAAATCTTCATGTTTTGTGTGATTCATTTATATTATGCTTTATTCATTCAAATTGGTATATGCGCAATATTGATTTGAAGTTTATTTTTCATCCGGGAAATCGAGAGATTCATGGTAAAATAGAACCTATATAAGTAAAAAGAGTTGCATGCAATCCTAGATATAGGACGACATAAATCTTCTGGATTAGGGTCAAACCTAATATGGGAATTCACAAATCGTTATAATGCTGTCTTGGGGGTTTTAACTAGAAAGAGATTTCAGTTAATCAACTTGAGATTAGAAGTTATTCGCTCGATAGAGGTTTAACTTAAATCGAATTTCTACGGTCCATGAAACATGAGATTTTACTAAAAGAGTTTGGTTTTTGCTTAAGGGATTATGGTTGTATTTTTATCTTGTTAAATCACAAAAACATTCTAGAGGGATTTACATTCAAACACATTTCTAGCTCTTGATTTCTTAATTCTACAATCTATTTTTATTTGATCTTTTGTAAGTTGCAATTATTTTAAAATTCTCTATTTTTCATTTTCATTAAACAAACAAAACTCTGAAAATTGCGAGATTAAATAATAAAAAGACGGTAATTATTAGTACTTACAATCCTCGTGGGAATGACACTCGGTACTCAATAATCTATACTACAAAACGATAGGTGCACTTGCCTATGGTTTTCTAGAGTAGCTTTTGAGCCATCAAGTTTTTGGCGCCGTTGCCGGGGATTGTAATATTAAGAACGCTTTATTTTTGTTAATTTAATCATTTTTTTATATTTTTTTATTCTACCATTATTTTTTTTTATCTATCTTTGCAAGTCTTGGTTTATACTTATCCTCTTTGTTTACCGCAGTGTATGCCTACTCGTCGCCGAATTTGGAAGCGCGACACCGCCAATAACACAGAGAGAAAGTACTAACACGACCACGAAGAGGATACTAACGAAAGTAAAGATTTCGTCATGGCGGATGAACAAAGAACTATGTATGATTATGCCAAACCATCCATGGACGACACGTCATCTAGCATCGTAAGGCCCGTGTAAGGCGACCAATAATTTTGAAATCAAACCGAATGTCATTCAAATGGTGCAAGAATTTGTTCAATTTGACGGCCTACCGGATTTAAGATCCAGAACAATCATATCGCAAATTTCCTTGAAATTTGTGATACCTTCAAAATAAATGGAGTCTCTGACGATGCCATCCGTTGCGCCTATTCCCATTTACTCTTCGGGGGCGGGCTAAACAATGGCTAAATACTTTGCCAAAGGAACAATCACAACATGGAGCATCATGGCGAAAATTTCCTTTTGAAATATTTTCCACCGCCAAAATCGCACGATTGAGGAATGAAATCTCTTCATTCACTCAAGAAGGCACGAGATCTTGTACGACACTTGGGAGAGATTCAAAGAATTGCTGCGAAAATGCCCACATCATGGTCTTCTTATTTGGATGCAAGTCCAAACATTTTACAATGGGTTTGCTCTCGTCAACAAGGCAAATGATTGATCGGGTACGGGGAACTTTGAACAATAAAATACGGAAGTTCGCCCAAGATCCGATAGGGGAATGGCCATGAATGGCTATCAATGGCAATCCGTCATTTGGTAAACCTATCGAGCAGGTGGCGTTTATAATGCGGATGCGGTGGTTACACTAATCGCACAAGTCAAAGCTTTGACCCAAAAGATCGACGATCTAGCGGCTCCTAAACCACCACCACCGCATGTTTTATCTTGTGAAACTTGCGGAGGATTGCATAATCATCGTGGCTGCCCACACACAATACCTCACACCGAACAAAGCTAATTACGTTGGGAATCAAGGCGAAATTACCCAAGTAATCCTTACAACAACACATACAATCCTGGGTGGCGACAACATCCTAATTTCGGTTGGGGAAACCAAGGCCAACCACGACCTAATCCCAATCCCGATCTACACACGTCTCCCTGTTTCATTAAATCAAGGTAAGCCTAATTTGGAAGATCTTATAACAAAGTTTGTGCAATCAACGATACCCGATTCCAAAGCGGTGGAAACATCCTTGAGAAATCAAGAGGCATCTATCCATAATCTGGAAAACCAAATAGACATGATTGCAAAAATGATTTCCGAAAGGCCACAAGGAAGTTTGCCAGGTAACACCGAGCCAAACCCAAGGGGAGCACGTAAAGGCAATCACCATCGTTTTCCACATGATCATGATTATGCCAACGCCACCATGCAGAAATATGTGGAGGACGACAAACATGAAGAAAAGCCCATGAAAAAGGTGGTCGCCGAATACAAGCCCAAGATCCCTTACCGGAGTTTAACCAAAGAAGATAGAAGGGAGGACAAATTTGGTAAGTACCTTGAGTCATTCAAGCAACTACATACTAATATTCCATTTGTTCAACCTCTTTCAAAGCATGCTAAGGATCTTAATGACATCATTTCTAATGAATATAAGCTTAACGAACTATTAAATGTGCAATTGCATGATAAATGTTCTTCCAATAATCTACCACAAAAATTTAATGATCCAGGAAGTTTTATTATCCCTTGTACAATTGATGGTTTACCTGTTGATAGAGCACTAGGCCGACTTAGGAGCTAGTATCAATGTGATGTCTTATGAAACATTCAAGCATATGGGATTAAGTGAATCAAACCTACTAGGATGGACATACACTTAGCCGATAAATCGATTAAACATCCTAGAGGTATTATTAATGATGTGTTAGTCAAGATCGATAAATTCATATTCCCAGTTGATTTTGTTATTCTTGACATGCATGATGATATTGAGGTTCCTCTAATTCTTGGGCGTTCTTTCTTGGCTACGGCAAAATCAATCATTGATGTGCATGAGGGAAAATTAACTTTGAGGGTGGGGGATGAACAAGTAATTTTTAAAATTCATGTTGATATTGAAAAGGATACTACTTGTTCTTTTGCCGATTCAATTTCGTTGCACGATGAGAAATCTAAAAATCTCTTGGAGAAAAGTGTTGTTCAAAGTCCAAGTTGGAAGCTTATGCCCGAAAAGGGGACCGGAAAGTTCAAAGAGCACATTGTGAAGCATAAAGTTGGAGGTAATACTACTAAATACCTAAGGGATTTTCATAAGTCCAAAGCTCCACCCGACTAATCTCCACGTTTGGGTAAACGGTCCAGCTATACGACTTTAAAGAAGCGCTAACCGGAGGCAACCCAAAGATTTTGTGTGTATTTTCTTTTACTTAATTTTTTTTTATTGCTTGGGGATTGAAAAAAATTAAAAAAAAAAAACGGGCTGGCCGTGCTTAAAAAGCACGGCTGCCGTGTTAAATCACCCACCCGCGAACATACCCTGACCGTGTTCAAAAAATCCAAGGTTTTATAGGAAAAATTCGTACCGAACACGCCCAGGTCGTGCTTGAAAAGCACGGCCGTGTTAAATTTGCCGAAAAAAATTCGTACCGAACACGCCCCGGCCGTGCTTTTTAAGCACGGCCGTGTTTTTATTATAAAAAAAATATTCAAAAAAAAAAACTAAAAAAAAATATATTTGATGATTTCACGGTATTCGAGTTGTGTATCCTTGATTAGGTATGAAGATGCCTATGAAGGTCTCGTACTAAACAACCCAATGGTCGCTCAATACCGATTTCACTCTTCTAGTAAGGTCGTATTTTTCTTTTCCACTTCTTTTATTTTCTTCTAGTGTGGTTGATTTTTGAGTGTTTTGTTTTCGTTCATCTCTTTCCTTCTCATTGAGGACAATGTGAACCTTTAAAGTTGGAGGTGGGTGCAATTACATTCTTAGAATGCTTGTGTGCTTGTTCTGAGTATGTGTGTGCTTGTTTTTATTTTGAGTTTGTCGACAAGAAATAATTTTTTTTTTCTAAACAAATTGAGTGCTTGCTAGTCAATAACTTAGCCCAATTATACATTTATTAACTTGTTAATTTGTGTTTTAATGTGAAGCAATTGATTGTCTAAGATAGATTGACGTGGATGCGGGCTAAATTTTGACGAGATTTCCAACTCCATAATATTTGATTTGTTAAGGCATTTACGACAAAGCTTAGTGTTATGAACGTTTGAGAATTCATGATTTAGTGGTGGTTAACTAGTTGTTATACCAAGCTTGTGAAAAAAAAAAAAATGAAAAAAAAGAAGAAGAAGAAGAAAAAAAAAAGGGGAATCCAATCGAGATTATACTCCTCTATTTGGTGTTGCTTAGTAACTAGGAGCATTCATGAGCCCCATGTTTGTCTTTTACGTAAAACGGCGACACAAATATGAGTATGGGAAACCACCCTAGGAGTGTTTGAACGAAAATTCAAAATATAAACCTAGTGGAAGAATGCCTCGAAAGAACCTATAAAAAAAATCGAAAGGGAGAATGTATATTCCTTGAATTCTCATTCCAATAAAAGTTCAAGAAGCTTGGTTATATGACTAGTAGGCTAACTACAATGATCCATTGAATTCTTGTATTTTCATGACATTATTGAATTGAAGTTATTCATAACTATCAATATTTGTGGAGTGATGATTTCAAGTTTGAATAATGCCTGCTAATGTTACAGTCTTTCTTGACAGTCGATCGCTTTGCAAAAACTGTGTTTTTACTGAATGGTTAATTCGGGTTGAGAAGGCTAAGAACTTGACTGCTTGTGTTCAATGTGTTGAAAAAAAATAAATCCTTGTGTGTTGTAATTTATTGAACCGTTCTTATTGATTTAATGTTTTGCTTGAGGACAAGCAAAGTTCAAAGTTGGAGGTGGTTTGATAAGGGTCTTTTTATACATGTTGTATGTGTATATTTAAGTATGATTTGAGTCATTTTATTGTTAGTTTCATAAATATTTGATTGTACATAGTTCACATTACTCCGATGTGCTTTTATTGATGTAGATTGATGATTTGGAGCTGTTTTTGGTGAATTTTGGGCCATGGTTTCATGTCAAAACATACCCGGGGGTTTCTGGATGCAAAAACACTCAAAATCCCAAGCTAAACGCGTCATTTCGGGGCCTTTTCAGTCAAACACGGGCAGGGTGTGTTTTTAAGCGCGGCCGTGCTTTTGAGGAGCCAATACGGAGCAAATTTTCAGCCAAGACGTACCAAACACGGCCAGGCCGTGCTTTTGAAGCACGGCCGTGTTCGAAAAATCGAACACGGCCACGGCCGTGCTTTGAAAGCACGGGCGTGCTTTTCGTCTAGACTTGGTTTTTCTTTGGCGGAAATTATGGAGACTTTCCCTTTTTGATTTTTGACAACCTTTGAGCAACTTTTACACCTCATTTTGATGCACCAAACTCTATTATTCCCTCAATTGTCATGTGGACACAATGATTCAACCAACTCAACCATGAATGTGCACACAATGATTCAACCAACAACCATGGAAGTGGAGCATTTGTTAGCATTATTGATGTGTTCTTTCACAAAGATGGTGCCTATAAAAGCCAAGAGTTTGAGTTGGGAAAGAGAGAATTCATGTAGTATTCATTGATAGAGAGATTCATTGTATATTCATTGTATATTCTAAGTTTCAAAGCAAAATACATTGAGAGGATAAAAGAGAGGTAGAGTTGGAAGTTGAAGAGCAATAGAGGAGAAGGCTTGGAGCTCAACATTATTGCAATCAACCAAGGAGGAAGTCTTGTATTGGTCTTGAATAAGAGCTAAGTACACCATGTTCATTTTATTCATATCTTCTTCTCGTATACTCTTTTGTCAAAGCCATGTGTAGCTAAATTTCTAGTGTTTGAATGTAATGAACTCTAGAATGAATTTGTGATTAAGGTTTGTATGTTTTTAATAAAATCTTCATGTTTTGTGTGATTCACTTATATTATGCTTTATTCATTCAAATTGGTATACGCGCAATATTGATTTGAAGTTTATTTTTCATCCGGAAATCGAGAGATTCATGGTGAAATAGAACCTATATAAGTGAAAAGAGTTGCATGCAATCCTAGATATGGACGACATAAATCTTCCGGATTAGGGTCAAACCTAATATGGGAATTCACAAATCATTATAATCTTTGTCTTGGGGTTTTAACTAGAAAGAGATTCTAGTTAATCAACTTGAGATTAGAAGTTATTCGCGCGATAGAGGGTTTAACTTAAATCGAGAATGTCTACGGTCCATGAAACATGAGATTTTACTAAAAGAGGTTGGTTTTTGCTTAAGGGATTATGGTTGTATTTTTATCTTGTTAAATCACAAAAACATTCTAGAGGGATTTACATTCAAACACATTTCTAGCTCTTGATTTCTTAATTCTACAATCTATTTTTATTTGATCTTTTGTAAGTTGCAATTATTTTAAAATTCTCTATTTTTCATTTTCATTAAACAAACAAAACTCTGAAAATTGCTAGATTAAATAACAAAAAGACGGTAATTATTAGTACTTACAATCCTCGTGGGAATGACACTCGGTACTCAATAATCTATACTACAAAACGATAGGTGCACTTGCCTATGGTTTTCTAGATTAGCTTTTGAGCCATCAGTCTCCTTTATATAGGTACTTTGACAGATCACTGGTAGAGTACTGACGGGATTAGGAAACAAAATCAATTGTAGACGGATCACACGGCCCGTGTGACTTGTAAACGTGTGAATTTGCATATGGGGTCTTCATAAAAGTTGTAGCCCTTTATTTTAGCTTTCCATATCCACTTGAATTACCTCAATATCAATTTTGTAGAGAAAGTTATGGCCAAAATTATAAACCGTGTTAGTACTGAAAATTGTTGACGCGTTTGGACGTCTTCGAAAGAAATTCCCTTTTGTTCGACCATCCATGCCTATTTACTTCACTCTTTGCTCGTACTTTGGCTCTTGACATATCCTTTAGACTGTGCTATCGCTTTTTGTCCAATATAGCTATATTTTCTATCAATATCACAAGAGTACGTAGTATCACGCCCAACAAAGGAAACCGAGTAAAATACACTAAATATGCGTACAAATGCATCAAATATATATCAAATTAAGCCCTTAAATGCACTCATATTTTATATATATCAATTTCAATCTCCAAGTTCAC
The DNA here is from genome assembly GCA_016081115.2 of Rehmannia glutinosa. Classification (NCBI taxonomy): domain Eukaryota; kingdom Viridiplantae; phylum Streptophyta; class Magnoliopsida; order Lamiales; family Orobanchaceae; genus Rehmannia; species Rehmannia glutinosa. The sequence continues at coordinate 203,053 of JABTTQ020001955.1, read as the reverse complement.
AAATTTCACAACTCAAATCTCATTAGTAATTTACATCCATAACAAAAGACATTTAAGGTATAAGGAATACAACTAGATGAATAACAAAAAATGAGGGAACACAACTTACTAACCTAGGGTTTTTCTTTACCTTAAATGTATTAAAAGTATTAAATTGGCTAATATACCCATAGTAAATAAGTGAAAATAATTAAATATGACAGTACATAATTGTACACAAATATTCTACAGTTTGAGAGGAATACACTAATATATATAACTAATATATATATAGTACTTTACTTGCGGTGCGGTCGGTGCGGTTTGAGACCTCAAATTGTAAGTGCACCATATTAATCATTGTTTTTCCCGTAAATAAGTAATTGCAGTGTGATGCGGTTTGGTTCAATCGGTTTTAGCAGTTTTCAATTTTTCTTGATCAGCGCTACATATGCCTCTCCATTGGCAGTTCACAGAGCAACATTTGAGCCAATAGCCTGAAAGTGTATTTTTTGGTTATTCTACTGGCAAAAAAGATTATATGTTTTTTTATCTTGCTAAAAAAAATTATTTTTATCAAGAAATGTTACTTTCTATGAGTATATTTTTCCTTTTCATAAGACGAGTACAGACTCTCAAGATGCAACTCATATGTTTACACATTTTCCTAATTGGACCTCTGATAATATCCAAGTGCAACCTTTGAATCATCCTGGTGATACTATTTCCCAATCAGAACAACCTATTTCCTATAATGAACAAAGTTATGTTCCTGCTGAAAATTTTGAAAATACTGACACAGACCCTATGTTGTCAGATACCGGCCACTACTACTGTAGCAGTCTTGCCTGCAGTAAGAAAATCTTCTAGAACTAGAGCCTTGCCTCACTTTCTTCAAGTTTATGATTGTGGTATTCCTCCATCTCTCCAGCCTAATCAGCCAACTCAGAATGCAATGGTTGGTAAGCAGTATTGTATTTCCAATTTCTTGTCTACTAATCAACTGTCTGCTACTCATAGAAAATTCCCAGCAGTAAATCGGTCAAATTGTTGAGCCAAGAACTTACAAACAAGCGCGCGAGTCTCAAGAGTGGCATGATGCAATTAATAAGGAGTGACAAGCTCTTGAGAAAAACAACACATGGTTATTAACATATTTACCTAAAGATAAACATTATATTGGATGTAAGCGGGTGTATAAAGTTAAATAAAAGTCAGATGGATCAGTTGAAAGATATAAAGCATGTTTAGTGGCAAAAAGGTATGCACAAGAAAAATGCTTCGAATACTTTGACACATTTTCTCTAGTGGCCAAATTAACTACTGTTAGATTTTACTTGCTGTGGCAGCTTCTAAAAATTGGTTATTGCATCAATTGAATGTGAACAATGCATTTCTACATTGAGATTTAGATGAAGAAGTATACATGAAACCACCCCCGGCTATTGTAGTCCTACTGATAGTAAGGTGTGCAAACTGACTACGAGTCTCTATAGCTTAAAACAAGCCTCAGGACAATGGTTCCAAAAGCTCACTTCTTGTTTGCTCACATATGATTTCACTCAATCTAGGTCTGATAGCTCTCTGTTTATTAAATCAATATCTAAGTCCATGCTTGTGTTGTGTGTGTATGTAGATGACATCATGCTTGCTAGAGACAACATCAAAGATATTGAGGACATAAAGTCACATATGGATGCAACTTTCCGGGGATTGAGGTTGCTAGAAGAAGTAAAGGAATTTCTCTTTGCCAAAGGAAGTATGCACTTGACCTCTTAACTAAAGTAGGATATCTAAGATGCAAGTCGTGCTCAACACCTATGGATCCCAAATATGATTTATCAAAAACAATTGTCAATCTATTACCTAAATATCTCTCCTCCTAAACCTGCAGTGATATATACAGACAACAAGTCGGTATACTGTATAGCCCGGAATCCGTGTCACCACGAACAATCAAAACACATTCAACTAGATTGTCACTTTGTGAGGGAGAAAGTTCAAGAAGGATTAATTAAACTTATACACATTGCTTCTCTACATTAATCTGCAGATATCTTGACAAAACCTTTACCTCCGTATCTATTTCAACATTTTATCACCAAGTTGGACATGATCAATATTCACGAACCACTTGCGGTGGTGTCAAGATTCAGTTCACAATAACAAGGCAACAACCCGTGATAGTTAATTCTGTTGTAAATGTTAGTTAGTTAGTTAAATAGTTATCTGAATATTGTTTAAACCAATGTTTTTAAAATCGGTTTAATCGGGAACCGGTCTCGAGTCCGGTCCGATTATTTATCTAGGCTGGGTGGCTAAAAAATCGATGCCACCCGGTAAAAACCGACCTAAAACTGGAAACCGGCGAATCGCTTTGACCCGATTTTTTTTCTTTTTTTTTGTGGATCGATAAACTTTCATTGTTTATTACAAAATTTGAAGGAAAGATAATAAAATAGGTAATTTCATATTTCATGACTAGTAAATTACTAAACCTAGGACTCTATAAAGTAGAAATACAATCCATGAAATTTAAAATTCCACAATAAGCCATATGTATTGACATTGTTAGCAATATTCTCTAAAACTCAAAAAAAAATAAAATCTTCCATTCATAACTAATATCGGCAATATGCACTTTATTAATTTAGTTTTTATTTTCATTTGCATTGTTGGTTTTGTTACATTTGTACTTATATTTACTCTTTACATGTGTGTGCAAATATATATATATATATTTGAGTCAACCGGTTTTTTTAAAACGGTTCAACCGGTCGGACCAATGACCCAAAATGACCCAATTATTTGTCCGATTCGATGTCCGGTCCGATTTTAAAAACATTGGTTTAAACTATTAGTATAAATAGACATATACAAGAAGTATCAAAATACTTTTGGATGAATAAAGTTTGGTCCTCCATTTTCAAATTCTCCAGAATCTGTTTTCTCTCTCAATTCCATACTTGGCGCCAAGTCTAGTTCAAATGGCAGGTCTAATACTTTGTAATCTTATACAATCATTGGTTTGATTAATTAGTTGTTCCACTATAAAAATGACAAATAGCATTATTCTTCTTTTGCCACCCTCGTTATTAATGGAAGGTGTTACTGCTTGTTTGTTGATTTCTTTTTGTTTTGGGTTGTGGCCCCCTTTTTGATGTTATTTGGGCTTTGTTTCATTTGAACTATTTTTTATTTTGTCTGTGATGGAGCCTTGGTTGAATAGTTGAATTGATGTTTGGCTCCCTTTTACCCACTTAAGATGTCTTCAAGTTGGGCCTTGGCCTCCGGGTTCATATTTGTATATGTTGTCTGAGTTTTCAGTAATGAAATTTGCTGTCGTTTGGGACCCAAAAAAAAAATGACAAGGATTTTTTCCGAAAGCTTTTTCTTTTCAATTCAAAATACTATGTTAATTTAAACTTGTGGACAAAAATTATCTAGGTCTCTTGTGTTCGAAAAGGTAGCATCAAAGAATTTGCACAAAGGGAAAAAAAAAAAAATGGTAGCATCAATAGATTTTCCAAACTCTAAATCCAGACGATGAATATAAACTTCTATTCTTCATGTTGAAGTACCATGGCTCTATCTATTCATTATTTCCACACAACACACACACAAAAAAGACTAGAGCCGATCCAAGTACTTTTATTTTGCTTTATTTCGATTTATATTAATTTCGAATATCGATGTTCAGACTCATCATGATTATAAATTTATCTAATTTATGTGTCAATGTGCCATATATATAAATCTACTTAAAAAATTGTGATTATTCGGGATCTAGAGTGGGAAAAGTGAAAACTCACCAACATTATATGGACCACGGAGCCCGAAAGGGTGTGTTTCCAGTTTCCTTATGCATAAAATGGGTGTAATTCTTGAACTATGATTGATAAGGGCAAAAGATTATCCAGGCCGACGACCGACCAGTGCTTATGGCGAATGGTCCGAATCGCAAGGCCCATAGTATTGGGTGACTGTTAAACATTAAATCTTGGGCCGATCCGAGGAAGCTTTGACATGGGACTAACCTTCTAAGCTTGAGTATTGGGTCGACCCTCGAGCCCATACATAGGTGGGAGGCCTATCATATTGGGCCGACCTGTTAAGGCCCGAGTACGAGTGGGTCTGTAGGGATGTTTATCGGGCCGACCTGTGTAAGGTCCGTTGTATTAAACCGACCTGTCAAGCCCTGCACGGCTAAGGCGATCTGTTGTTGACCCGTTGTATTCTCTAGGAAGATATTCGGCTAAAGCCCCAAAAGATGTATGAGGCAATCGAGGATGCCTTGAGATTTAAAGGGGCTTTACACCAATACATTGGGCCGAGGTGTTTTGAAACAGGTCAGAGCTATGGTCTTACGGGCGTAAAATTAGGGTTTTTAAGAGATCCGATCCTAATCTAATGATGACTCTGACACCGAATCGTAACGGAATCCTGGATTTTACGGAAACCCTAATCCTAGCTAAGGTATAAAAAGCCCAAGCCCAGGTTCATTCTAACCTAATCTAATGTTTCTTTACTGTTACATTGCTTTTCTCTCTCTAGCCTTTACTTCTTTTCCAAGACACTGACTTAGGCATCGGAGAGGGTACGCCGGAGCCCCCCTCCGGCCCCCCTTGTGCAGGTTTTACGAAGGACTTCGTCTTGGGAGGTGATCGGCGAGGAGAGGTCGTTTTTGGGAGCAACCAAGTGGCGCCGTCTGTGGGAAACATTGAGCAGAGACGTGAGATTCGAGTTTTGGCTATGGAGGATGTTAGGAGAAACTTGGAAGATGATCTGAACCGTACGCCGCTGGGAGATACTCCGGGCGTAGTTACGCAGGAGGATGTTCGACCTCCGCCCCCACCACCCCCGGTGGACGGCGGAGGGCAGTGGGTGCAGAGGACGGGAACGGATGGACAGACGCCTATGTGTGGGGGTGTATAGATTTGGGTCCAATGTTCTTTGAACAATTGGGTGGTTTCATCACTAGAGCCGTGGAACAAACGGTGGAAAGACGCTTGAGGGAGATGCTTCCGCCACCGGCTCCGCCTGTGGTCCCCCCTCCGGTCCCTCCTCCTCCTGTGATTCCCCCTCCGGTGGTCCCTCCTCCTGTGGTCCCTCCGGAGTTGGGAGAGAGAGGTCGGCGGCCAGCTATGGCGGAAGAGGTGCATTCATCAAGGGCGGAGCATGTGTCCACTGAGGACCAGGATTGGTCAGAACGGATGGATGACCTTCATCGTGAGGTGCGAGATATTCGGAGGAGGGTGGCTGGAGTGCCAGGAGCGGCTGCAGTTCGGGTGAGGAGGGGAACTCCTTTCTCAGATGAGGTGATGGCGGACGAGCTCCCAGCCTCATACCGAGCTCTGAGCTTCGAATATGATGGTACGACAGATCCGTGGGACCATCTCTGCCATTTTGAGAATCTTTGCTTTGCTACACAAAAGTTCAGATGGCGTGATGTGTAGAGTTTTTCCTACCACTTTGAAAATCGGCTCAAAGAATGGTTTAGCCCGGCTTGCCCCTGCTCCATTCGAAATTTTGATGACTTGACTTGGCTTTCCTTAATCAGTTCACGAGTTGCGTAAGTACCAAAAAGGCGCCCCGACTCTGTTTAGCATCAAACAGAGAGAAGGGGAGGACTTCGAGTTATATTCGAGGTTTACCGCGGCAAAGTTGGAGGTGCCACACGGCCAGATCCGAGAAATTTTGGCCAATGCCCTAGCTCGGGCCACGAAGGATGGGGAGTTCTTTGAATCATTAGTAATAGAGCCTCTAAGACATTCGACGAGCTGTTAGCTCGGGCGGAGAAATATATTAACCTGGAAGAGGCGAGAAAAATGAAGAGACAGGAAGGAGAGAAGAGAAGAGACATGAGGGAGGATCGGGAAGACAAGGGACCTCAGAAGAAGCCGAGGTCCGAGGAAATGGGAGGAAGGCCGATGTTTGAGAAATATACGCCATGAGCTGTCCCTCAGGGCGAGGTGCTTGTAGCTATTGAGAAGCATCCCGACCTGAGGTGGCCAAAGGCACACGCAGAGGCACCAGTAAAGGCGAAATGTAAGGAATTTTGTAGATTTCACAATGAGTATGGGCACACAACCGATCGGTGCACACATCTGAGGGATGAGATCGAGCGGCTCATTCAAGCAGGTCACCTCAGGGAATTTGTGTACATCGACAAAAAGGAGAAAAAAAGGGAGTATAAGAGGGATGACCGGGATATCATCAACCTCGGCGGGAGCCGGAGCGTAGGGGAGGAAAGGGAGGAGCTACCTCCACCTCCGCCCCCACCTCGGCGAGAGGTCATTCGGATGATTGTTGGAGGACCGTGGAAGGTGATTCGAGGCGAGCTCGGAAACATTATGTGAGAGCAAAGACACGGATCGGGTGCAAGAGCGATTGAAGGTGGAATGTCGGGCGGGGGCCGAGTATCCAATTTGGACCAGAGGATTGCAAAGGTATTGTGACACCTCACAGCGATGCTCTTGTGATCACATCGACGATCTCCAATTATGATGTGCAACGGGTATTTGTGGATACAGGGAGCTCAGCAGATATCCTGTTCTATGATTGCTATAAGAAGATGGACCTCCAGGTCGGCTTGGAGGCGGTGGACACGGTGTTGGTCGGATTCGCTGGAGGGGTGTCCAACCAATAGTTGATGCACCGTCTTCCTATAATGTCATGTTGGGTAGACCGGCACTAAATGCTTTCCAAGCTATGGTGTCGGTATACCATCTGAAAATGAAGTTTCCTGTGGGAGAGAAAGTAGGTGAGGTCAGTGGTGATCGGTATATGGCTAGGAAATTGTATGTAGAAAGTATTCGAGAGAAGCGAGAAAGGGGAGTGCTTTTGATGATGATAGAAACAAAGACAAGTTGATTAGGTTGGAGCCGGCGGTGGAGCACGTCCAACCTAATGAGGAAATGATGATGGTCGAAGCTGGTGCCAGGTGACCCCGATAAGGTCACCAAGGTCGGAAGGAGTTGCACGATGAATTGAGGGATGAGTGGTGGAGTTTCTAAGGAGTAATGTGGATGTATTTGCTTGGACAAATGGAAGACCTGGTGGGGATTGATCCGAGCATTCTTGAACATAGGCTTAATGTTAATCCGTCATATAAGCCGGTGAAACAAAAGAAAAGGAATTTCGGCCTAAGAAGGATGCTATAATTGGGGCGGAGGTGCAAAGGTTGTTGAAAGCGGGGCACATCAAAGAAATCCGATTCGGAATGGCTATCTAATGCGATGTGGTTCCAAAAACAGAGGATGATTGGCGCATGTGTGGGACTTTAGGGATTTGAATCGTGCTTGCCCTAAGGATTACTATCCATTGCCCCGAATTGATCGATTGGTGGATTCGACGTCGGGTGTGAACCGCTTAGTATGATTGATGCGTCGCAAGGATATCACCGGATCGAGGCTAGCGAAGAAGACCTAAAAGGGTGTGCTTCACCACCTCTTTTGGTACCTTCATTATGTAGTAATGCCGTTCGGATTGAAGAATGCGGGAGCCACATACCAGAGGTTGGTGGATAAGATGTTTGGGGAGCAGCTCGGCAGGAATATGGAGGTGTACGTGGATGATATGTTGGTTAAAAGTATGAAGGTTGTGGATCATGTGCGTGACCTAGCTGAAACGTTCGACACCTTGAGGAAGTATAGAATGAAGTTGAACCCCAAGAAGTGTGCCTTTGGGGTCAGGTCGGGAAAGTTTCTGGGGTACATGGTAACAGAGAAAGGAATAGAGGCCAACCCGGAGAAGGTCAGGGCCATCAGAGAGATGGCACCGCCTCGGGATGCCAAAGATGTGCAGTGTTTAACAGGTCGGCTAGCAGCGCTGAATCGCTTTATTTCGCGCCTCGCGGAGAGGAGTTTGCCCTTCTTCAAGGTCTTGAGAAAGGCCAAAAAGTTTGTTTGGGATGAGGAGTGCCAAAAGGCCTTCGAGGACTTGAAAAATTACTTGGCTGATCTGTCGCTACTAACTAAGCCGTTCCCCGATGAGCCCTTATACCTCTATCTTTCGGTAGGAGGGCAGGGGGTTAGCACGGTCTTGATCAGGGAGGAGAGATCGGTTCAGAGGCCGGTGTACTATGTCAGTAAAGTTTTGAGGAATGCCGAGTGCGGCGGTATGCGGAGATCGAGAAGCGGGTTTGGCCTTGGTGGTGATCAAGCGAGGAGACTTGACCGTATTTCCTTTTGCATAAGGTAATCGTCTGAACTAATCTTTCGTTGAGAAATGTGATGAGTAAGCCCGAGGTAGCGGGAGGTTAGTGAAGTGGGCTTATGAGCCAAGTGAGTATGATATTGAATTCGAGAACAGATCGGCCATTAAAGCTCAGGCTTTGGCAGACTTTGTTCAAGAATCAACAAGGGATGATAGCAGTGAAGGAACTTGGGTGATTTATGTGGATAGTTCAGTAGGGAGCTTGGGATGTGGTGCTGGTATCGTCTTGATCAGCCCGCAAGGGATCGAAAATGACTTTGCTGTGAGGTTGGAGTTCAAGTTATCTAATAATGAGGCGGAGTATGAAGCATTCATCAGAGGAATGCAAATGGCCATTGAGATGGGGGCTGTTAGGATGGTAGTTTACATGGACTCTCAGCTCGTCCATAAACAGGTTATGGGAGAGTTCGAGGTTAGGGAATAGAGGATGAAGAGGTATGTTGAAGCATACCGAGCTTTAGAGGGGAAAGTGAAAGAAATCAAGATATGTCAGGTCCCAAGGGAGGAGAATGGTCGGGCGGATTTTCTAGCAAAAATGGCCAGTTCGGCCTTGGAGAATCAAGCTAAACAGATCACACTTTTGGTGGCAAAAGAAACTGTACTGGGGTTGGAGGTTGGAGAGATTGAGGAGAAAGAGGATTGGAGGTCGGCTATCATAGCTTATCTAAAAGAAGGGGTCTTACCAACAGGTAGGCGTGAAGCAGCTCGGCTAAAAATTCGGGCGACACGTTTTTGCATTATCGGGGATAAGTTATATAAGAGAGGCTTCTCTATGCCTTTGATGAGGTGTTTGAGTGGAGAAGAGGGTACGTATGTGCTGAGAGAGATGCATGAGGGTTGTTGCGGGAATCACATGGGAGCAAGGATTTTGATGAAGAAGGTCCTTAGAGCAGGGTATTTTTGGCCTTACGAAGGGGAAGCAGAAAAGTTGGTGAGAGCATGTGAAAAATGTCAGATCCATGCACCTTTGGTACATCGACCGGCGGAGGAGCTCATGACAATGAGTTTGGCATGTCCTTTTGCAAAGTGGGGAATTGATATTGTTGGTATTTTTCCTCCGACTTCAGGTCAGAGGAAATTCTTGATTGTGGCAATCGACTATTTTAGCAAGTGGGTGGAGGCAGAGCCTCTTGCTAAGATAAATGAGGATGCAGTGATGAAATTTATTTGGCAAGACATAGTGTGTCGGTATGGAACGCCTCGGATCTTGATATCAGATAATGGAACTCAGTTCGCGGGGGCAGAAATCCGAGCTTGGTGTGAGGAATTGAAGATCAAACAAAACTTCACATCGGTGGCTCATCCACAGGCCAATGGGCAGGTGGAAGTGACTAACAGAATTCTTGTCCAAGGATTGAAAGCTCGGCTTGAGAAGGCAGGAGGAGCGTGGGTCCGAGAGCTCAGCTCGGTACTATGGGCTTATCGAACTAATCTGAAGGAGGCAACTGGCGAGGCTCCGTTCAGCTTGGTGTATGGTATGGATGCTGTGATACCGACAGAGATCGGGATGGAAACGCATCGAGTTCAGAATTTTGATGAGAATGCTAATGAGATGCTGATACGAGAGGCGTTGGATACTATAAATGAGAAAAGAGAGATGGCATTTTTGCGAATGGAACGGACACGAGGAAGGATCAAGGCAGCCTATGACAAGAAAGTGAAGAAAAGGGCCTTCCAGGTCGGTGACTTGGTTTTGAGAAGGTCAGATGCTAGCAAGAATAAAGGGAAACTAGATGCGAATTGGGAAGGACCACTTCGGGTAGTGAAGGTCTTTGGCGGGAGGTGCGTCTGTTGGAAGAGCTCGGGGGTCGAAAACTCCCCAGGGCTTGGAACAGTTGCAATTTGAAGAAATATCATTCCTAGAGTAGAGGAATATCTGATGTAATCAATTTACTCGTTTTGAATGAAATGATCTGTTGCCCTAAAATGGTGTGTTCGGAAAATGGAAATGATAAAAAATGACAAGTATTTGGATCTCAGCTCGAGCTAGTCTCCAAATACTTGGGGCCACGAGGCCATGCGAGGAGCTCGGCTCGAGCCAGCTTTCTTTGAAGAAATTGACAAGTATTTGGAGCTCAGCTCGAGCTAGTCTCCAAATACTTAGGGCCACGAGGCCATGCGAGGAGCTCGACTCGAGCCAGCTTTCTTTGAAGAGATTGACAAGTATTTGGAGCTCAGCTCGAGCTAGTCTCCAAATACTTGGAGCCACGAGGCCATGCGAGGAGCTCGGCTCGAGCCAGCTTCCTTTGAAGAGATTGACAAGTATTTGGAGCTCAGCTCGAGCTAGTCTCCAAATACTTGGGGCCACGAGGCCATGCGAGGAGCTCGGCTTGAGCCAGCTTCCTTTGAAGAGATTGACAAGTATTTGGAGCTCAGCTCGAGCTAGTCTCCATATACTTGGGGCCACGAGGCCATGCGAGGAGCTCGGCTCGAGCCATCTTCCTTTGAAGAGATTGACAAGTATTTGGAGGCTCGGGATGCGAGAGATTGACAAGTATTTGGAGCTCGGCCCAGCTAGTATCCAAATACTTGGTGCCACGAGGCCATGCAAAGAGCTCGGCTCGAGCCGGCTTCCTTTGGAGAGATTGACAAGTATTTGGAGCTCAGCCCGAGCTAGTCTCCAAATACTTGGGGCCACGAGGCCATGCGAGGAGCTCGGCTCGAGCCAGCTTCCTTTGAAGAGATTGACAAGTATTTGGAGCTCGGCCCAGCTAGTCTCCAAATACTTGGGACCACGAGGCCATGCGAGGAGCTCGGCTCGAGCCGAGCAGCCTTCCTTTGAAGAGATTGACAAGTATTTGGAGCTCACTCGAGCTAGTCTCAAATACTTGGGGCCACGAGGAGCACAATAGGCCAATCTTTTTGTAAAAAAAAAATAATAAATAATAATAATAATAATAATAACTAAATACGACCAGCCCGTACTTTTTACAAGCCGAACTATGATGAAAGTAAATAATAGACAAGAGATCGAGAAAATGAAAGTGCGAAGAAACTTCATTGATCATTCAAAATAATTACAAGTGCATAATGAAAAATTACAAAAGTAGAACTAAACTCTAAGCGTGGGAGGAACATTTTCGGTGTTCGGTCGTCCATGGAGATGGTCACATCATCTATGAGAGCGAGATCGGGATCATCATCAGGGATTTCTGAACTTGAGAAGGGCTGCGGGGAAGGCGAGGGGTTGGGCGATCTCCGGAACACGAGAAGGACCTCCCGAGCCGGGAGGAAGGGTGGAGGATGAATGGAGCGGATAGGGATTCTATTAACACCTCCACAAGAGCAAGATTAAGACGCTCCGCCTCTTCAGAGAACACGAAGCCCTTGGAATCGGGCAAGACCTTCATGGGACCTCGGCGATCGAAGGGCTCGGTAGTGATACCGCGTTCCTTGAGCTGAAGCTCAGCCTGGTCAAAAGCAAAGCCGTAGTACTCCATGGCAGATACAGAAAGAACTTTGATAAATTCCCTGGAGCTCAGAAAGGCTTGCTTCACCCTCTCCCGAATAGCCTGAACTATTGAAGAGCCTTCGGGGGAGGTGAGGAAACTTTGGCAACCAGCTTCGATGCCCTCAGCTCGGGCTTGATCGGCATTGACAGTACAACGGATCTGGAGATCACTCAGCTCGGTCTTGAGATCAGCATTATCAGTCTCCAGAGCCTTTATCTTGGCCTCTAGAGAGGCCACGGTAGCCTTAATGACCTCCTCCCTGTCCTTGTATCGGCGGTTCTCCTCTAGGAGTTTAGTCTCCCGAGCTTTCAGCCGAATGCACTCCTTGTTAGAATTATTGAGCTCGGCAATGTTGGAGGGATCAGCAAAACCGACCCGAGCTCGGGAGATCAGTGCGACTAGCTGTGCCTCAGCTTTCGAGTGGTTCAAGTAGAAGGAGCTCACCAGCTCAGTATCACTGAGCTTCTCCAAGGCAGTTCGGTCAGGGTTCGGGCAGTTGCCTTGGACGTATTGGATGGCAAAAGTTCCATCGTTGTTCTTCAGGATGGAATTGCCTGTGAAAAAGGTTTGGTTGGGTGTATGAATGGGAGTGCATGAGAGATAAAGAGCAGCAGTAGGAGGTGTGGTGGTCTTCGCCTTCTTGGCAGCTCCTGTGCTGGTACCGACACCCGACCTCTTAGGAGGAGGAGGTCGGATAGAAGGTTGAGCCCCTGGGCCTGTGAGATCGGCCATCACTACGGCAACTGTGTCAGGTCGCCGAAGTAGAGGAGGCTGACCTCCAGGGCTCGGGGCGGCAGCGCTGGATGAAGGAGGGAGTGAGCCAGGAGCAATTGGTTGCTCCTCGTCATCCAGCTCGGCAACCATCTGTGCCATGAACATATCTGCACAAAGAGGAAAGATTAGCTAATGAGTAAAGAGTAAAACAAATCAACTACAAAAATGACAATTACCAATGTCACAAGGCAAGGGGGCCACGATGGGGCTCAGCTCGAAGTAGTACAGGAGTGAGGGGGTTATGAGGCGAGAAAGGTCATACTTGACCAAGGTAAGTTTATTTATTTGAGCTTGAAGATCGGGAGACCGATCTCTGGGGTTGTGTTTGCGTTGGAGAGGAAGGGTCCAGGTCCAAGCAATAGGAAACCCCCAAGCTCGGGGGGAAGAAATGAAGAAATATTTATCCTTCCAGAATTTGTTGGAGGAAGGATACTTGCTTAAAAACTGAGCATCACCTCGGGAGGTGATGTAGAAAAGACCCTTAGTGGTCGAACTCTTTATTTGGAACAGGGCAAAAAATAGTTCCAGAGTGGGCTCTATTTCTAAATACTTAGTCAGAATGATGAATCCGGCCAGGATACGGAAGGAGTTCGAGCTAGTTGGTTAAGGGGCACAGGAGAACTCGGACACCCCCATGAACGGATGGATGGGAAATCGGCGCCCCTCTCCCGACTGCAAAGCAAAAGGCTAGGGCATTGGGGGAGGTTGTTAGGTCGGTCGAGCTGCTAGCGAGAGAGTCCGAAAGTAGAAGGAATTTGGGCTGTTCTTTTAATGGTTTGAAGATTGGAGGCGATAGGGTGGTCTCCTTAAAATCGTGAGGATATACTGAGCAAGGGACCGAGCACGGGCTCGGATCTCTATTGTATCGGAATCCCGACCGAATCGGAATCGGATTCGGTAGCATCGTGGTCGATGGACGAACTCCGGTGAGGGAAAGTGGTGGAGGAGCAGAACCCATTATTATGGCCCACCGTTCTAAATCGGCGACGACCGGGTCCGACGGCGTTGAAGGGGAAGAAGAAGATGCCATAACAAAGAAAAAGAAAAAAATTGAAGAGAAGGGGATTACTTCTTGAATGGAAATAGAGGAAAAGTGGTGGAGCCTAAATCGTTGAAACTCGTCGGAGTGGAGGAATTCTGAGGAGAAGGAGTTGCCGGCATAAGGAAGATGCTCGGAATTTAGGAAGTGTAAAAGTGATGAATGAAGAAGAAGTTGGGCTTTTATAAGAGGAGAGAAAGACAAAGAGGTGCATCGATTTTGGAGGAGACGTTTGACGGTATACGAGGCGTCAGGGAGCCAAAAAGACATCTCATCAATCACATCCGCGTGTCAGGTACTCGAGAGGCCAAAGGGCGGCATGAATTTCAAAAGCCAAGAGTCGGCGAGAATGTGAAAAGCACAAACCCTAAATACTAGGTCAGCTCGGCCTATCAACAACTATGGTTGAGGTGCAGATCAATCTATAGTTGGGGGGAGGAATTGATAATGGCAAAAGATTGTGCGGCGGCCGACTGACCAGCTTATGGCGATGGGCCGAATCGCAAGCCCATAGTATTGGTGACTGTTAAGCATTAAATCTTCAGGCCGATCTGAGGAAGCTTACAACATGGGACTAACCTTCTAAGGCTTGAGTATTGGGTCGACCTACTGAGCCCATACATAGGTGGGAGGCCTATCATATTGGGCCAACTGTTAAGCCCGAGTACGAGTGGAGTGCAGCAGGGATGTTTATCGGGCCGACCTATGTAAGGTCCGTTGTATTAAACCGACCATCAAGCCCGCACGGCTAAGGCGATCTGTTGTTGACCCGTTGTATTCTACAAGGACTTGAGTGCAGTTCACTCGCCCAAAGATGTATGAGGCAATCGAGGATGCCTTGGAGATTTGAAGGGCTTTACACCAATACATTGGGCCGAGGTGTTTTGAAACAGGTCAGAGCTATGGTCTTACGGGCGTAAAATTAGGGTTTTTAAGAGATCCGATCCTAATCTAATGATGACTCTGACACCGAATCGTAACGGAATCCCGGATTTTACGGAAACCCTAATCCTAGATAAGGTATAAAAGGCCCAAGCCCAGGTTCATTCTAACCTAATCTCATTTTTCTTTACTGTTACATTGCTTTTATCTCTCTAGCCTTTACTTCTTTTCCAAGACACTGACTTAGGCATCCGAGAGGGTACGCTGAAGCCCCCCTCCGGCCCCCCTTGTGCAGGTTTTACGAAGGACTTCGTCTTGGGAGGTGATCGGCGATGAGAGGTCGTTTTTGGGAGCAACCAACGATCACATTCCCAAACTGCTATTTCTTGCATACATAGATTATTTCTTTATAATGGGTAATTGAGGAATTTGATGAGATTAGTGATGCTGCTAAAAGCCGCATATCACTCCAAGTTAAATGATTCTGAAAAAGTCCAAGTCTCTTGTTTGTTTATATTTCCATGGTTCATTTCCAATTTCTTGTGTTGAAAATTTGTAACACCCCATAAATTATTTAATCTTTGGGACAGTGATTTTTGGCCTTTTAAGATTCTAACTTTTGGTCCAACATAGAAATACACTTTTAGTATTATAAGCCCAATAATTATTATATTGATAGACCTGTTTTATAAGCCCACTTTATTAAAGCTCATATGTGTATTTTGGTTTATTTGAAATGTGCATGATTTTATTAGCAAAAATGAGTCCTCACGTTTTATAAAATTTTATCAAATAGAAAAGAATTTTTATTTGTACATATCCAAATAGATTTAACCTAATACATGGCCTAATACAATCAGGACTCTCAAGCCTAAATACAGATATATTTTCACATATCTCTCTTCATCCCACGAATCTCTCGTACATTATAAGAGTTCTCAAAGTCTCAAATCTCAACTTCCACATAAACTCAGATTTTTCTCAAGCCTATATATTCACAATATCTCTGTTCTCACACAATCTCACGTGTTTCAAAGGAAAGGAATTATCACGTTCTTCACAATCCCACAACAAAGAGGTAAACATTCAGTATTTTTTTTTTCAACTTTCTCAAAACCCATATCAATTATTCAACACATCTTACCAAATCAAAATAGTTTAGTCCAAGCCAAACACCCCCAAATCAGTATCACCGATCGAGAAACCCATAATCCAGCCATGCTGCCAAACTCATTCTCCTGCCTCGTGTTGCCCCGTCATCGTCCGCTAGTGATGAGCGGGGTGTGTAGCTATGAAAGAAAGAAAGAAAAGAGGTTGAGAGAGAGGGAGAGAGATCGAAAGAGAGAGACAGAGAGGTAGATTGAGAGAGGAGATGAGTTGAATTGGAAAAAAAAAAAGAAAGAGTTGAGATAGAGAAGACGAGCAGAGGGGTATGGAGTTGCAGAAGGTGTAGACCAAAAAATTAGGAATTAGGAATCTTGGATGCTGGCCTTTTCTTGGTTTTGGGAGAAGAGAGGGGAAGAGATGAATTGGAGAGTTACTAATTTGGGGGTTTGAGTTTTTAGTTGGGGATTTATGGCTGCAATTTGGAAGGGAAAAAAAAGAAAGAAAAAAAAAGAGTGGAGAAGAAGAAATGGGGAAGGGAAGATGAGAGTGACGAGATTTTTTTATTTAGCAAAATTGCAATTTTAGTCCTGTATATATTGGCTAGTTGCGTTTTAGTCCTGTAACTTCTTAGAGTTGCAATTTAGTCCTGGACGATTTTACCCTTATGACTTGAATAGCAGTTTTGGTCCCTTATCTTTCTAAAGGTAGCAATTATAGTCCTCTAACTTTCGAGAATTGGAAATTTCGATCCTTTCATACCAAGGCTTTGTTTCAATAAATTCAAATTTCTTAGATTATGAATATTCACATTTTCAGCACTTATTTTGTTCGTGGCATTGTTACACCTACTTAGATCCAGTCTCTATTCAGAGGTTTTAAATGGATCATGTCAGGTTTCCAGCCTATAAACTCAATAGGGCATACTTCTGCAAATTCTCATAATTCTAAATAATTTGATTTCAGACTAAGATTTTGATAAAACGGACATAGTCCATTATATAAGGCCCAACATGCTTCCGTAAAATTAATAAATCCCCTAAAATTCATACCTTCTTTGACCGAAACAGCACCGGGTGAGATGGCTCGCAACACCACCACGGTCGGAAAATTATTGCCCCGGATCGTTTGACAAAAAAGCTCCTCACATTCAACCTCACCTTCAGGGAAGATGATCTGCAAGTTATCCGACTCCTTCAGCAACTGTTTAGCACAGCCTTGGTTTGTTTCCTACTCCAAGCGTATAAGTAATCTTTAAATGGGATAAATTAATAGAGCATTATGAAGACATGTTGAAGCTGAAAGCCCCTTTTTATTAAGAACTTATTAAAATATTTATTACATTAGTAATCCCCTTTTGGGAGGAGAATACTGGTTTAGCCTCTCATAGATGAGGCTTGCACTCGAAAACACATAAAACTTGAAAACTAAAACACTCAAAAATATTACAAATTTTTCTCTCAGATTTTATTATAAGAAAACTAAGAAGAATGTTCGATGTCCTCGGCTTCCTTCAAATCCTGCAATTTATAGAGGTAAGTCCGGACTTGAAAGGCGGACTTTAAATCTTGCTGAAACTTATGACGTCACTACTTACGTCATATCCTGCATTATTGCCTCGCCAGCTGTCTTCTTTTTCTTTTCGCGTGACTCAGCCCATGTGATGGGTGTCGGGGAATCTTTTAAAAAGTTGGTCTGCGTGGTCCCGGAGGAAAATGCATCTTGTGAGCTGGGCCCTTATCATTTCTAGCTGTATGGTCTTGTCAGTCGGGTTTGGGTCGGAATCCTTTCCCAAACTCGGGTTCCTTCTGTTCGGGGCATGCTTGACAGATCTGATCGATCCAATGGCCAACATGCGCCATATTACAGAATTTCCGGTAAGTTTCTTTACTTGCCGGAATCTTATTCTCCCAGAGAATTCTTCTTTTGGTCCCGAAGAGTTCCTCTGCAAATCCTGTGGTTGATCCAGTCATCGAATTCAAAAGGAAAGTTCCATATGTTGAATTCTGGAAAAATTTGAATGGATATTTGACTTTGTCCATTTCGGTTAGACAAACCCAAAGACCCCATACTCTCTGGTAGAAGCCTCATCTTGAAAAATGCTCCTACTAATCTCGGTCCTTCTTCCTGGTGAAGATGCTTTTATATATTTTAAAGCATTTCCATCCGGTCTTCTTAGCTTGATGAAATGAAAAGCTTCATTAAAGTCTTTCTTTGTTGGTTCGGAAGTTTGCACTTAGAAAGTATAGTTCCAAAATGTCTTCTACGGCCAAGTGTGGATTGTTGGCCCAAGTCTCGTAAATAGCGCTTCCCGAATCCATTTCATTAATTTGAAATTTAAAATCCTGGTGATATAATATAGATTGAAGCTAGAGCTCCAAACGTATACCATTCTTGTACTTCATTTGGATGACTTCCGCTTCATCCAAACTCGGGATACTTGCCGAGATATCAACTATAGTTTTTAAGGTTAATATCTCTCCTTGTAACTAGTTTCTCCCATTGTCGTTGATATACCGCATAGGCGAAATATTAATCTCGTCGGTTTGAACCTTAGATTTGCCGATCTGGGCCTAAGATTCAACTCTCCTCTTTTACCCCGGAGGTGATGGGTTGACTTGAAGACTCGGGTTGTGACACCGGAGCTTCAACATTCGTTCTGATTTGTACACCTCGGGGGATGCATCACCCAAACACTTGTGATTATGGTACTTGAATCCATAACCTCCGGGTTAGAGCCCGTTCTCTATTCGCCCCTTTCTGCACCGTAGGAGATGCAGCCTGGAAGAGAGGCCCTTGCATTGCTAAGACAATTGTCCTTAAGCGAACTGGCATGCTCGTATTTGACTAGAAACGGATTTTTGGTCAGCCTGTTGAAGTCGTCCGGCAACTTCTGCTTTGAGACATAATGTCCCAAAATCTCGTTCTAGACTCTCCAGGTTTTCCCTGAGATGTCTTACTCATTTACGGACCTCGTTAGCAACGCGTCCTTCCATCTCGTGTCAAACAATCTGCAAGAATATTTTCATGAGATTTTATAATGACAATATCATAATCATAATATTGACATTCAGCTTACCATCTAAGTAATCGAGCCTTTTCTGGTTTTGATTCAATTTTATTTTTCAGAAAAGCCTTGACACTTGAATTATCAATTTTTAAAGTAAACTTTTTAGCCAAAGAAAAATAGAGGCCATTTTTTAAAAGCCTTTCATTCGCAAAGAATTCTTTCTCGTTGATATGCCATCTGTTTGCTTCACCGAGTGTGAATAAACCATCGCAATATCTCGCATGGCACTTCCTCGTTTGGTGTGACCTTAGTAAGAATCTGCGCCACCAATCATCACCGGCATCCGTGTAAAGAACCGATTCGTCCTCGTCTTGGGAATCGCAAGCTTTGGAAGCTTTTTACAAACTTCTTTAAGTTGCTTAATTCCTTCTTGATATTCGTCTTCCCATTTGAATACTGCATCTTTTTTAAGCAACGGGCTAAACACCTTCATGTAATGTGCCAGATTGTTAATGAACATCCCGGCAAAATTAACAACTCCAAGGAAACTATGAAGCTGTTTCTTGTCTTTCAGTGTATCTGGAAATCCCTGTATCTTTTCTACAATATGATTCTGTAGAATAATTCCAGATTCATCGATTTCAATTCCGAGGAATTCAATCTGTCTTGTTGCAATTACCGCCTTCTTTTCTGATAGCACTAATCCTTCTTTGTGACAAATATTTGAAAATATTTCCAAATGTTTGAGATGCTCCTTCATGTTCTTTGATGCGATCAGAATGCCATTGATATACACGAATATGAAACTGAAATAATCTTTGAAGAGATTATCCATCTTCCTTTGATATATCTGGGGTGCGTTAGCCAATCCCATAGGCATCACGTTCCAAATATAATGTCCTTGTGGTGTAGAGAAAGTCGAACTTCTTGCTTTCTTCATCCATCTTAATCTGTAAAATCCGGTTTGCAATCAAACTTTGAGAATATCTTGGCACCTTTGATGCGATTAACCGGATGTTCTCTCAAGCTTGGGATAGTATCCGTCGAACTCCAAAATGTTATTAATCCCTTTGTAATTAATAACCAGTCTTGGCTTTCCTCTTTTGATTTCTCCATGGTTTTTGACTAAGAATCCTGGACTGCTGTATGGAGAAACTCCTGGTGAAATCAACTTAAGGTCAAGATGTTCCTTAAGTATCTTCTGCATATCATCACGATCTTCCTGGTTCATAAGGATTGGTTTGAATCTCACGAACTCATACTCCTTTCCTGGCTTAACCTTTAAGGATGCTTTGAGCTCGTTCTTGTCCCACCATGCCAAAGGATCTTCATTATAATTCCTTTGGATCTTCTTCTTTATATCCTCGAGTGATATTTGTTCCTCAAGGGTCACGTCACTCTGTGGACTCTCCATTAGGCTCATCCATAATTCTGCAATTGTCTTCGTATCCTTTCGGATTCCGAATTGTCTATAGGATAATTACGCTTCACCAAATTTCCTTTGATCTGCCATTTTTGGATTGCGAAGTTTGGCTTCATCACCACGCTTGCTGCGAAAATTAATAGGCATTTTTCGGTAAAATGCTTCCCGCAGTCTCTGGACAATGATCTTATGATCACATAGTGTTGTGAAAATAAGTCTTCTTGTCTCATTTTCTTGTGTAAATCGCTTAAATGTTTATAGGAAATTGTTTCCTAGCAAAACATCTGCACCTGTGTCATGAAAATAGATTGGTGGCGTCTTCACTTTGTACCATGGGGTACCGCCCGCGCCTCCGATCATGATTTCTGCTTGTTTAATTCCCTTATTAAGGATAAGAATCCTTTTAGAGAAATCTCTTCCTGCAATAGTGGTAAATCTTCTCCAATTTCTTTAGGAAAAATATCCGCTTTGCAAGACATATTCCGTCACCGAATCAATATAGGCGGCGAAATACTCGGCTTAGATCGGCATATAACATTCCGATCGAAATGTATATGGAGAATGGACTAGTGGTCATGTGATTCTGTATCTTTTATTTGCCACTGTGAACTCCATTCCGTCTTGTAATCTTTCCCAAGGTTTATGTTCCTCAAGAAATTCAATTCCCAGTATTAATTGTTCTCGGGATTTTTCCCGCAACTCCCGTGATAGTCACTCAATTTCACCTATCTTCAGCTTCCTTGATACCGTCCAACTATTGGTTGTTGGAGATAATATAGAAAATCACAAGGAAAAATATTATCCTTTTGAGTGATGTCGAATATTACTTCAACTTCTCGCCATCCTTCTGGACATTTCGGCTCTCCCGCTATTTTGAAAACATTTGGGATACGCTGAATCGCATTTGGTCTCTTTTTCTTCCCAACGGCCGCTTTGCTACTTGTCATTCTCTCTGTTGGAAACACATCCTTCTTGGCTCAACTCTAAGGCTTCGACTTTTGTTGAAGATCAAGTTGATCTTGTATTTTCATATCGATCTCCTTGATAGTTGGAGACTCAATAATCTCTCGGTAAAACCACCCTGGCAAAGTCCTCGAAAATCCTTGGGACTTCAATAAATTCCTTTCTCAAGAATACTTCTGAATGATGTGTATTCGAGAGAGCATAGGATATCTTGTATGTGATCGAGTAGGGTCTATTCCCTTCTTTCATCAAATCATCTCTTTTGAAATCTTGATGAAGGGTTAGGACTCTACTAAAATCTCGATCGCCGGTTGTATGCAATTCTAGGATAGACATTAAATGCTAATTTCCCATACAAATTTCTCAGAATCCGCTCCAAGGCATGAATCCTTGAGGTTTGAGATTCGCTTGTCAAAGATAGTCAGATTGAGTGGCGAATCTATCCCTTCTTTGAATGTTGCTTTAATAATAACTCTTATGGCTCCAATATGAATCCATGAGAGTGTATTTGCAACTTCTCTTTTAACTCTGCTTTTGATCTCCTGGATTTCTTTAATAGGGACCAACTGCATCTCGATCAGTTCTGCTAAACTCCATCGAATAGCAAATTCTCCGGTTGTTACCCTATGGATAATTTGGTGTTTTCTCATTCTGAAACCCAATTTTATCCAATGCTTTTTCCATAGCTCCGATTGTAAATCCATCATAGACTTGAAGCTTTGGATCTTCCTTCATGATTCTCATAAGAGTTTTATGAGAAACCGTCGTGTGAGAGAGAAATCCGACATACCCTCCCCGACTGTCTCAAAGAATTTCTTCTTCACTCCACAGTGAGTCACTTCCATCATCAGAATAGATCTCTTCTTCATAGGTGCTTTCATTTGAGGGTATATCCTCAAATTGATACACTTGTATAAGATCTTGATAGTAGACAACTTCCTCAATTTCTGGTGTAGCTTCGAACTGTCTGACTCCTCATTTCTGGTTGTCCGGACAATCTGTTGAGATATGTCCTCTTGCTCGCATGTCCAAAGAATTACGATCTATGAAACTTTCATTAGCTCTGGTGTGAGCTCGCCTGAAAGTTCTCCTTCCTGGATTTCTGCTGGTACTTGCTTGATTAGAACCTGATGATGAGGCTCTACTCCTGCTTGGTGCTGGTCTCTGCCCCGATTTGTAGCCGGGCTTTCTGTTTTGACTAACCTTCTAGGTCTCCATGAAGACCTGCTTCTTTTCTTTGTTGCTTCCTCGGCGGTATGGATGGCTTCGCTCCTTCTTCTTCTGTCTTTGCCTTGGTTGACCTCCCACAATTGTTGGAATGTCATTATCCACGCAACATAGAGGAACTGCTTTGTTAATTCCTCTTAATCTCTTGTAATTCATGTACAGATCTACTTGGTAACCCATTCGAGATAACTTGGCCTTTAGGAAAGACATTTTTATGGCCACGCTTTCTACTTCCACTCCATCCTTGTATTCCCGATAAGCATTTCTCTCCGGGGACTCGGAAACTTGGCAAAGAATAGTCAGCATGCCTTCCTTTTTTCAATCTTGGAATTCCACCGGTATTCGGTGAACAACTTGATATATTCGTCAATATGACAAATATCATGTAACTCAAGCTGCTATAGAGGACTGTTTATATCTCTTTCTTTTTTTCATCCTCTAATCCTCGAATAACTTTGTGCCAATGAACTGGATTTTAAATAGTTTCGCCATACCATCGACAATTCCTTTAAGTGATTCTCCGATGTGACCAAACCTTTTGTACTAGCATCGGTCATATCCCAGAAATCTTCACCGATCCTTCAAGACTCATTTCAAGGAGTAAAATGAATGAATCCTTTGTAAGATCGAGGGTTCTGAAATTCTCATAGTCAAGCCCATTCATCAATGAGAACTTCTCTATTTTTAAAATCAGGATGTCCAGATTTAACATCAATCCATATGGATGTATTGGGTCGAGTGCGATCTTCCATAAGGCGTCCTGATAAACATTCGCCCTTCCCGTAGGTTGTCGAGTTCCCGCAAGAGGGTTTCGACCTCCTGTCCTCGTAATTGGATCACTCCCGGTCATGAAATCCCCGGCGTGGGCATCCTCTCGTCCCCGAGCTCCATGATTCGAACTCGTACTTTCTTCGATGTTAGGATTAATCGGTGGTGGTGGTGGAATTGGTCTTCCTTTGGATCATAGGTGACCAATGTTCCATCTCCTGTGTTCATCTTTAAATCTACAATTCCTAATCTGCGAAGGATTACGCAAGGTCATGTAGATCTTTAAGATTTATCTTTTCCATATCCATCTTTTTTTATTTTTGATGGATTTTTCTTTGATTAGTGCAATGAGCTTCTCTTCATCTGTCATTTTTCGTATAACTTCGGTTGGTTTCCATTTTTGGTGTAAATAGGTACTATCCCGAAATCTATCGTTTCTTTCCTCCTAAGAACTTGGCTTGTCCTCCAAGTTCTTGACTCGTTCGAATATCATGAAGGAGTTCAAGAGTTTCCTTCGATATTTCACCATCGTCTCCATCTGTTGGATCGATGAACTTGTCTTGCAGAGATGAATATGGCGGTTTCCATAATTCTCGCACCGTCTTCCTCGACTTCTCTAAGATCTTCGG
Source organism: Rehmannia glutinosa (assembly GCA_016081115.2). Classification (NCBI taxonomy): domain Eukaryota; kingdom Viridiplantae; phylum Streptophyta; class Magnoliopsida; order Lamiales; family Orobanchaceae; genus Rehmannia; species Rehmannia glutinosa. The sequence continues at coordinate 179,586 of JABTTQ020001955.1, read as the reverse complement.
AGAACTTAGATTTATCTCGGAAGTATCTCGTTCCCACTTAGGTAATCCATCGAATCATTGTTCGATGGGAATTTTCATGAATCAAGTTTCTTGAAGGTTCATCAAGTGAACATATAGGTCCGCAGTTAAGCATCCAGAATCGCCTATAATATTCTCGCCGCATTTTGCATTGCCTTAAGGTTTCCCGTCGTCCACTGTTTCTTTTTCTTCATGTTGGTATTCCCAATATGAAACCTGGTCAAGTGTTCTTGTGCATACATCGTCAATATTTGACGATATGTCTGTAAAGGGGTACATCTCGGACATCGGTCCGGATCCATAATCTCGGAGTGATTCACCTCACCAATTGTTAATTACATAAATATAATAAATATAACCAAAACGTTCTTAATAAACCTGGGCTCTGATACCATTTTGACCGAAACACTTAGTTAAATTAGCCATTTGTATGAATAAGGGTAAATCTGGTATTATGAAAATAGGAGATTATTCCGCTGGACCAATTTTGCAACAACTCCAAACTTACAGGACTGAAATCGCTTTGATGTAAAACATACAGGTCCAATTTTGCAAAAACTTTTAAACTTACAGGACTAATTTGCAAATCGTAATAGTTACAGGACCATTTTGCTACCGGCTTAAAGTTACGGGACGTATTTTGCAATTTCCCCTTTTTATTTTGGAGGAGAAGAAAGAGTTTGCTAGCTTCTAGTTTGTTTCAATTAGGAATTTAATCCCTCATATTCCAGAAATTCCAAATTAACCCCTCCAGTTTTTTCTAATTTTTCAATTCGGCTCTTTTGCTCAAGCAATTGGGGGTTTTGCAGCCTAATATTCTCCAGTTGACTAATTTTGATTCCAAACCCCAATTTTGAACATTTAATCAAATAATATCCATTCTCCCATCCTATATTTATTTACATCATATTTCCCTAAAGCCATGTATTAAGTCAAATTATTTTGTGTATGCAGAGAACGATATTTTCGAGGTCTAGGATTTTCCAACTCAAGCAATTCCATATTTTTTTCAAGTTCACGAACTGCATTTTTCAGGTGGGGTTTACAGTTATTGTCTACTTTAAATGCCTTGTTATGATTATTATATGTATGGGCACGTTAAACATGACATGACACGAAGGTACTTAATTGTACATCACGAAGGTACTTAATTGTACAAACATGAACGTACTTAATTGTACACCCACAGTTAGCCTCCGGGCTTGTTTGATCAAACCATGAAAACCATAGGTGTGTATGCAATGATGATTATGCTTGTGTATTTGATTTAGACAATGCGTCCCCACTGAGTTGTTGATAGCTCACCCCTTTCATTAACAAATTTTTCAGGTTAGGAGTCCGGCGTGGCACATGGTGGATGGATGTGATCGGAGTCATGCAAAGTTTTCTTTTGAATTTATTATATAATTATTGAGAGTTTTCCGACAATGTTTATATTTTTTATTTTCCTTTGCGCATGGATTATAGTCAATGTTTTCAATAGTACGAGTTATTTATTTCTCGATGAAGTAAAAATTTAGTCGTCCTTTTGTTTAATCGTGAGATATTTATAACTTTTTTTATTTAGCGAAAAATTTATTCATGGTTTCCCTTTTTTATAAAATTCGGGCGTTACAAAATTGAATTTTGAGAACTTTTTGTTGTCATGTGGAAATTGGAATTATGTCTGGATGAATGAATTATAATGTGTTTTATGTAGGGTAATGTATAAGTTTGAGAATACAGAAAATATAGATTTCAGATGTTGTTTTATGTGAAAAATAGAAAATGAAAATGATTATTTTCATTGGAAATTATATAAACAAACATGATTCCACTTTAATTTATGAATAGTTGGAAAATGGAAATAGACACTTGGAAACATAAACAAACAAGACGTTCCTTTCAAAAGTTGGAAGTCTTATGTGGTGAGAACTTGTCTGCAACACAAGCAAACGGTAGATGGGCAATGGAGTTGTCCCAGTGAGACCACTCCGACACTCAAGTCAACACGTGAATGAGAAAAAAATCCGAAGCGGAAAGATAGCAATTAAAAGTACTGAATGTGAATTACTTACAAATGAGATGAAATGACCTTTTTATACATAGGGGGCGCGTGGGTCGGATCCGAGCTTCGTGGGCCGGACAATTTTATATGTAGCCCAATAATTAATAAATAATATTGGATAATTATTGAGATTAAATAAATAATACTGATGATTAGGAAATGACGTTTTTACCCACAACAATTAGTTATGTCCACCTTTGTATTAAGACTTTATTTATTGTCTAACTATTTCTTTATTTATTTCTTTCTTTTTGTTTATTTATCTAATGCCCCTCAGGAGCTCATTCATATAATTAAATGAAGGCTCGTATCTCTAATGACATTGTATGTATAAATATATATATATATATATATTATTGTTAATGTTTACATATTTGGTAAATTTGATCTTTGTGCACAGTGCAAAGTCTGGTGTTGTAACTCTGTGATGCAACACTATTGACGTAGAATCTGGGCAGATTTTATGCCAGATTTTGTGTTTTTTGATAATTGGCATATTTTCTATTATGTGAATGTTGCTGATAATCTTGGATGTTTAATCTAAATTGACTCTGCCATTTTAATTGCCATTTATTCACTTTCCTTATGTACATGTTTCTCACCTGTAAGGAAATGATTGTGTTATGATGTGTTTTCTTTTATAACTTGTAGCCGATATCTGGGAATCAGGAAACCTCTTGAAATCAGGAAGAGGATTCGGTTTTGATAAGTATAAAAGGAGAAGATATCACCTTGAAGAGGACATCGAGAAAATCATTTTAAGCTTAATAGTTCTTCTTCAAAAAATCTTTTATTCCATTCTATTATTTTTCGGAAGAAGAAGGTGTAGATCAATGGTGTGGATCGACTCAATCGTTCAAAGATTTGAAGTTGGAGGGATTCCAATAAGGTTGAGATTTGTAATAAACTTTGTTTTTCTAATAGTGGATTGCTTTTTCTCTGGGCGTGGCCTCGTGTGTTCGACCGCTAAACACCTATAAAAGTCTAACAATCCTAGCAAGAGAACGAGATCAATTGTAGGGTAGCAAGTTAACCACAAGTCGTCTCTCAAGGAAGACTTAGCCGGCAAATAATTATTATGCAACACAATAGACAGAAAATAAAAGCTAAACACTCTAACCAGATTTGTTGGTATTAAATAAACTAAAAGAAAATAATTAAAAAGACGAATTAAAACTAAGCACAATTAAACTTGGAGAAAAAGATATGGAAGAAAGTCTAGGATTATGGATTCATCTCATCAAACTTGCAAGCAGAATATCAATTAATTGATCATGCGGTTAACAAATATAACAATCATGTAAAGACTAGGTCTAGATCTGATAACTCTCGTATTCACAGATTAGGGCTATCCCAACATAATTTGCTATTTTCATTAAGCCTTGGGTTAGATAATACATTTTTTATTCATATCTAACCCCCTGAATAAATTTATTCCAGGGATAATATCTTCGATCGATCTCAATTATCCCCATAAACAATCAAGAGTTGGCCAAACAATCAATCAACAAGTAAAACAATTTATTCAGGAAAGCAGATCAATTAATCATTACTCATGCTTGTTTGTTTGAATCAAATCATCATAATCCTAGAACAAGGAAATTAGTTCATGCTTGGGGATGGGATCATAATCTCAATTGAAGGGAAGAAAACAATCATAAACATGATCATGCAACAATATAATCACCCAACAATTGAAATCAGACAAAAGAGATGAAAAAATCTTACTCTTTGATTAAGAAGCAAAATAACTTCAAGGGGAAGAATCCAAGCAATCCCAATGATGAAAAGCAAGAAAAATACCAAAAACTAAAGTTTAGAAGTGCTATGAATGAAGGTGTCTCGAAAATAGGGGCTCCCCAAGTCCTATTTATAAGCCTAGAGTCTTAAACAAGGTGGAAGAGTCAAAAATCGGAAAAAAATCGAAAATTTCGTGTTCAGCAAGTCAGGGCGCACGACCGCGCGCACAAGACCACTGCTATTGTCGGTAGTTGCGCAGCCGCGCCGCCATGTGACTTCTAAACGTCGAATTTTGTCTTCTCAGTTCTTCTTATGAATTGTAGCTCTATCGCTAGCTTTCCATAGCCACTTGAATCACCTTAATATCAATATTCTAGAGAGAGTTATGGCCAAAATACAAAGACATGTCATTTCCAAAATTGCAACATATTATTTTGACTTGCACATGATTTTAACCCATCCAAACGTCTTCATTTTCATTTTGTAGCAGAAATAGACATTGTAGAACTTTGTCTTAGCTTTCCAACGGTATATGAATCATGTCAATTGGACTTCGGATGTGAACGTTACATCCAAAATACAATGACTGCCGCTGTTGCGTGAAATGACTTTTTAACGTTTTTTGCTCCAAAACTTGTTTTTTCCACCAAAACCTAAAAAATCAATAAAATAACACAACATAACACTAAAACATGCAGATGCAAATAGAACACGCCAAAAATATGTATAAATCATCACACAAAAACATGCAAAACAACTCCCCCACACTTAGCGTTTTGCTTGTTCTCAAGAAAATAATGATGCCAACAAACCTAACAAGAAATATAATGTCCAATTTGAGAATCAATTAATCCATACCAACATGTTCTATCTACCTCGGATTATTCCTCATCGATCCCCAACCTTCACAATAAACTCACTCAGCTCAAATTAAACATTAACCAAAGTGTTTGACCTTCCTTACTAAATTTCAAATTTGTGTCAAAAGTTGCAACCCTTTTACTCACACAACCAATCACGCAATTACTAGCCCTTCTTTTTTTTTTTGCGCTAGAACTCCCGAGATATTATTCCACTAGGTGTAAACTTTGGATGTTTTCCAAAGGCTCCTAGGGTGGTTTCTCATACTCATGTTTTGAGCCGCCGTTTTACGTAAAAGTCAAACATGGGGCTCATGAATGCTCCTAGTTACTAAGCAGCTCAGCCAGCGGAGTATGATCTCGATTGTTCCATTTTTTTTCTCTTTTTTTTTATATAGCTCTATAATGCTTTTTTTTGATAGCTATATAATGCATCTTTTTTTTTGCTGCAAGGCTAGCAATTTTGTGTACACACAAATCAAAATAGGGTTTTAACTTAATTCACATCAATGAAATCTCGTAATTCAAGCCCCTCAACTCGGATTATTTTTTAACCATCACCTAATTCGTTCACCACAAAGGCTAATTCACGACTTAGTCAAATCATACATATTATGTTCACAAAGTCATTTCATATTTGAAACTCAAATTAATACATTTATTTCAAGTTGACTAAACAACACTATTATTAAATTTGGGATAATCACTAGGCAAAGTAAAAACATAGCCACATGCAATCATCATACCCCACACTTAAATCACGCAATGACCTCAATGCGTAAAAAGAGAAGGAAAAAGATACGTCCCTGAAAAATGCGAAGATCGATAAATGGCATCATAGTCATATCCGCCTGCAAATCTGCAAAAGCCATGTGAAGAAGACAAAATAATAACACCACGCACATGCAAATATGAAAGCGCACACACACAGACACAATTCTTTTTTAATAAAACAGTGAAAATGTTTGGGTTGCCTCCCAAGAAGCGCTCTTTTAATGTCATTAGCTTGACGGTGTCAACGGAGAGAGTCAAGGCGGATCATCAAGCAAAACCCTATTTACCACCTTGTAATTTTTATCTGGTTGTTTTTCGCTTCGAAGCATATTGCGTTCCTGCCATAAGACATCTTTAACGGCAAAATCGATCGAGTCAACAACCAGATAATCATTCAAAACACATGCAGGATTACGAGCTATATCAAAAATTGAAAACATTACAGATTCGCCCAAGACATTCATACTAAGTTTTCTATTTTTGACATCGATCAAAGTATTAGTGGTTGCTCTACCCAATATCATAGTATGATCTTTAAGATTACCTTTATCCTTTTCCATATCCAAAAATCAAAATCAGTGAGAATTTTAAGACCACCTACTTGGACTAAAATATTTTCAACAATGCCTGTATGTAGGTTACAAGGGGTGTGAGTGTAAGGTTTAGAAGGGGGGGTTGAATAAACCTTACCAACTTTTCAATTTAGTCCTTTTAAAAATGTTCGAGTTAATACTTCACAAATTGAGTCCTTGATGGACAGCTAAGTTAGTTAATCGGCAGTTAGTCGAGTCAACACTGATTTCGGCGAGTGTGATAGAATAACTCAAATTGTTTTAACTAAAGACTTAACTTGACTCGTGATATGTTTTTATTGGAAGACTTAACACCCTTGAATTTGGTTAAGTTTGTTTTAATACTTGGTTTTAGTACTCGATTGATTATCAATTGGATAGCAAATTTATCGTGAGATATAAAAATAAGATGCGAAAATTAAAGTGTTGAAATGTAAATGACACAATAAGTTTTTATAGAGGTTCGAAGATGGGGTAATTCTTCTACTCCTCTCTTCTCCAACTCTGAAGGAATCCACTAAATATTGATCAATATACAGAGAGTGGTTAATAGTCCGAGATACAAGTCTTGATCACACAAATGACTTGATCCTTTGGGACTCGATCCGAGATGCCTTGGTCACACAAATGGCTTCTCGTATGACTCGGCTTCTTCACGGCGGCAATTTGCCTTGCTACTACAGACCCACTTGCTCAAGCTCCTTGGATTTGATCACGAAGCCCTCCAAAAACTTGAGACTGGTTCACCTTGAACCTTCCTACAATCCTCCGTAGAATATAGACCCCTTGATTCTTCAAATGTATCCTCTTCAACTGATTGAAGTTGTCTTTCCTTCACAGGTGAGTGTTGGAATGATTTCCTTCGTAATGTAGGCTTGAGGATTGATCTTGAATGACTTGAGAGTATTCTTGGTTACTGATTCAAATGTTAGCTTGAATGTTCATGGTTCAGTCGGTAACCTTCTCTCGAGTGATTCCTCGGCCTTTTATAGTGATCTTTCAAAAATCGCCCGTTGAAGAGATAGGCTTATTTTTGAAAGTCACTTGTGGTCGTTGGCTTGTCTTGTTGCGATCCTTGGAATTTACGTTTCCTCATATGAACGATTCTTGACTTTTCGAGTTCGACACGATGCGATGTTTCCCATTGGTTTACATCTTTTTCATGTTTAAGGATCGAGCACTTCAAGAAATGTAGTATGGAAGTATTACTTGTTTAAGTAATTCTCTTGATTTACGTGCAACGGATCTCTTTCGATTATCTCGACTTGATTGCATTTCCTTGCCTTCCCAGGTGACTTAGAGTCGACTTCCAATCATTGGATGACTCTTCTATCACTTCAACTTGAGACTTGGCTATCTTGAGTTGACTTGATGATACTTCACTCACCGCATCTTAGCCGCACCTTGATCGAGTTCTGTCTTCTCTTCTTTGCCACACTCACCGCCTCACAAATGAGTCTTCCTTTTAGTCTCCATTGTCTTCTTGCATGTTCGGGCATAGTGACTTGACTTCACTCTACCAAATTTATCTATTACAATGCAATTTATAACAAGAATGGGGTGCCAACTTCCTATTCTAAGTTTTACATGGCATTCATCAAAATCTACAAAATAATTACCCAACAATTTCCCCCTTTTTGATGATGCCAAAACTTAAAACATTCATACAATAATTAAACAAAGAAAGATACATACGAAAATGTAGAATCACAAAATGTATACTTAGAATCGATCTTTTATTGATCATAACATTCTTGTTCTTTACATAGTCATTTACAAAGTGTATCGAGCTTGAACCAAAAGAAAATGTATCGAGCTTAAATGGAACTTAAAGTAACCATGTTGTTCTATATCTACACAAGTATAGAAATTGTACAATTTTATTCGATGTACGTAAAGACTTACATAGAATGTATTTACATAGTAAAATACATGAAGGGGTGGACAAAGAACACTTCATCTCCTTCGTGCCTCCTTCTTTCATCTCCTTGACTCTGTCATCTTTTGACCTCTTTCTCTTCTTCTCATCTTCTTCACCGCCTTCTTTTTTCTCATACGCCTTTCGAGCGACTTCATCTCTTCTCGGTCTTTCTTGTCTTTCCTCCCATAGCCGAGTTTGTCTCTTATTTTCCTCTTCAATTCTCTTCACATACTCAAGATTATTCTTAGCCACTTGCAAAGTTGGCTATTTCACAAATCCATCCCAATAGATCCCTCCTTTCTTTCCGGATCTATATACTCAATGTTTTTGGGCGAGAGATCTAGGTCTCAAACCTCTTCCTCCACCACTCGCTTCTTCCTCCGCCTCAGGGCGTGTATTGTCTTGGGGTCTTTTTTTCCCAAATTGAGTGACTAGCAGAGTGACCAGCAGAGCGATTGCACAGTCTGCTGTCGTCTTCTTCATATAGTTTGAGACCCTTTTCCCAAGATAAAATACCAGGCTTGAGCCATGGACATGTTTGCGAAGTAACCTTCGAGATGCGGCGTCTTGAATTCATCAACGATCTTGCTCGATTCCGGCATCATCGAAATGGCAAAGGTGTCTGTCCCTATTGAATGCCTCCATGTTGTTTCGAATATCCATAACTTGGGCATTCATCTTTCCTTCCACTTCCTTCATCCCCGCTTCAATCCTTTCTCTTTTTTAGCCATAGGTGCTGAGTGTTGGAGTGGCGAGTCATTGGAAGTTTCTTTGATGATATCGGTTGTGACAAGACCTGGTTGGGGGTTTTAGCAATCATCAAGGTCACATCTTTCGAACCTTCCCCCTCAACAGATTTTCCTTTCTTCTCTCTTATTACTTCCTCACCGCATCCTCTTTCTCGCCGATCCTTGAGCGCCTTTAGGTATTCCCCTTCCCTTCTTTTTGGCATCATCAAAGGAGAGAGGAACCCACGAAACAAGCTAGCAAGCAAGAAGTCTAGTCTGGCGATAGCCGAGTTACTGCCAATCTGGCTGCGGAGTATCTTTGCCGCACGGAACTCGAGCGGGTGGCATTGGATTCACTTTGCTACCAACTTCATCTCGGCCATGAGAAGATCAATTTTCGATCCATGTTCTCTTCCACGCGCAGAGCTCGTTCTTATTATGTTCACGCAGCGGCTTTATCTCGAGGTGTGAGATTCATGCATTTGTTCGATGTGCTCTTGCAATTTTGTCTTTGCATCACATTCTCACCCGCCGGACTAGCAACTTGTTGAACAATGTCCTAAAATATCGAGCTTGTTCCACACGCATTGTCTGGCTTCTTTGTGCCACCATTCCTGATCCTCGACTATTATGCCTCGCAAATCAGTGATGTCAAGGCGTCTCTGTTATCCCGGCCTCATGTCCAGTGAGGCCTGGTGCCTCTCCATCTTTTCAATCTCAAAGAAATAAGGCTTTGAAAACTTCCCAAACTTCACCATCACCTCTGTTTCAAATGACGGACCAAGCAACTTCAAAGTCATAGTTAGTTTGGAACAATGGTGTCGATGGAATAACAGGATCGGTCTATGAAGCGCTCGCAATCTCTAGGCGATTCTTCGGGAGGTCGTACCTCCGAGAGAAAGGAAATGATTCTACAAAAGGATCATCATGGGCAAATCGAATCTGTTCAATGATAATTGGTGCTCGTGAAGCCCTGTGGAGTCGAACTGCTGCGGCTTGGGAGCTGCGCGGGGACTCTGTTTGTTGTGGGTCATTATGAAGTCGACCCGACTTTTGCTGAGCCTCAGTGTCTTAACACCGTCGGTCTCACCATTTGGTTTTTCCAAATGAGTTGATCGTCTCGCCATATCACAAGCGTCATCGGACGATGATGAGATTTCCATGGGTGGCTCATCATCAAAGTTGAATGTTTGGCGAGTAGTCTTGAGGTCGACTTACTCGTGGTTGGAACATCCTCACCGAGTCTTTTGGATCTCGCAATAGGGGATGACTCGGCTTCATCTTCACCTTCGGATCCCGGAAAAGTTACATCGATTATCCGGGAGTCGTGAAGAGCACTTATCTCCTTTTTCTCGATGGATCAATGATAGTAGGAGGGATGTTACGTTTGATCTCTTTACCCCCGAAGTCTCAACCTCTCGTTGGCCTTCATTACCCCCTGCCTCTCAAGCTGCAGGCGAGGCCTCGGGGCATCCCTTTCGATAGTGTCGCCGTCTTGGGGCTTTACGAGTGGCATCCATTGGAGTCTCAACTCCATGGATTGCACTTTCATTGCCAGTGTTAACTCCCAGGCGAGTTCCTTCCCGCGCCTCATTTGCATCGGCAATGTCATTGGCCTGCAGAGCGATTGGCACCTCACCGAGACAGTCTCAATTGTCCGAGCCTTGTTGATGACAACTTGTTGTGTATTCTGTTGTTGTTCCTTTTCCACTTTGCCTCCGAGATGCATTGTGGAGTCGGCCACAAAGACATCCTCCGACCTTGTTGCGGTGGAGGAGTTTCCCCTCAGGTGGCACACCATCCGAGTGACTTGGAATGGGGTCACTCGTCTCGGACTCCCGGTTGTTCCCATTGAGTATTCAGCCGTTGGGACAGGTGGTAAGACACCTTCATTAGGGGTTGGCTCGACTGGGGTCCCCAAAATCCCAGTTTCATCGCCAGTTCCCTTAACACCGTCCTCCGAATGAGCTGGGGAAGTGGTGGCAACAACAATAGTGGAAATCTGCTGCACCACTCCCATAGGATCAATTTCCAGCTGTGATGTGGAGGACTCCCCTGGTCCTTCCAATATTCTTTGCTCATGTAGGATTCTAGATTCTTGAATTGCTTGCTTCATTTGCAACTCTTCTGTGGCAGCAACAGGGTCCAGATCCTCATCACTTTCTGATAGAATGTCGAGGTGAGGATGTGTATGTTCTATGGTGCCAGTGAGAGGGCAGATGTTGGCCTTCTCACGTGCCTTAGCTTCTTCTGCCAATCTTTCTTTCTCATTCTCTTTAAAGATATTTAGAATGTCCAAACATTTTCTTCATCAAGAGCTTGCACCACATTGGTCAATCCGGGAAGTTCATCGATTCGTCTTCTTCAATGAATTCGGTCTTTGGAATCTGTTCCTGGATCGACTCGACTTCCATTTCTCCATTCTTGCGGATTTATTTTGAATATCCGGGTATGGTGGGGATAGGATCATCACATCACATCCTGTCATCATCTCCTGTTGTCCCTCGAGCTCGGGGATTAAGGGTAGCAAACTTTGCTCCTCGACATCTTGATAGCCTCCGTTACGGCGGAGACACAACCCTATCAATAGGTGATTCATTGTCTCTCGCTATTCCTTGTTCCTCGCTTGTTGTTTCTCACCTGGGTCTTGAGTTGCCTCGCTAATCGGCCTCAGCAGACTTAGCCGTTTCATCGACAACTTCCGGAGACTCTACTTCTCAGGCGAGCTCGGGTATCTTTTCCACCGAGTGGCGTATTCAGCCATCTTCTCAAGCTCGGAGAGCTTGGAAATTCTTCTTCTTCTTTTTGTTTTTACCGAGAGGAACATCCGGTTCCACTTCCTCCGGTTCGTTGGAGGTAAATGCCTTTGCGGTTGTCTTAGAGGCACCGCCTTCCTTATTGTGGCGATCTTTTTTCTTGATCACCGGAGAAGGGATTAATGGTTCCTTCTCCATCAAGGTGCAGCGGGAGACACTACTGCGAGGGCGGTGACTCACCGCAGGGGCAGTGCGGTTTTTTTTCTTTCTTTGGGGCGCGAGTTTTCTTAGCGATCTTCTTGGGAGGTGAGGAGGCGGTGAATCTTGGGTCACCGATTCCCCCTCACTCGTGACGCCTTCTTGGCGTAGGCTCTCTTCAGTGCGCTGAGAGAGGTTTGATCGAAACATCCTCTTGTTAACATGGAACGCCTTTCCATGCCGAAGAGGTACCCTTTCACTTCCATCATCCGGCAATCACTAGGCCGTATCCCGGGGAACCTCCAAACGTACCATCCTCCTTGAAGGATTTGTTCCCAATATTAAGCGAGTCTGCAGTATACAAACTCAGCCCAATTCACCTTCTTTTCTTCAAGGATCGCAGGCTATTACGATCAACTTAGCTTTAGACAACTAGTCAAAACTACCAAATTTGATGTCTATGCATTTGGCAACAATGTCCAACAATTTGTGGTAGTCCTCTTTCAAGACCTCTTGTTAGTTTGTGTAGACCACTTCGCGAAGATAGTCGGACTTGGCTACTTCCTTCCAAGTAGCAAACGGGTCAACATCGCCTCATAAACTTCCGGCACTCCTTCCGCCAAGCAACAAGCGATGTTCGCTGATCCTTGCGTAATGGTGAACTCCTTACCATGAACAGAGGACTTGATGCCCTCATCGTGAACCTCGGCGTTCACATAGAACTGTGCGACCTCTTCTCGTAGGTCATTGGGAACTCCATTGTAAAAATGGTTTTAATCCAGATTTTTCCAGCTTCTCTCAATCTTCTTCACGAGGTGTCGTCGGACCCTGTTTAACCATATCATCGAAATCCACAAAGAGACCAGTGTGGATTTGCTTTCCTAGCTTGACGAAATCATGAGTAGGTGCCATTTCTCGGTGTTTCTGACGAACGAATCTTAGAAAATGATCTTGAGGCGTTGTAGGGTTTTGAGAGAAAGTTTCTTTCTTTTGCCTTTGAGAGAGATGAACAGTTTTGGTAAAGTGAGAGAAAATCGGACAAAATGGTATAAGTATGGTTTATGAAAGGACGTGCGGGTGGTTTTTGAAATTTGATCAAAATCAACGGCTTAGATCTTGCACGCCGATTAGCATTTAAGTTCTCGCATTTAATGCGGCAAAGATTTATATCCAATCATAAGCTTGGTGTGCGGCTTTTGATTGTACCGTCGCCATAATTATCTTGACGTCATTCTTAAAAACATTCCCGCTTAGTAAAAATGACCGCGTTTTGTCACTTTGCTCATAAATAACTTCGGCTTACACCTTAGCCGATTCAATCCTTCTTCTCACTTCTCTCCTTGTGACTCAATTTGTCACCACTGCTAACTCGGTATAGCCGACTTTCCCGATCTGGTGATTCACTTAGCTGAATTAAGAGTTCAGCTTTTTTTCCTCTTTTCGTGTTTCATCTCTTTTCTTTGAGTCTTCTGAGTGTTAACTCAGCTCAATTAACCCTAACTCACGCTGGAGTTCTTCAAATCTTGATTCACATAATGGTTTTGTGAATATGTCATAACTTGCTTATCGGTTGAGATATATTCCAAGGTGATGTCCTTCTTTTCAACATGGTCTCTTATGAAGTGATATCGACATCGATGTGCTTTGTTCTTGAGTGCAACACAGATTTTAAGTGATTGCAATTGCACTTGTATTGTCACACATAATAGGAATTTCCTTTTCTTCAACTTCGTAGTCTCTCACCTTTGTCTCATCCATAAGACTTGGGCTGCAAATTTGCCCGCACCTATGTATTCTCGCTCACCAGAGGTGGCTATTGAATTTTGTTTCTTGCTAAACCAGAAATTAGCCTATTTCCAAGCAATTGACACGTGCACTGAGTGCTTTTCTGTCAACTCTACATCCAAAGATAGTCGAGTCGAATAACCAATTAGCTTGAATCCACCTTCCTTTGGATACCATAAGCCAACTTCTTGCTTCCTTTCAAATATCTCAAGATCCTCTTGGTCAGATCATGTGGCTTTCTTTTGGAGCGATTGAAATCTTGCACATACACCTACAAAGAAAGGTGATGTCCGCCCGCTTGGTGTGAGATAGAGCAATGATCCAATAAGTGCTCAGATCTTGTTTGATCTACGAGCTTGCCATCCGCATCCATGTCCATTTTGATGATGTATTCATTGGTATTTTCACGAAGACTTCTTTTCCATACCAAATTTCTTCATTAAATCTCTGGTATATTTTGTCTGACTTATGAAGGTTCCATCCTTCAGCTGTTTCACTTGGAGTCCAAGGAAGAATGTCAGCTCTCCCATCATGCTCATTTCGAATTTGCTTTGCATGAGATTTGAGAATTTATCACACAGCTCTTTGTTTGTGGATCCAAAGATGATGTCATCCACATATATTTGAACAAGCAGTATACTCTTCTCATCTTGAATTCTGAAGAGTGTTCTATCTACTTTGCCTTTTGTGAATCCATTCTCAGTTAGGAATTGTGATAATGTATCGTACCATGCTCTTGGTGCCTGTTTCAAACCATATAAAGCTTTCTTGAGTTTGTATACCTTATCTCCAAGAGTCTTCTGCTCAAATCCTGGAGGTTGTTCAACATATACTTCTTCTTCCAATAAACCATTAAGAAATGCACTCTTTACATCCATTTGATATACAATAAAGTTCTTGTGAGCTGCATAGGCAAGAAACATCCTTATGGCTTCCAATCTTGCCACAGGGGCAAAAGTTTCATCAAAATCTATTCATTCTTCTTGGCAATACCCTTTGGCTACCAATCTTGCTTTGTTTCTTACCACAGAGCCCTCCTCGTTCATCTTGTTTCTGAACACCCATTTAGTGCCAATAACATTTTGATGGGTAGGTCTTTGAACCAATTCCCACACTTTGTTTCTTTCAAACTGATTCAGCTCTTCTTGCATAGCTTGAATCCAATGTGTGTCATCCAATGCTTGAGACACATCTTTTGGCTCTATTTGTGAGATGAAGCATGTGAACATAGCTTCTTGTTGAGTCCTGGATCTAGTTTTTACACCTTCTCTTACATCTCCAATGATTAGTTCTGGTGGATGATCTCTCAGCCATCTTACATCAGGTTGGAGTAAATTAGCTGGATTCAATCGTCTTGCGAGATGTGTTATTTTGATCGCTCTCTCATCATCACTTAGTCCGCGCAGATTTTCCGGTACCTGTCTTTGAGACTCGGCTATCTCATCTTCATCCGGACTTATAACTCCAGCCTTTCGTTTCAACATAGGGACTCTTCTGCATGGTAGGTTGATTCAAACTTATCACCGATTCTTCAATGTCTTCTCCATTTACATTTGGTTCATCAAACACCACATGGATGGATTCTTCCTCGTAACCATTGTCCTCTTGTTGAGCACTCAGATGCTTTGCTTTGTTTGAGTATCCTAAGAAGATATCTTCATCGACTTTAGCATCAAAAGCCTTTAAATTATCTTTGCCATTGTTATGGGTGAAGCATTTGCATCCAAATATTTTGAAGTATGCAACATTTGGCTTTCTCCCCGCCCCAAATCTCATAGGGAGTCTTTGTCGGTTAATCTTTTATCATGCATCTATTTTGAGTGTAGCATGTTGTGTTTATTGCTTGACCCAAAATCTTTTAGCGGCCTGCTTGACTAACATGGTCCTTGCTCGCTTTTTGAGAGTTCTATTCCTTCTTTTCTCGCAACTCCATTTTGTTTGTAGAGTCTTTCTTTGCGATAATTCATGACCAATACCATTTTCAATACGAATCGAGTTATTATACCATTGACAAACTCGGTTTCTCATCTTATTTTGATAATGGTTTGACTCTTCTCATTTTGTATTCTCTTCATCACCGAGGTAGTTTCTGCAGAGTTTCTTTCTTCTTACACATGAATATTGTCCATGTATATCTTGAGTAGTCATATACTACCACTAAGGTGTATTTCTTCCCACTTATGTTGGTGGTTCAATCGGACCAAATAGATCCATATGTAGCGGTGCAATATTCTTGTTGAAGATGGACATGTCTTTTCTTTGAATGATGATTTGATTTGCTTTCCTATCCGCATGCATCACATATACTCTCCTTCTTGTATAATCGAGTCCGGAAGTCCTTCTACAAGATTACTCCTGGCAAGTTTGTTAATAGTTTTAAAATTCGGGTGACTCGACTTCTTGTGCCCGCCCAACTTGATTCAATTGTGCTCTTTGCTTTGCTAGCGCATGACAAGTGCTTGGTGTTGCGATTGACCAATCCACCACATACATGTTCTTACTCGCGCATCCTTGCAATACTATTTCATTAGTTTCAGATCCTTGATTTGACATACACCCATATTGAATCCAACATTGTAGCCTTTGTCACAGAGTTAACTTATGCTTAGCAAAGTTGAAGTTGAGTCCTTCAACATATGCAACATCTGTGATTTCTAATCCATTTTTCTTGATAGATCCAATGCCTCTTATTTCTCCTAGAGCTTCATTCCCTCCAAATATGACTTTTGCACCTCGACTTCCTTGAATTTTGATAGATTTTTCTTGTTTCTGTCATGTGTCTAGAATGTACCACTATCCATGTACCAGGTTCCTTGGCACTCCTACCGCTCCCGAACTGCAATCAAGGAAGTTAGGTTTTAGGTACCCATATTTGCCTCGGTCTTGAGGGGTTAGTATTGTAAGATGATCCAACCAACCTATAGCCAAATGATTTGACTCTAAGGGGTTGCCTTCTATCGCCCATAATCATAATTAATTTTGGCAAATTGCTTGGGGGTTCTAGGTTCATACAAAATTGCTCTTTTTGTGTCAGTATGCCGGTGTATGTGTTTTAGCAATTGCCTTCTTTGGGTAGTTGTGATATCTCTGAGTGTAGTGCCTAGGTGCATATGTGTGTCGATGATAGCTCTTATGCCTTTGGAATGGCCTTTCTTTGAGTTCTGGCCTTTGCCACTTCAGCTTATATTCCATAAGTCTTTGTTGATAGTTCACATTATTCCAATCACTTGGCTTGGGTATTTTCTACCATTCCCATCATATGTGTTTCTTTTATAGAGCTTCCGGGTTTTTGGTAGTTCTCGTTTCTTCTTTCTGAGTATCTCTGTTTGGAGTTTCTTTGAGGGACTCGGTTGGATTTCTTCTCACTGTCTTCTCGGCGTACTCAATCGGGGCATTTTCCTTTTCCTTTATAACCAAGGCCAGTTTGCTTGTGATTGTGCTTTGGAATAAATGTGTGTGCACCATTTATAGTTTTGGATTTTAGAGATACTTCATTACTTGAAGATCCTTTTTCCAAAATCACTTTTGGAGCTTGACATAGCATTGAGGAATTGAATCCTAAGCTGTTTTGTCTCCACATTCTCTTTGACTCATAATAAGATCATCCAATGATTTAGATGCCTTAGTAAATAAGGCAATCACATTTTTGAGATCATTCTCCTCTTTTCTATAAAGAATACTATCTCTGCTATTAGCTTAGATTTTTAGCCTTTAGACTTTTATTCTCATCACTATTTGGCTTAGAGTACTCGGCTCCTTAGTCACCGTGAGTTTTAGCTCTTAAGTAGGTTGTTCTCCTCATTTAGTAGTGTGTGTGAGGATTTAATGTGTTCAAAATCTTTCATCATTTTGCCTAATGAATCATAAAGATCGTGGGTGATGAAGTGTGTGTGTCACAATCACTATCACTAGTATCTCGAGTGTGATGAGTTAGAGTGTACCTCATCTTCTTGGTCGAGTTGGTTTTGTTCTTTAGCCATTAGACAGATCAAGGCTTCTTCATCGACTCACTTGAGTAGTCGCCTTCACTACTCTCCGAGTCTGCTGTGTCTTTTGACTTGATCAGACGGATCTCTGCAGCCAACATTGACTTTCTCTTTTCTTGTCTTCTTTCCCAAGACTTTTCTTTCCTCTTCATTCCCAGTATTTGTTGACTACAGGATATGGGCATTCAATGGCATAGTGACCAGGTTACTGCCTTCAAAGATAGATTTTCAACTTTTTGATCATTCTTTCCAACCTTGATTGTCGGCTCTTTGATATTCAACTTTTTGATGCTCGCTCTCTTGGGTGGTCTGTCTTCCCTTGACTTGGAGGAACTGAGTGTCTTCTGGAGGATTCACCTTTGCTTCTTTTGTAGTTCTTATTGAAGAACTTGTTAAACCTTTTAACCATCGGGGCAATCTCCTCTTGGTCAATGACTTTTTGACCTCGGCTCTTTTGCCATCCTTAACAATTAGAGCAAACTTGTTTTGGGCACACTGCCTGTCTCTTGGTCTTTTTCTTCTCGTGTCAAATTCGTAGGCTTTGAGATCCGAGAATAGCTCATGGTTGGATGTTTTTGATAGGTCCATGGAGTGTCTCATGGCCATGACTTTCATATCCCACTCGGTTGGGAGACTTCTTAGAATCTTCATACACATTTCCTTCGTGTGTATATTCTTTTCCAAGTGCATACAGTTCATTTGTGATTTCTGTGAATCGAGCATCCAGCTGATCCAAGGTTTCCCCTGCAAGCATCTTAAAGTTTTCAAATTTTTGTACAACCACAGATAGTTTATTTTCTTTGATTTGCTCTGATCCTTCGCAAATCAAGGTTAGCTTGTCCCAGATTTCTTTAGCCGTTTTGCATGATTTGACTTTGTTGAACATGGCTTTCTCTAAAGTTTTGTAAAGAATGTCCTTGGCCACATTGTTCAAGTTATATCATTTCCTGTCATCATTTGTCCATTCAGCTCTTGGTTTTTCAATCATCGCTGGTCTGGGAGCAACATCTTCTTCTCCTTCACCGCAGCTCTCCTTGCGCTTGTGTTCACTTTTAAGATTTGGAGTGGCCCATCCTCTATCACTATCCACATCTCATCGTGTAATCTTTGATAGATGAGCCTGCATACGAATTTTCCAATCATCAAATTCTTCAATTGTGAACATATGGATGCGTGTCAAATTTGCTTCCATGATACTAACTTTGTTTGAATAGAAAGGTTTTGAAAGATTAAGTACTAAAACAAGCTTTGAAAAATTTGGAGATCTAGTTCAAGAACTAACCATCACGGAAGGCTCAATGAACCAACCGCCCGATACCACTTGTAGGTCCCAAGGGGTGTGAGTGTAAGGTTTAGAAGGGGGTTGAATAAACCTTACCAAATTTTCGATTTAGTCCTTTTAAAAATGTTCGAGTTAATACTTCACAAATGAGTCCTTGATAGAATAACTCGTGACAGACTCGACCGAGTTGTTGATAGAATAACTCAAATTGTTTTGACTAAAGACTTAACTTGACCGTGATATGTTTTTTATTGGAAGACTTAACACCCTTGAATTTGGTTAAGTTTGTTTTAATACTTGGTTTTAGCACTCAGTTGATTATCAATTGGATAGCAAATTTATCATCGATATAAAAATAAGATGCAGAAATTAAAGTCTTTGAAATGTAAATGACAATAAGTTTTTATAGAGGTTCAAGATGGGGTAATTTTTCTACTCCTCTCTTCTCCAACTCCCGGAGGAATCCACTAAGTATTGATCAATATACGAGTGGTTAATAGTCTAGATACAAGTCTTGATCACACACGGTGACTTGATCCTTTGGGACTCGATCCGAGATGCCTTGGTCACACAAACGGCTTCTCGTGCGACTCGGCTTCTTCTTCACAGGCGTGCCTTGCTACTACAACCCACTTGCTCAAGCTCATTGGATTTGATCACGAAGCCCTCCAAAAACTTGAGACCGGTTCGACCTTGAACCTTCCTACAATCCTCCGTGGAATGTAGACCCTTGATTATTCAAATGTTTCCTCTTCAACCGATTGAAGTCGTCTTTCCTTCACAGAGTGGTGGATTGATTTCCTTCGTAATGTAGGCTTGAGGATTGATCTTGAATGACTTGAGAGTATTCTTGGTTACAGCCAAATGTTAGCTTGAATGTTCGTGGTTCGTGTCGGTAACCTTCTCTCGAGTGATTCTCGGCCTTTTATAGTGATCTTTCAAAAATCGCCCGTTGAAGAGATAGGTTTATTTTTGAAAGTCACTTGTGGTCGCTGTAGCTTGTCTTATTGCGAAATTCCTTGGAATTTACGTTTCCTCGTATGAATGATTCTTGACTTTTTAGAGTTCGACACGGTGCGATCTTCCCATTGGTTTACTTCTTTTGCATGCTTCTTCGGGGTCGAGCACTTCAAGAAAGGTAGTATGGAAGTATTACTTGTTTAAGTAATTCTCTTGATTTACGGCAATGATCTCTTTCAGATTATCTCGACTTGACCGCATTTCCTTGCCTTCCCTGGTGACTTAGAGTCGCCTTCCAATCATTGGATGACTCTTCTCGTCACTTCAACTTGAGACTTGGCTATCTTGAGTTGACTTGATCGATACTTCACTCACCGCATCTTAGTTGCACCTTCAAGAGTTCCTGTCTTCTCTTCTTTGCCACACTCACCGCCTCACAATGAGTCTTCCTTTTAGTCTCCATTGTCTTCTTGCATGTTCAGCATAGTGACTTGACTCACTCTACCAAATTTATCTATTACAATGCAATTTATAACAAGAATGGGGTGCCAACTTCCTATTCTAAGTTTTACATGGCATTCATCAAAATCTACAAAATAATTTCCCAACACTGTAGGATACCTAATGGACCTATCAGCAAGTTGCAAACGTAATTCGATGAACTTTAATTCCCCTAAATCTAATTGTTTAAAGGTAGAGTAAGGCATAAGGTTAATTCCGGCTCCAAGATCAAGCATACATGCGACTTCCTTACCATTCCCAAAAGAAATATTGCTAGTGAAACTACCTGGATCTTGTTTTGGGCATGAACTTAGGCGCAGAATAGAAAATTTATGGGAAGGCGATCCCGTTCTTGCCTCCATATTCATGTCTTCTTCACCTGCATCAACTTTCTTTTCTATGTTTGCGATACCTGCAGGGTTAGATGAGACAATAGAAAGAGGAATCTCACTTTCATGATCAGAAATCTCACCAAATTCAAGAACGGTGATAGATTGAGCTTGTGCTGGTTGGCTAGGATGTGTGTCCTGCTTGAATATATGTCGAGCTATCTCACCAACTTGAGTCATCAATTGACCAACTTAAGTCGTCAATTGACCAACTTGAGTCTCAAGACGCTTAAAAGAAGCTTCCATAGATTCAAACCTTCTATTGTTACCTTCTTGTGTTTGCTGACTGACTTGAATAAAAAAGTTCAAGTTGTCTTCAATAGATGGAGCCCTTGATTGGTTGATTTGTTGGCTTTGGGGTTGCGGTGGCCTCGGATAGATATGAGAGGGATTTTGTGAATTTCCCCAACTAAAGTTCGAATGGTTCCGCCAACCTGAATTATATGTCTGAGAGATAACATTACAAACGTTGGCCCCATGACCAAATTCGCCACAGATCCCGCAAGACTCGGCAGAAGGGGGTGCAGGTGGATGCCCCATTGTAGCCAACAATTGTACTTGCTTAGTCAACTCAGTCAATTGTTTTGTCACATCGTAGCTCGGGGCTACTTCATTCATGATAGCCCGTTTGCCTCTGGCACTCTTTTGTTGTGAGTTATCACTCATCATCTCTAAAATATCATAGATTTCCTGGGCCGCATGTACACCCATGTCACCCCAGCGTATTGTCAACCATATATTGATAGTTATGCGATAATCCATCATAGAAAAATTGGTTTAACAATTCCAATTGATAGTGATGATGTGGGCATTTAATCTATAAATCCTTAAAGCGATCCCAGGCCTCATGAAAAGGCTCACCTTCCATTTGACTAAAAGTAACTATCTTACCTCGTAGATCCAAGTTTTCTCGATGAGAGTAGTACCTGCCCATGAATTTATTGTACACCGCCTCCCAATCAGTGAGAGAGTTAGGAGGTAGACACATAAGCCAAGTTTTCGCCCGGTCCTTCAGAGTGTAAGAAAAACAGCGCATCCTAAGCTGATCTTCATCCAAACCTTGTAGAGGAAAAGTTTGAATGACTGAATAGAATTCCAGAATGAAGTTAAGAGGATCTTCATTGGGCATCCCATAGAATGACGACAGCTGATTAAAGTGTATGGATTTGAGCTCATAGTTCCGTGCTGCTTGCCCCAATGTGATGCAAAAGGTCGCAGTCCCAATGACAGGGCGTGCGAACTCACGCATCGGAGGCTGGCGTGCCTCCATGTTGTTTCCATTTTGATTATCACCCATCTCTGATTCGTCTGTTTGTTCTTCTTTCGGAACGTGATCGCGAGAATCCTCACTGCTATTCGTAGAGTCGTCCCCTTCTTTCCTTGTTCGTCTCGCAACACGATGGATATCGTCCACGAAAGGCACAAGGTCCCGATTGAGATTTCTACGTCCTTGCATAAACAACAAAGAAAAACAGATCAAACGCACCAGTGGAATAAAGTAAAATCAAAAGAAACAAAAAAGAGTCCTAAACTAAAATAAACAAATAAATAATCCTAATCTAAAAACACGAAAAATAGACACAATAATTATTGCACCTAAAGTCTTCCTCGGTAACGGCGCCAAAATTTTGTTCGACCGCTAAACACCTATAAAAGTCTAACAATCCCCGCAAGAGAACGAGATCAATTGTAGGGTAGCAAGTTAACCACAAGTCGTCTCTCAAGGAAGATTTAGCCGGCAAATAATTATTATGCAACACAATACACAGAAAATACTACCAGATTTGTTGGTATTAAATAAACTAAAAGAAAATAATTAAAAAGACGAATTAAAACTAAGCACAATTAAACTTGGAGAAAAATATATGGAAGAAAGTCTAGGATTATGGATTCATCTCATCAAACTTGCAAGCAGAATATCAATTAATTGATCATGCGGTTAACAAATATAACAATCATGTAAAGACTAGTCTAGATCCGATAACTCTCGTATTCACAGAATTTAGGGCTATCCCAACATAATTTGCTATTTTCATTAAGCCTTGGGTTAGATAATACATTTCTGGTTTATATCTAACCCCCTGAATAAATTTAATCCAGGGATAATATATTCGATCGATCTCAATTATCCCCTTAAACAATCAAGAGTTGGCCAAACAATCAATAAACAAGTAAAACAATTTATTCAGGAAAGCAGAACAACTAATCAATACTCATGCTTGTTTGTTTGAATCAAATCATCATAATCCTAGAACAAGGAAATTAGTTCATGCTTGGGGATGGGATCATAAACTCAATTGAAGTGAAGAAAACAATCATAAACATGATCATGCAACAATAATAATCACCCAATAATTGAAATCAGAGAAAAGAGATGAAAAAATCTTACTCTTCGATTAAGAAGCAAAATAACTTCAAGGGGAAGAATCCAAACAATCCCAATGATGAAAAGCAAGAAAAATACCGAAAACTAAAGTTTAGAAGTGCTATGAATGAAGGTGTCTCGAAAATAGGGGCTCCCCAAGTCCTATTTTAAGCCTAGAGTCCTAAACAAGGTGGAAAAGCCAAAAATTGGAAAAAATAATCGAAAATTTCGTGTTTAGCAAGTCACGCGCACGATCACAGCGCCAAACCGCTGCCGCCACCAAGACTCCCCGGGATGTGCAGTGACCGCAGCTGCGTGCGCCCGCACGGCCTCTAAACGTTGGAATTTCGTCTTGATGTCTTCTTATGAATTGTAGCTCTATCTCTTAGCTTTCCTAGCCACTTGAATCACCTTAATATCAATTTTCGAGAGAGAGTTATGGCCAAAATACCAAGACGTGTCATTTCCAAAATTTCAACATATTATTTTGACTTGAACATGATTTTAACCCATCCAAATGTCTTCATTTGCATTTTATAGCAGACATAGACATTGTAGAACTTTGTCTTAGCTTTCCAATGGTATATGAATCATGTCAATTGGACTTCGGATGTGAACGTTACGTCCAAAATACAATGACTGCCGCAGTTGCGCGAAATGACTTTTTAACGTTTTTTGCTCCAAAACTTGTTTTTCCACCAAAACCTAAAAAATCAATAAAATAACACAACATAACACTAAAACATGCAAATGCAAATAAAACACGCCAAAAATATGTTTAAATCATCACACAAAACACACACAAAAACATGCAAAACATCGTGCATTAAGATTGAGGAATCTAATCACGTTAAAAATCATCGTGTTATTTATGTTTCCGTTGTATGAATGTGTTGTATGTTTCAGTGTTACAACATTAACTTTCAACACTTTAAGAATTTGATACGTTTAGATTTATTTTAAGGCCTCAGATTCTTTCAATTATCTTTTTTTAGTAATTGTTATTTAAGTACGTTTACTCTTTTTTAAATATTTTTTAAAAAATTTCTTGAGGGTTTTATTTTAGGGGAAATTACATAAAATACCCTCTTTTCGGTAAACATACCATAAAATACGCTCCTATCACTTTTGTACCTATTTTTATCCTTTTGAACCTATTTTTTTTCCTTTTTTACGCTCCTGCATATTTTTTTGATTATTTTTACGTTTTTTTTCCTTTTTTTTGTTCTAGTATTGCTTTATATGTTATATATGTTGTTTCGAAGTTGTTTAAATTTGTTTCTTTGTTGTTTCTTTGTTGTTTCGATATTTCAAAACAACTTTTATCTATTTTTTATGCTTTTTTTTGTTCATGTATTATTTTATACATTGTTTCTATTGTTTCTGTGTTGTTCTCTAATATTTTTAATGTTGTTCTAATGATATTTTTTGTTGTAACCATGAGTGTTCAATGTGTAAATATAGTTTTTACCTATTTTTAAGCAGTTTTTATTCATGTGGTGTTTTTAATATTTTTTACGTTATTTTGGGTTGTTTCCGTACCGTTTTAAATGTTGTTCTGACGTTTCTTTATTGTTTCCATGTAGTTTTCGATGTTTAAATGTAATTTTTATATATTTTTAACTTTTTTGCTCATATAGTGTTTTTTGTATTGTTTCTGGTTTGTTTCTTGATGGTTTCCATGTTTTTTTTATATTTTCATGTATTGGATCAAAAATTGAATTGTATCTTTTATTCATGTTGTTTCTATAATATTTTTAATTTGCTTGGTTTTAATATGTGTTGTTTTATGGTATATTTCTTGAATTTTTTATAAGACTTCGAGTATAAAATGGATGCTGAAATTTTAACAATCTGAAAACAACAGCGTAAAAATATCTGGAAATTTTGGCGGGAGCATAAATTTGTCCAAAAAGTACCAAAAACCATAAAAAACTGTATTGTCTCCAAAATTTGGGCAATTGTGTCAAAAGCACTTTATTTTATGTTAGGGAGTGCCTGACTTTGACACTGGAACAATCAAAATATATGGTGGGCTCGTTATATCAACGGATGTCATTATAACAAGCTTTGAGTATCACTACACTCATTTTTCAAAAAAGAAAAAGTGACAGTAAAAATTGATATTCTTGGACAACCTTGTTTAATTTGAAATGAGTAGTTGAATTCTAATAGTATAATTTATTTTGCAATATCGGGGGGAGAGGAAAAAAGCAAAATAAAGTTGACCATGACTCACAACACTGAGGAGTTAATTTATATACTTAACTTGCTTATGAGGAGAAACATTGATTTGATCGGAAAAGAAAAATAGAAAAGAGAAGAAAAAGAAGAACACTGATTGTACCATAATTAATTTAATTTTATCACTAAATTATTATTAAAAAAAATAGTTGCAGTATATACTTGAGCAAAATCCATGGCTAATCTACCTCATCAATCCACACAATTCCACTTATCTTCTTTCAATTGGCTGTATAAAACAAATTAATGGCCACATTAATTAAATATATTATTAATGTGTCACCTAACTTCCTTATGGAAAGATTCCACATATTATATTTTTATTTTATTTTAATTTTTGAATTGAAACTTGAAACTGATTCCCCACAAGGGACAGAGACTTGTAACTGATAAAACTGAACCCAAGACTAATTGGAGAATCCTTCGTCAATAAGTTTGGCCCATGCCGAATCTTATCACTGGATTTTTAATTTCGGTTTTCTTTACCTATTAAGGTTAATATTTGTTTTTATAATCTTGTGCTACGAAATATATAGGTACATAAGTTATAATATAAGATTCAGAATAAAAATATAGAAAAATTAATATGTATTTATTGTTACGATAATCCTATTATATGCAATATATTAAAGCAAGATGAAATCTACTTTATTTGGTAACAAATATAAAAGGGTAAAAAAAGAGTAAGAAAAAGTTGGAACAAATTTGAGAGTGAAAACCCGTAAACCATTCCTATTCCATAGTCAAATATTTATACAATCCCATCTTCCTTACATTTGCACACTTAAGAACTAATTAAGTTACTTAATTAAGCACTAAATTTGATTCCTTACATACAATAATTCCTTGGTAGTTAAGGATTTGCCCACATGTGCGTGCACGTCCAAATATTGGACATATAACATAACACTATCCCTTGGACATAGCAATATGCGTGTACGCTGCCTAGTTAAACACCTTAGGCTACAAAAAACCCAATAAGATAAAAAAAAAAACAGAGGGAAAAAGAGTACAGCGCGTTGTATGTAACATCGCTCATCCTGAAAAAGAAAAGGTTAAATTACCGAATTGAACTATCAGTCTTGCTTCTCATTAACTCTTCCCATTCCATTGTTGTGTACCAATTTCTAAATGTAGATGTCGGTAATGACTTTGTAAACAAATCGGTGAAACTTTACAGGAGCGAATTCGCTGAACAATCTCACTGTTTTTCTAGAGTTCATATGCGTAGAAAGACTTTGTTGAAATATGTTTGGTCCTATCTCCATTTATGTATCGAACTTTCACTTACGCTATGCATGTTGCATTATCCTCGTAAATAATAGTGGGAGTAGGGTATCTATTATTAGCTTCAATTTACAAGAGTCTCGCACATGAGCTATAACTGATCTTTACTAAACACACTCTCTGCCAGCTTCATAAAGAGCAATTATCTCATAGCGGTTAGAGGATGTAGCCACCAATGTTTATTTCGCAGAACGTTATGATATTGCAGTTCTGTTGTAGCAAAATAAGTAACAGATTTGTGAGCGAGCTTGTGTGGGTCAGATTTATACCCTGCATCAGCATAACCAACTAATCTCATGTTAGTGACTTCCTTTGAATAGAATAATCCCAAGGTTGTAGTACCACTGAGATAACAGAAAATGTATTGACTTCATTCTAAAGTCTCCGGGTTGGCTAGGAACTGTATCGTGCGAGTAAATTTACCGCAAAAATAATATCTGGTCTAGTGCATTGTGCTAAATACATCAATACACTAATAACATTTAGATAAGGTACTACAGGACCCAATATCTCCTCATCAGGTTCCTTCCTCTGCAAATAATCTTTCCCAGGATCTAAACTGTGCTCAACCATCGGGGTGCTTAATGGATCAGCTTTGTCCATATTGAATCTTTTGAGCAACCTCTTGGTATAAGCAGATTGATGGACAAGTTTTGCACGATCTTTATATTCTAATTCAAGACCAAGGCAGAGTTTAGTTCTTCCAATATTTTTAACCTCAAGTTCTTTCTTTAGATATTCAGCAGAATTGATTAATTCTTTGGGAGCGCCAATCAAATTCATGTCATCAACATATACAACAACGATAGCAAATCTAATATATGATCTATTAATAAAAATACATGGGCAAATGAGATGATTTTCGTAACCTTCTCTAATGTTGGGAAATTTATTGTATAGATTTTGATGATGTTATGTAAAACTTAGATTAGGAAGTTGGCACCCCAATTACGTTGTAAATTCAACTATGTAATATATAGATTCTCTCAGCTGAGATTTCATCTGCACTGCAGGCTGAGGACGATGTTCTAACAGCTGAGGAAAAGGATGTACAACAGACCAAGACAGTTGAGACTGTTTGTCATGAAAGTGCAATCCAATAGGTTGAGACCTCGAAGGATGCCAACGTCTAAGACCCTAATGCAACTAAGTCTGCAGAAGGGATTGTTGAAGGCCTTGCAGTGGTTGAGACTGCTGCTAAGGTTGATGAAGGCACCCAGGAGGTTGAGACTTCTAGGGAGGTGTATTGGAGAAAGGAAAATTGCTTGTTCCAAATATGCCAGCATCAGAGTCTACTGATATGGAAGAGATTGAAGCTTTGCATGACTCCGATGATGATGTGGCAGTAGAGTTCCTTGACTCGGAGAATAAAGCTGAGTCCACACCCAGTGATCCAGCTGAGAAGGAACAGATGGCAAAATGGAAAGAGGCTCGTGACAAAGCTGCCATTTCCAAGTTCATTTTGGTTGATGACCCACCCCCATTGGTGCCATCACCAACGTCTACTCAGATGGAAGAATCTATTGGATCCAATAACGATGTTAAGACAACCGAGGCCCAGTCAGCTCAGCAGGCTACCACAGCTGCGTCTTCCAGTGAAGCTCACTCAGCTGAGGCACCTAGAGCTGGAAGCCAGGAGACTGATAGAAGGTCTCCCAAAGGAGGAGCGAGAGAAACCCCTTCAGTCCCTATTGGCCTGTTCGAAGAAGACTTCCCTTTCGTTGAGGAAGTTCTGCTGGAAACCAAATCTACTGAAGAAAGTGTGAATTACATAGTTGAAATTCATCCTGATCCAAGCTCTGGATGATTTGAGGGTGGTACCATTTGGTTTTAACTTTGATTATGTGCTACCAAAAGATCAGTCACCTGAGGCAGCTAACTTCAGACGAGCCTTCAAGTCCATGTGTGCTGAGATGGAGACAATGAAGAGAAGCTTTGTTGCACTCAACCAACGGATTGATAACCACGATGCTATGATTTTAGGAGATATCTGAGGATCAGTTCTATGAATTCGAGAATGGACGATGCAGACGAAGGCACTAAGAAGAGAGCAAGTGAACTACTTCAATCACTCTTCACCAAATTAGTGATTTGGTGTGGTGAGCAAGCTCAATTCCAGCAGAGATAGCGAGACAATATCAACATATTGGAAACGACGCACAAGACTAACTTGGAGTTGCTAAGGCTTCAATATAAGAAGGATCTTCAGAACACATAAAGCACTCTGCGAGCTAAGTTGATGGAAATGAGAGCAGAGATGAAGATTCTTCCATCCGAACAAAAAGCAGCTCACTCAGTCACTCATGACAAGTTGGACTGTCTTTTGACGCACGCTCCTCAACTTCCTATAGTTGGTATTGATGATACCAAAAAGAGGGAAGATAGCAGTAGAAAGGGGGAATATAGTGGTAGTAAGGGAGAGGAATAGTCTAAGAAGACCCCCAACCCCTTGAAAATCTTGTTAAAATCTTAACTTGGCTCATCTACCAACTCTCTACTCTCTCACCAAGGACATGTCATCTTTCGTAAATCAAGAGTCGCAATTAAAGTCCGAATTGCGGGGTTGATCGCAGCGACAAGGAAGAAGGTTTAAGCCAAGGTCAATTGAGGAGTTTCAAACTCTCAAGTTGAAGGTTTAAATCCAAGTTCCAAGGTCCCCAAGTAGGATTGCTCCCATTCACCAATAAAGTTCTCAGAAGGACCCACTCCCGATGCATGGTCTAAGCCAAGGTCAATTGAGGAGTTTCAAACTCTCAAGTCAGAAGGTTATTTCTAAGGGATGAATCTTGTAAAAGTATGGGATTTGTACTGGGAGAAGGTCTTAGAACTTGTTCAATTAGCCGAGAAGCTACAGACTCAGTCGAGTAGTCAGCAGAATTCAAGGGCTCAGCCCGTTCAGTACACGCCCAGAGGAGAAGTTGACTCTGGAAGAGGGAGAGTAAGGTCTGGTGGAAGAGACAGAGGCACTCCACCAAGAAGACTTAAGGATGTTCAATTTGTAAATCCACAAAAGAAGGATGTCTTATATTGTGTTGAACTTAGGGAACTGGAAAACAGGGATGTTGCAAGGCGAAATGAAGAAGCTGCTAAGAGGTAAGAAGAAGAAAACGCCAGGCAACACAGAGAATATGAGGAAAGAAGGAGGAGAGATCAAGCTCAGAAGAGAGCTTATGAGAAGAGAAAGAGGCAAGAAGAAGAGAGAAAGAGGAAAGCTGATGAAGATGAGGAAAGGAAAATGAAGCAGCAGAGGCGCTGAAGGCTGCTGTAGTCGATTTTTTTGTTGTATTTTTACTTCGCTGTAGATACACAAAAATAAATTGTAAGTACATTATAATTTTTCTTTGTACTTTGTAATACATTGTAAAGTGCAGAATGATGTGATCAATAAAACGACATATTTTAAACAATCATTCTTTTTCAAGCACTATTTACATTGTTATTTGATTTATGTTTTGGCATCATCAAAAAAGGGAAAATTGTTGGGAAATTTATTGTATAGATTTTGATGATGCTATGTAAAACATAGATTAGGAAGTTGGCATCCCAATTCTGTTGTAAATTCAACTATTTAATAGATAGGTTCTATAAACTGAGTGAAAGCAGCCAAGTTAAAGTTTGCAGAAGTTGACTGAAGATCGAAGTGAAGATTTAGTTGTGTTAGAGCTAAGTGACGAAGATGAAGTATCAATCAAGTACCAAAAAACTGTCTCAATTAGCAGACTGACAGCTAAGTCACTCATAGATAAGTGGAGAAGACTATCAAAGGGGTTCAGCAGCAAAAAATGACTCAAGAAAGCTGAAGATGTCCTTTGATAAGTAAAGTCAAATATTTGCTGAAAGAGGAAAGAAGACAGACTGCAACCATAAAGCTATTTTGCTAAAAGATTGCAAAAAGCTAGGAACCAATGCAATGCTCCTGCAAACCTACAGAGGTTCAGGATATGTTACAGAGCAGTAATATTGGGTCAACATCAAATGTTGCATAACAAGACAAGCCAACGACCATGAAGTGAAGTTTGAAAAATGGATCTATCTCTTCAACGGATACATTTTTCAAACTGTCACTATAAAAGGCTGATGAATTCATTAGAGAGAGTACGAAGCAAAAGACACATACCTGCAAACATTCAACCAAAGAGCAAAATACTCTCAAGCAATACATTCTATCTTCAAGCACTAAAACTCAAGTATATCGATCCAACACTTTCAAGAAGGAAAGAAAACTTCAAATTGTTGAAGAGGGACATTGTTGAAAGACAAAGGGGTCTGCACAACCAAGGTTGAAGGAAGTGCAATAGGTTCTAGTTCGAACCAAGGCTTTGGATTTTTTGGAGGGCTACGTGATCAAATCCAAGAATCTGAAGGAGCTGGACAACCGTCTTGTGAAGAGCTAAGTCCCAGGAGTGAAGTCAACTGTGTAATCAAAGTTTGCTTGGACTTTGTTGTATCCGTTATAACAAGCATTTACTTTAGTGGATTACCTCCGGGAGTTGGAGAAGATGGAGTAGAGGAATTACCACATCCTCGAACCACTATAAATTGCTCTATGCCATTTACATTCAAAGATATTTATTTCTTGCACATTTATATCTCAGCTTGATAAATTTGCTAAGTCTCGATAATAATAACTTAACCTAAAAAATGTGTTGAAAACATATTTTAACAAAAGGGTGTAAAATTCAAAAAACCAAGTTAGGCAGTATTTCTAAAAGGTCACTTCACTTAGCCGAGTTATCTTATCAACGGCTCTCTCGAGTCCTTGAGTGGCTAACTCGCTTTTGAGGTTGATCTAAGTTGTCCCTCAAGGACTAAGCCGACTTGTGATTAAAACTCGATTTAAAGGATAAAAACTGAAAAATGGTTAAGTTTATTCATCCCCCCTTCTAGACTTAACTTAAACACCCCTCGGGACCTACACCTAATAAGGTACTCACTCAATCTGTGATACCACATACAACGATCTCTATAATTTGATTGAGTATAGCTCAAGAGAAGTGCATGGCATCGACATGTTGAATCCATCAAAGATTATCATATAAATAATAGAATCCAGTGAACTATATAGATAAGTTGGTACTACATCCATTAGACGCATGTCCAAACTTTCATGGACAACTATACTAATAAGAAAATGGAGAGTAATTGTATTTGTCACTGGTGAATAGTTTTATTATAATCAATCTCATGCATTTGGAAGAATCCTTAGGCTACAAGTTTGTTTTATATCACGATTTCATTTTTCTCATTTCTTTTTCGAACAAACACACACTTATATCCAACATGTTTTACATTATCCGGTGTTTGAGTAATTGTCCCGAGTACATTCCATTTCTCTAGGGAATCTAATTCAGGCTTTATTGCTTCCTCCAACAGAGGCCATTCATGCCTCTGGCGACATTCTGTTGTGGAATGTGGTTAACTGTCATAATTATCATTTATAATTTCTTGAGCAACTGAGAACACAAATACATCATTAATGATCATATCATTTCGATCCCATACTTTATTACAGTAGCTCGTGAGATTCTCAATATTCTCAAAATTTGCAATTTTTGCATTTGTTGCAGTATCAGGTTGTACAGGTTCATCTGGAGCACGTTCATTGGGACCAACTTGATTTGTTGATCCATTATTTCATTCCTTTCATTTTCGAAGAACAGTGTTATTCGATCCAATAAGTCTACAACAATTTTTACAGAGAATATTATCATCTATCTTCGCGTGTTCATTAAGAACATTGATCCTAGCTGGAGCATTCACATTTGGAATATGAGACTTCGCGACTTTACTTGCATCATTAGATGCATCAGGGAATTTATTAGCAATATTTTATAAATTAATGAATTTGAAAGAATTTGTTGCCGTATTAATCAATATTTCAATTCATAAATCTTGGATGTTCAAATGCAGTATTAGAACAACAATGTTTTAAGTGTTGTAACACTTTATCGTTCAGTTACGTTAAACAGCGTTATAACACCTAATTAAAACACACACATCAGCAACGGAAATAACACCAGGATTTTTAACGTGCTTAGATTCCTCAATCTTAATGCACAAGGCTATGCTCATAGAAGAAACAATCCACTAATTAGAAAACAAACAGTTATTACAAATACAACTGGTTTTATGAAATTCCAAGACTCCCTCTTTAAATTTCTACCAACACTTGTATTTGACTAATCACGGATGTTTCTTCCAAAAGAACTCAATGTTGTTGGAATCCCTCCAACTTCAAATGTCTTTGAATGGTTGAGTCGATCCACGCCGTAGATCTTCACCTTCTTTACCGAAGAATGTATGAACGTAAAACCTTGGAGAATAAAATCACAAGGCTCATATATCTCGTGTGTTTTTCTTCAAAGGATAATTGTCCTTAAGTAGTACTTCATCTGTTGAATCATGTTCCTATAATTTAGGAACCAGATAGACTACAAAAAAGAAAGTCAACCAAGCAAGATTATTTCCATGTATAAAAGGTATCTTTCAAACAAGGAAAGCAATCAATCATATATAAATGTCAGTTATTAAAGTTTGAACCAATTATCATCATCAAGATAGAATTTTCAAAGAACCCGTAATACAAGGAAAACTTGTCAAATAAACAAGCACCAAATGGGGCGACCGCCAGATATCGCTCGTTCGAAAGATGTTGCATCACCGGGTTTACAACACTAAAAACCTGCACTGTGCACAATTAATAATAGACCAAAATTGCCAACTATCAAACATTAACAATCTCTCCCTTTGGTACTTTTGGCAAAACCCAAACTGTAGAAAATATCACAAGGCAAAAACGAGTGATGCAACACTCAATGTAATATCCTACAAATTAGTACCAAAAATAGTTCATCCAAACCGCATATTATCAATCAGATTAATTAAAGGCATTTAATCTGTTTAAAACAAAACTACCCCTATCAGTAGTAGTACTGGTTTTCTATAACTCAAAGAAATTAAAAATAACATAAGTGTTATATCAGAGTGTTGTAACATCTTGTTTAAAACACCGAATTTCTCCTCGTGCAAAGTACATCACAATCAAATACCAAGTTAAGCATGTTCGCTCTTTGCATAAATATTTTTCCCTTCTCACTTGACTCGATGCTATGCGGCATGCTCTCCCTCATTGGGTCTCATCTCACTAGACTCATCTGCTCCCCTTGCTTGTCACTTGACACAGTCTGATTCCCCTTACTTGAGTCTCACCTCACTTCAGTCTCATGTCTCCCTTTTTTTTTACCAAAAATAGACAAATGGAGCCCACCAGACTTTGGACGTTTTTGGTTAGAATAATCTCCTTCAAGAATTTATTTGTAGTTCTCACCAGAATTGATGCATGAATCGGTACAAAAATAGTGATACAAAAAAAACTACAATTTTTATGAATTTAAGTACAATTCACAATATCAATGTGAATCCCCTGCCCAAATGGATAATGACTTCAACAAATATTCAAATGAATAATATTCTTAAAAAAAATTGATAAAGATTCCGATTACATTCCACAAATACCTTTTCTAAAAGATATGGGTCTTAGTTAGGAAATAGTCATTATCAAGATTTTGTAACAAAATAAAATCCAATCTGCTTATATTTTCCCAAAATTCAGAATGCAAGATTGATCCTAGTGAATGCTTAGAATGATGTGTTTATTTATAACAATAATCGAAAGCACACAAGGGTGGTCAAACTTAAGTGCGAAACTCGGTGTTGTAATACCTTTTCACAATACCAACACACAAAGTCAATGGATCAAAATCCTTTTTCCCAATACAAAATCTTTTGAGTGAAAGGAAATAGCAGAGATATATAAACCAATCTGTAGCTTTACTCAGACAAAATCATAAGTAGCTCTTTCTCAGAAGATCATCACATTTTTCATGCATATAAACAGGGTGCTAGAATTGCTCACAACTAATTAGCTTCACACTCAATGTTCAGGCAACTTTTTCCGTCAAAGGCTTCCAATAAAAAAATACATCTTTCACATGAGAGAATTCATTCTGTTTGCAATTCGATACACAATTGCTTTAGCAAGTCAAAGATCAAATGATACTTTACTGAGAACCAAAACTCTTATAGTATCAGCCAATGAAATGATCCTAAAAATGAATAATGCTATAATGAAAAAATAAAGAAAAAGAAAATGTGTTGCAACACAACAAGAAAAGGATGATGAAATGGTGTTGCAACACTAATTAGAACACTACTTATAGCACATAGACACCCAAAGACTGTTAAAAGTCAAGGGATTTAATGAAAATATCAGCAATTTAATTATCAATAGTAACAAAGTCAATTATTACAATTTCTCTCTCAACTAAGTCCCTTATAAAATGGTGTATGATGTCATGTGTTTTATTCTAGAATGTTGAACAAAATTCTTTAGGAAGTTTATAACATTTGAATTATCATAGTATATAGTCAAAGAATTCAATTCATTTCCATAATGATCCAACATTTGTTTCATACAAAACAATTGAGAACAACACCCATCAAGGTGACATGTAATGGAAAAAATAAGTCTAATGATTTCAAGTATAACATTAATCCAAAACTTTTCCATTAAGGCTTCATTCACATGCTCACGTTCAGTATAAGAAGTAAAACAAATAGTTCCACCAAATCATTCCAATTTACCTTTACCTTGTCCCATGTTTTTCGGACTGCTAAGACCTTACCAAACATTTGGTTTGCGGGAGACTCGCTCCGTCTTTGGTGAACATTCCTCTCTAACTTCTTTAAGACTATCAAAACCTCTTACCTTTGATTTTGAGAATGTTATATCATCTTGAGCAACATCTCTAAGTCCTGTACGGTGTTATAACACTAGGCTTTTTGATCTACTTCTTCCCATAAAGTGAGAACTTCTTCATCTCGTATGTTGTAACACAATTCAAGATGCAACAAATCACAATTGTCCGTCGACCTTTTCCCAATCAAAATACATTGTTCAATTTTATCAAAAACTTTGCATAAGTCTTTATCAACCTTAACAAATAATTCATTATCACACAGTTGACCAATGCTAATTAAATTGGCATTCAAACCGTCCACATGAAGAATATTTTTCAACCTGGGAAGTCCGTCAACATCTAATGTTCCTTTTCCAAGAATTCAGCTCTTACCACCATCTCCAAATGTTATTTGTCCTCCGTCTTGGTATTGATAGTTTACAAGTTTACTACTGTCACATGTCATATGTTGAGAACACCCACTATCAAAATACCAAGATTCAACAAAATTAGTTGTTAGAGAATTATGTGCAAAATGACATGAAAGATCACTTTTTCTAATCCAAATTATCCTATATGATTCCTTTTTCAAATCAAATTTTATTCTAGGAGTGTGTTGCTGGTGATGCTATCAATGTTGTAACACCTCAGACAACACTGAATCTGTTATCATGCCATTACGAAGAGCCCTTTGATATTTGAAACATTTCGGCTAAATATGACATGTAACTTGACAGAAATGACATGTAGGCACAAACCTTTTAGATTTAGAATTCTATCATTTTGTCCAAAATTTCTTGGTCGAACCAGATTTTTAGTCACTTTCAATTTTAGATTGTTTACCTGTCATGCTCCACTCACTAGATGATTCACAATCTGTATATCCCTGGAAAAGCATGTTCGCCTATATTTTTAGCTTCACCGCAAGTGTACGGTGTACGTTATCGAATAGGGTAGCAAGGTCGTATCCACGGAGACTAATAAATTAATATGCTAAGTATTTAACCAAGATAGTCTTATTTTTATTTAGACAATCGAAATTTGATGGTTGTTGTTTTGAGATTAAGACAATTTAAATCACTAAAACACAAGAATAAGATAACACAAATGAAAGAAGTATCAAGATGATGTAATGAATTTCCGAGTTAAGGTTTCGATTAATAATCCTCTTGTTGTCCGGTTTAATCAAGCCACGTTATTATCAATATTCCTATAAGACGATCACAAAGCTATTTTATCCTCCCTCTCGAGATGCATATAAAATGTAGATTGAAATATCTATGCTAGCATCTCTACTCAACATAAGATACACAACTCCCAAATGCACAAAAGATCAAATGTCCTCACAAATATTCACAAACCTCTCGATTCATGCAAATATTCGTGTCAAGTACTCAAGATCTAATATTGAAACTCATCTCTCGAATTATGAATCAATATATCAAACATGTTAAATCATTGGCCAAGTGATAAAACAAGAATAAGCTCAAAGTACTCAAATAGGCTTCAAGATAATAACTTCAACTAAGATTAAAACATCCAACAAGAGTTCATTAATCTACTTCCAAAACCCGGAAATCACAAGAGTTTAGCTACACATGATTAAACAACTTATACACAAAGTGTTCAAAGTCATTACACATGAAACTAAAAGATTGAAACTAAAAGAGAAGCAAGAAAACTTAGGAACGTTGACAATCTCTCGATATATCTCCGTTCTTCAAGCTCCGATGCAACCCGATTGTCTCCTTGATGTCTCCTTCCAAGAGTTGACTCTTGTCTTGTGTTGTAGATCCCAAAAATGCCAAATGTCCTTGTGTGCGCCCCAAAAGCCTTTTTATACTCCCCATCATGTTTAGGGCTTAATGTCTGCAGGGATTATGGGATTCAGGCGCAGAACACGGGTGGTGCGCCCACGCACGGGTTACCCGTGCGCCACCCTGCTGGAATACCCCAACTCTCTGTAGGGCGCACGGGTGGTGCGTCGGAGCACGGCCTACCCATGCGCCACTCCGGTGAAATAATACGACTCTCTGTAGGGCGCACGGGTGGTGCGCCCATGCATGGGCTACCCGTGTGCCATGCTGCAGCTCCAATTATCCTTATGCAGGGGTGCACGGGTGGTGTCTTGAGGCACGCCCAACCCGTGTGCCCCCTGTCTTTTCCGTGAACGCTCAACTTTCGCTCTTTTAGGCTTCACTTTTCGTATATCCACTCAATTCTCCGTCTTTCCACTTTGCTTTCCTCGTATTCTTATTCAATTAGCTTCAAATATCATGAAATTCCTACAAAATAAGCAAAGTGTAATATCTTTTCCACAAGGAGTGAATATGTAACATTTAACGCGAGTATATGCATGTTTACTCATCATTATAGCTCGAAATACTCCTCAAAATACATGCAAAACTCACGCCTATCAAAAATCCCCAAACTTAAACTGTGACAATCCCGATCAACAATATTTAGAACACGATAAAGCACAACCGGAGATAAAGATAACAACAAGACACCGAGAATCCACAAGAAAATCCAAATTGTTCGTCATGAATGCCGAGTACAACTCAATCAAGCCTCAAATATCTAATCAAAGAACACGCCTCAAATAAAACAGAGTGAAATGCTCTGAATCCAACTATCAACGTTAAGTGTATACTCTCATCTCACGAGGTTATAGGATGTGTTTACGCTCAAATCAATTCGATGTCGCAAAATTACCATAGGCTTGCAATTCGTCTCATATCTCCGCCACGAGAGTGTATGCAATTTGTGAATCATAAAGGACTTTCTCATTTGGTTGTAATGAAGGCTCTTTGGTTTAGGTAGGAAATTTTTGGATAAAGTGACTCAAACTCGAGTGTATAGACCGATGAGCATATCAATCATTTTCATTACAATCCCATATGCTACTCCAATCATCCCTCATTTTTATCAACTTCATTTATCTCCATTTCCTTCCTTTCTTTTGAGAATCGCCTCCATTCACAATCATTCGCCCCCCAAGTTTATCAACTTTTCAATCTTTTTCATTTGTGCATTTTCAACACCATTATTTTTTTATTTTTTTTTCAACATCTTTCCTTCCTCTTTTTATTCCATTTAACCAAGTATGTCCAATTATCCTATTTTTCAATTCCCACCCATTCAACCTCGTTCATTCCCCTTTTACTCAACGTTATACATTCGAGTTTAAGGTGATGGAAATATATTAAGATCAAGGGTTAAATTTTGTGGTTATCAAAGAAATAGGCTATAGGCTCAACTTGGCTAACTAGGAGTTTTCACATTTTTAGGTAGGCAAAAGGCTTGAAAGGCTAGCAAAGATGGCCTTTAATCACATTCACAATTCACATACACATGTGGCCTTGACAGAGATACCCAAGCAAGTTCTAGAATTTTAATCAACATGAATGATACACTCAAATTACAACAAGATTGCACAAGATATAAGCAGTAAAGGCTCAAAGCTCACAGGCTTGTCAAAATGTAATTCAAAGCATCACACCAAGTTTTTCATATCAACATGCTCAAAGTTATCTATTCAAGGCTCAATCAATCCATAACCAGCATCCAATCCCAACAATATGAATTCTCAATCAACACACAAACAACAAGTTGCACATGCTTGGTCAACACACTCTCTAACCACTACTAAAGCAATAGACGTGCTAAAGCTATAAACGTGCTCTAATGCAAATGCAACCTAGAGTGCTCTAATGCAACTATATGAAAACACAAAATGCATGAATTTTTTTTTTTTTTTTTGTATCCACACTTTTCATGTATTAAAATGTTATCTCTCCCCCCAAACTTGAATGAAATTATAGTGTCCTAAGGGGAAAAATAGAATTTCAATAACAAAAAGTGGGGATATACCTGAATCACTGCGGCGGCGGTGGTGGGAAGTGGCCTTGAGAAATATGCCACACTTGTAGATGTTGGAGCACTTGCCACGTCTCCTCGGAACGCCGCTTAGATCGCTCGCTGAACGCGAGAAAATCAGCTCTATGTTGAAACACACACAAAAATACAACAAAACACACAAATCACACTCATTAATAAAAACACGCAAACGCGTTGGGTTGCCTCCCAACAAGCGCTATATTTAACGTCTTTATCTTGACGCCTGTTTTGTTAAATTACGGGTCGCGCAAGGTGGTGGATGTCACTTTCTCTTGATTCCCTCGGTGGAAATAGTGCTTAATCCGTTGGCCATTTACCATGAAAGTTTCGCCTTCTTTTGTTAACAATTCTACAATCCCAGGTGGATTCAACACTTTCTTTATCATGAATGGCCCCGACCACTTAGACTTGAGTTTTCCGGGAAAAATTTAAGGCGTGAATTGTATAGAGCACCGGTTCTCCCGATAAAAACTCTCTTTTCTTGATCATCTTATCATGCCACCTCTTGGTTCTCTCCTTGTAAATTCGGGAATTTTCGTAAGCTTCATCCCGAATTCTTCCATCCGATTCAAATGGAGTAACATTTCCTCACCGGCTTTCTAAAAAATCCAGATTCGCTTAACCGCCCAAAATGCTTTGTGCTCCAATTCTACCGGCAAAAATGGCACGACTTACCAAAGACAAGTTGATATGGAGATGTGCCCAACGGTGTCTTATATGCGATCCGGTATACCCACAGAGCATCATCCAATTTTAACGCCCAGTCCTTTCGGTTGATGTTCACCGTCTTTTCAAGGATTTGTTTGATCTCCCTGTTAGCCACTTCTGCTTGTCCATTGGCTTGTGGATGATATGCCAATGCAACTTTATGTTTGACTCCATATTTTGCCAACAAGTTGCTCATCAATTTGTTTACAAAATGCGACCCTCCATCACTATTTAAAGCTCTTGGATTGCCGAATCTAGTAAAGATGTTTTTCTTAAGGAAGCGCATTACAACTTGAGCATCATTTGTTTTGGAAGGAATCGCCTCTACCCAACGGGATACATACTCCACTGCAAGTAGAATATATTGATAACCCGAAGATGATGGAAACGGGCCCATAAAATCAATCCCCCACACATCGAACAACTCTACTTCAATTATGTTGGTCATTGGCATCTCGTGCTTCCGTGAAATGTTTCCCATTCGCTGACACCTGTCACATTGTTGCACAAACAAATAACAGTTATTAAATAAAGTGGGCCAATATAGCCCACTTTGCAATACCTTCGCGATGCGCGTGGGACCAAAATGTCCGCCGAGATGGTGAAGAGTGACATCAACATTGTAGGACTCCTCCCCATTCTTCTTGAGGTATGCATCTCCTTATGATTTTATCCGCGCACCTCTTAAAGAGTAGGGGGTCATCCCACATGTAGAACTTTACATCATGTAAGAATTTCTTCTTTTGATACGGTGATAGATCCGGAGGTAAAACTCCGGCAGCCAAATAGTTTACAAAGTCCGCATACCATGGGAACTTTGCCTCAAGCATGAGTAATCTTTCATCAGGAAACTCCTCTTTGATCAATCCCGTACCTCCTTTTGCTCCCTCTTGATTTTCTAATCAAGACAGATGGTCCGCTACCACGTTCTCGCATCCCTTCTGGTCCTTGATTTCCACATCAAACTCTTGCAATAATAAGATCCATCGAATCAACCTCGGTTTCGCATCCTTTTTGTCAAAAAGGTATTTAATAGTCGCATGGTCGGTGTGCACAATAGTCTTTGTCCCGATCAAGTAAGATCCGAATTTATCGAATGCGAAAACAATCGCCAACATTTCTTTTTCGGTTGTGGTATAATTCTGTTGGGCACTGTCCAACGTTTGACTTGCATAGTAGATGGATCGGAACAATTTTTCCCACTTTTGACCGAGAATGACCCCAACCGCATAGTCGCCGCATCACACATTAGCTCAAATGGTTGACTCAATCTGGGCAACGAGTATAGGTGCGGTTACCAATGTTGTCTTCAATGTTTCGAACGCCTGCAAACATTCATTGGAAAAAATGAAAGCAGCATCTTTTTCTAGCAATTGGCTCAAGGGCTTAGAAATTTTAGAAAAGTCACGGATAAACCTTCTGTAAAATCCGGCATGGACTAAGAAGCTCCGAATGGCTTTCTCGTTTGTAGGATGTGGTGACTTCTCAATTGCTACAATTTTTGCCCGATCAACTTCCAAACCTCGCGGAAGAAACTCGATGACCAAGTACAATGCCATCGCGCACATAAAATGGCACTTTTCCCAATTTAGTACTAGATTGGTCTCTTCACATCACCGCAAAAAACTAGGGAAAGATTGTGAAGACAATTATCAAAAGAATCACCAAACACAGAGAAATCGTCCATAAACACCTCCATAACTTTTTCAATAAGATCGTGAAATATAGCCATCATACAACGTTGGAAAGTAGCAGTGCATTACATAAACCAAATGGCATGCGATTTAAATGCAAATGTGCCATACGGACATGTAAATATTGTTTTCTCTTGGTCTTCCTGAAGTGCAATCATGATTTGATTGTACCGGAATAACCATCTAAAAAGCAATAATAATCATAACCTTTGCAAGACGATCCAACATCATATCGATAAAGGGGAGGGGGAAGTGATCTTTTCGAGTGGCATCATTAAGTTTTCTATAATCAATACATATTCGCCACCCTAAGAACAATTCTAGTAGCAATTTGTTCCTCATTTTCATTTTTTACCACTCAATTACCCCCTTTTTCTACCACTTGTATCGACTCACCCATGAACTCAAGCCGATATCGCATAAATGATACCGCATCCAACCATTTCAACACTTCCTTCCTAACCACATCTTGCATAATAGGGTTTAGTCGTCTTTGGTTTTGCAATCGATGGTTTATAAACATCTTCCATCCGAATTTTATGCATCACAATGGATGGACTTATGCCTTTAAATCGCAATAGACCATCCTAGTGCCGACTTATGTTTTCGTAAACCCTTAACAGTTTATCAAGTTGAGTAGGAGTGAGAAGAGATGAAACGATTACCGGATTTGCGTTATTTGCTCCCGGGAATGCATATTTGAGGTGTTCGTGTAATTTCTTGAGTTCCGAGTCGGTGTTGGTATTTCAAAGATCACGCACGGGCTGACCATGCGCTCACTGACGGGGCCGTGCGCTCTTGAGAGCTCACCCGTCTCTCCGCATCACGCACGGGCTGACCATGCGCTGCAAGACGGGGCCGTCGCTCTTCGTGAGAGCTCACCCGTCTCATCGCATCACGCACGGGCTGCCCGTGCATGGATGCATGGGTGGTGCGCTCCCGCAAGTTCGCTCCCTTATTTCGTCTTGCGTTCTCGCCTCGTGCACTATTAGGTAGTTCCCGCATATGATCTAAGGCACAAACATAGTCGTACAAATCTTGGTTATCAAAATCAAGTACAACACTCGACATTGAGCACGAGTGGGTTAGACCAAATTCCAAATCATCTCAGACAATGTATGATCAACATAATCCTCAATGCATGAACTAACTATATCCAAAAATTTACAACTCTCTACCGAATCATGAAATTTCATTGCCTTATATATAGAAAATAAAACATGCTCATCATTAACACGTAATGTGAGCTCACCTTTTTGCACGCCTATTAAGGCCTTACCAAGCTAAGAAAGGACGTCCAAGTATTAGTGGAACGCCTCGATCTTCTTCCATATCCAATACCAAGAAATCCACGGGAATATAAATTTATCAACTTTTACCAAGACGCTTCAATAATTCCCCTTGGATACGTAAGTGATCGGCCTGCGCAAGTTGCAATGTCACCGTAGTTGGTTTCACGCCGCCTAATCCAAGTTTCACGAAAATGGACAAAGGCATCAAATTAATACTTGCCCCTAAATCACATAATGCTTTATTAAAGAAATTACCACCAATAGCACAAGGGATAGTGAAACTCCCCGGATCTTTCGATTTTGTGGTAGCTTCCTTTGATAATTGCACTACATTCTTCCGTCAAATTCACCGCTTCAAAGCTTGTCATCTTCCGCTTTTTTGACATAACATCCTTAAGAAATTTCGCATAGCTCGGACTGTCTAGTGCGTGCCTCAAAAGGAATGTTAATGTGCAATTTCTTAAATATATCAAGGAATTTGGCAAATTGATCATCAAGCTTTTTCTTTTGAAATCTTTGAGGAAAGGGAAGAGATATAGGTAACTTAGATATGTTTGAGCTAGATGATGATTTTTGCTTTTCACCCTGTTTGTTCTCGCTCTTTGTTCTCTTTCTTTCCTATTTTCTTCAATATCATCCTTCATCACGGATTCTCCCGCTTCCGGCCTAGATGCTTCATCCGACGCTTTAGGACTCCCGTTTTTCTTTAGGCCCCTCATATGCCGTACCGCTTAGAAACGAATTGCTTTGCATTGTTCCTCAGGATTCATTTCCGTATTACTCGGAAATTGACCCTTTGATGTTGACCACCCACAATTGTAGCCAATTGACCCATTTGATTCTCCGATTCTTTATCGAGCTTGTCACTTGTTGTTCTAACTTATCCATCCGAAGATCTTGCTTAGCGAGGCGGCTCCTCGTGTCATTCATGAAAGCATTAGATTGATTTATAAATGATGTGAGTGTATCTTCCAACGACGATTTGCCTTCCCCATTACCGCCTCCACTTGAAGCATTAAATCCCTGGCGGAGGTTGTAACACATTCTTTGTATTTGCATAGGAAAAATTTTCATGATTTCTCAACCCCGGATGGTAGTGCGTTGGGTTTGAATTATTCCTAAATTGTTGAAATTCCTAAGTTATTCACATAATTTACCTCTTCCATCGGATATAGAAGAGCTTCACTACCCGTGCTCGTGCTTGCTTCTGGTCCCTTCGTAAATACACTCAATTGAGTTGTCAAAGCCGCTACTTGTGCCGTCAATGTTTTAATTGGGTCTAAATCCGAGATTTCGGCTACACGTTGTACATTCGATCTTTCAGATGGCCACTGGTAACTGTTCATGGCCATTTCCTCAAGAAGGTTCAAGGCATCTTGTGGAAACCTTGCCAACAATGCTCCTCCCGCCGGCATCAACAAAGGCCCTCGTTTGCCCCATTAAACCATTGTAAAAGAAACATAATTGTTGATCCTCCGGAAACCCATGTTGTGGACATCTACGTAACAAATCCCGGAACCTTTCCCAAGCCTCATACAAAGGCTCTGAGTCGAACTGTCGGAATTGAGTAATCTCGCTTTTGAGCTGCAAAGTTTTGCTCGGTGGAAAGAATTTAAACAAGAACTTTTGGCTCGCCATCCCATGTTCTTACACGCCTTTGCGTCAAAGTACCCAACCAATTTCTCGCCTTATCCCTTAAAGAGAATGGGAATAAAGCGCAGCCTTATGGCGTCATCCGATACTCCGTTCATTTTGATCGTATTGCATATTTGGATAAAATGCGCAAGGTGAGAGTTAGGATCTTCGGTTGCAAACCCCCCAAATTGATTCTGTTGCACCATATTGATTAGT
The DNA here is from genome assembly GCA_016081115.2 of Rehmannia glutinosa. Taxonomy (NCBI): domain Eukaryota; kingdom Viridiplantae; phylum Streptophyta; class Magnoliopsida; order Lamiales; family Orobanchaceae; genus Rehmannia; species Rehmannia glutinosa. Next base: position 134,990 of record JABTTQ020001955.1, on the reverse strand, counting down.
GCCGGTTTGAGCTCGAAGTTGTTGGCATTGATAGGAATATGGGCAATACCACCGTAATTACGATTCGTTTGTGGTCGAAAGTAATCACGAATGGCTTGTTGTTGAACCGGTATCGGTAACTCGTTTCCACCATTGTTTGGCGGTATTGGTAACTCATTCAAATCCCCCATTATCGGATTGTGTTGTCTTTCAAATTCGTCTAGTGGTAGACCGATTCTTCTCGCGAAAGCCTCAACTTCCGTATGAGCGGTATTAAGTCCCCCGCCTGAGAGCACGTGTTCATGCACTACCTGGACCAAACTAAAAGAAACAAGTCAAATAATGTGGAATTAAAGTCACACCAAAACAAAATAAATAATAAAAAAATGTCTAAATTAAGAATAATTCTATCTATCGCAATATTAGCACCATAAATTGTATTAGTCCCCGCAAGAACGGCGCCAAAACTTGTTCGCCTATATTTTTAGCTTCACCACAAGTGTACGATGTACGTTATCGAATAGGGTAGCAAGGTCGTATCCACGGAGACTAATAAATTAATATGCTAAGTATTTAACCAAGATAGTCTTATTTTTATTTAGACAATCGAAATTTGATGGTTGTTGTTTTGAGATTAAGACAATTTAAATCACTAAAACACAAGAATAAGATAACACAAATGAAAGAAGTATCAAGATGATGTAATGGATTTCCGAGTTAAGGTTTCAATTAATAATCCTCTTGTTGTCCTTAATCAAGCCACGTTATTATCAATATTCCTATAAGACGATCACAAAGCTATTTTATCCTCCCTCTCAAGATGCATATAAAATGTAGAAAATATCTATGCTAGCATCTCTACTCAACATAAGATACACAACTCCCAAATGCACAAAAGATCAAATGTCCTCACAAATATTCACAAACCTCTCGATTCATGCAAATATTCGTGTCAAGTACTCAAGATCTAATATTGAAACTCATCTCTTGAATTATGAATCAATATATCAAACATGTTAAATCATGGGCCAAGTGATAAAACAAGAATAAGCTCAAAGTACTCAAATAGGCTTCAAGATAATAACTTCAACTAAGATTAAAACATCCAACAAGAGTTCATTAATCTACTTCCAAAACCCTGAAATCACAAGAGTTTAGCTACACATGATTAAACAACTTATACACAAAGTGTTCAAAGTCATTACACATGAAACTAAAAGATTGAAACTAAAAGAGAAGCAAGAAAACTTAGGAATGTCGACAATCTCTCGATATATCTCCGTTCTTCAAGCTCTGATGCAACCCGATTGTCTCCTTGATGTCTCCTTCCAAGAGTTGACTCTTGTCTTGTGTTGTAGATCCCAAAATGCCGTAATGTCCTTGTGTGCGCCCCAAAAGCCTTTTTATACTCCCCATCATGTTTAGGGCTTAATGTTTGCAGTTATGGGATTCCAGCGCAGCAGACACACGGGTGGTGCGCCCACGCACGGGTTACCCGTGCGCCACCTCGCTGGAATACCCCAACTCTCTCGTAGGGCGCACGGGTGGTGCGTCCCGAGCATGGCCTACCCGTGCGCCACTCCGGTGAAATAATCCGACTCTCTTTAGGGCACACGGGTGGTGCGCCCATGCATGGGCTACCCGTGCGCCATGCTGCAGCTCCAATTATCCTTATGCAGGGGTGCACGGGTGGTGTCTTGAGGCACGCCCAACCCGTGTGCCCCCTGTCTTTTCCGTGAACGCTCAACTTTCGCTCTTTTAGGCTTCACTTTTCGTATATCCACTCAATTCTCCGTCTTTCCACTTTGCTTTCCTCGTATTCTTATTCAATTAGCTTCAAATATCATGAAATTCCTACAAAATAAGCAAAGTGTAATATCTTTTCCACAAGGAGTGAATATGTAACATTTAACGCGAGTATATGCATGTTTACTCATCATTATAGCTCGAAATACTCCTCAAAATACATGCAAAACTCACGCCTATCAAAGCACAACCTCTATTTTTTTGTCCAGTTGAAAGAGTTTCTTTAAGTTCATTTCTCTCACAGACTTGAGAGTGTTCTCAAACTTCATATTGATTTGTTCAATTTCCTCTTTTCTTTTAGCAGCAAGTCCTTCGAACTTGATAACATTTTCTTTGAGGGTGTCATTTTCTTTGTTCAAGATCACCACTTGTTTTCCAAGATCTTCATTTCTTTCACACACAATCAACCACTTGTTGAACATTTCTTAATACATCCTTTGAATCTCATTGTTTCTAGGCTCTTCACAATCACAACTGCTATCATCCGAGTCTCCATCAGATGAGTCATTTGTTCCTGCAGAAAAGATTGAGTTCAGACATATTTCGTTGTGATATTCAATTGACTCATACATGTGCGGTGTTTTAACACCAGGAACGACACTGGAACCAGAACCATGCAGTTTGGTCGGATTCTCTTGTTTCTGTATAACTGAAGTGAGGGCCACATGATTTATGATATTCTCCTTTTGACTTCCTTCTGATCCTTCATCACTCCAGGTGGCATTTATTGATTTTTGCATCTTTTTCAAAGTGTTAGCACACTTAATTTGAATGTGTCCAGACCCACCACATTATCTGCATTGAGTCATTTTGCTTTTCTTTGAGGCTTTGCATCTTCCATTCTTTTTCTTCGTAGAGTTTTCAAAACTTTTGATAAGATGATTAAGTGACTCATTCAACTTATTGATTCTCTCAATTTCTGGTTTATTCCTAAAAGGAAAATAGGATCTATCAGGGACTTGAGGACGTGAAATCGAACTTTCTTCGTAGAAACGAGACATGTTAGCAACATATACAAAATAGATATCACTAATAAGAATTAGTGTTAGTCTCTTGATGCTAATTGAAAGAATTTGTTGCCCTATTAATCAATATATCAATTCAAAAATCATGTGTTGAGAAATTTAATTGTATAGATTTTGATGATGCTATGTAAAACTAAGATTTGGGAGTTGGCACCCCAATTCTGCTGTAAATAAACTATGTAATAGATAGGTTTCCATAAGCTGAGTCGAAGCAACCAAGTTGAAGATTGCATAAGTTGACTGAAGATCAAAGTGAAGACTCTGCTGTGTGTCGGTTGAGTATTGCGATGTGGATCGATCAAGTACCGAGAAAAGTTATCTCGGTCAAATTGATGACAAATGGTCACTCCCAGAAAAGTGGAGAAGACTATCAAAGGGATTCAGCAGAAAAAATGACTCAAGAAAGCTGTAGATGTCTGTTGATAAGCAAAGTCAAATCTTTGCTGAAATAGGAAACATGTCAGACTGCAAACCATAAAGCTACTTCGCTGAAAGAGTGCAAAAAGCTAGGAACCAATGGGATGCTCCTGCAAACCTACAGAATTTTAGGCATGTTGCAGAGCATTAATTCGAGGTTCAGTCTACATCAAATTCTGCAAGAAAAGACAAGACAACGTCCATGAAGTGAAGTCTTCAACAGATATATTTTCAAACTGTCACTATAAAAGGCTGAGGAATTTAAGAGAGAGCACACTTTTTGCAATAGACACATACCTGAAAACATTCAATAAAAGAGCAAAATACTCTCAAGCATTCATTCTATCCTCAAGTAAAACTTGAAAGAAATCGATCCAACACACTCAGTGAAAGAAAGACAATTTCAAACTGTTGAAGAGGAACATTGTTGAAAGACATGGGGTTTGCATCCAAGGTTAAAGGAAGTGCAGTGGGGTTCTTGTTGAATCAGGCTTCAGATTCGTTGGAGGGCTACATGATCAAATCCAAGGATCTGAAGGAGCTGAAGTAGCAGGACAGTCGTCTTGTGAAGAGCTATCCCAGGAGTGAAGCGAGCTGTGTGATCGAGGATTGCTAAGTCTACTGATAATAACTTAACCTAAAAAAATGTGTTGAAAACATATTTTAACAAAAGGGTGTAAGAATTCCGCTGAAAAACCAAGTTAGCTGTATTTCTAAAAAGGTCACTTCACTCAACTGAGTTATCTTATCAACAGCTCTCTCGAGTCTGTTGAGTGGCTAACTATACTGTAAGGTTGAGCTAAGTTGTCCCTCAAGTACCCAACTGACTTGTAATAAAACTCTAATTTAAAGGACAAAATTGAAAATTTGTAAAGTCTATTCAACCCCCCCTCTACACTTTACTTAAACACCCCTTGGGACATGCATCCTGGATGTTCGAAAGCAGTGTTATAACATCAATGTTTTAAGTGTTGTAACATTTTATCTTTCAGTTACGTTAAATAGTATTATAACACCTAATTAAAACACACACAACGGAAATAGAAATAACACCAGTATTTTTAACGTGTTTAGATTCCTCAATCTTAATGCACGAAGCTACGTCCAAATCCATGTCGTAGATCTTCACCTTCTTCACCAAAAAATGTATGAACGTAAAACTTGGAGAAGAAAATCAGAAGGATCATATATCTCATGTGTTTTTCTTCAAAGGATAACTGTCCTTAAGTAGTGTTTCATTTGCTGAATCATGTTCCTATAATCTAGGAACCGGATAAATTACAAAAAGTAAAGACAACCAAGCAAGATTATTTCCATGTATAAAATGTATCTTTCAAACAAGGAAAGCAATCAATCATATAAAAATGGCAGTTATTAAAGCTGAATCAATTATCATCAGTTTAAGATAGGATTTTCACCAACCTAAAGCAATACAAGGAAAGACATGCCAAATAAACAAGCACCAAATTTGGGACGTAATCTGCCAGATATCGTTCAGGCAGTGTTGCATCACTGGTTTACAACTCTAAAAAACCTGCACTGTGCACAATTAATAAACAGACCAAAATTGCCATTTCAAACATTCACAGAGTTTATTCACCTCATTTTCACATTTAGAGGTACGCGAGTCTAAATGAGAAAAGATTTGCGTATTCTAGGATATATTCTCGACCGCCGTTTGTTTATGATTAATAGCCTTATCCTTGCCAATTAATGGAAACACTGCCTCATCAAAATGAAAATCCGCAAATCAAGCGATAAATAAATCACTCGTTGTTGGTTCCGAATATCAAATAATTGATGGGGAATCAAAGTCAATGTATATGCCAAGTCTATGTTGGGGCCAAGTCGACGTTGGGGACCTATTTTTATCCTCTGAGGAGGTGAAATTGACACTTGGACAACACACATGAATGTGCGTAGGTGAGTGATATTTGGTTAAAAATCAAGGGTTAATTGCATCGAATAGTGCATATGATAAGTAGCGGAGCGCAATCTAATAAGTGACGATGCATGCAATGTTGCATGACCCCATGCTACAATAGTGAACTTAAACTCATCAATAATATACGAGCAATGGTTTGAACTCGTTTAATCACAGATTATATCAATTCGTTTTGAGTGTGAATATATGCAACTAGGTGCTCAACATTAATTCCCAGTGTTTCACAATATTAATCAAAACCTTTTGATGTAAATTCTCTGACATATTCTATCCTGATATTCTTGATGAGATAATCAGGGTAATATGCTTGGAGTTTGATAATTTGTGCTAACAAACGTGCAAAATCAACGTTCCTTGTAGATAATAAGCATACATGAGAGCATCTACATGATGCGTCAACTAAGACCATGCAATATCGAAATGGTCCACTTGTAGGGTTTATTGGTCAACAAATATCAGCAAGATTACGTTGTAAGAATGGTGGTGACTCATAATCAACCTTTTCCATGGAAGGCTTAGTAATGAGTTTTTTTATGAACATGATTCACAGAAATAATCTTTGGACATCAATATATTTGTGCCTTTTAATGGATGCCCTCTAATATGTTCTGTAATCCTATGCACCATAGTAGATCCTCGGTGTCCTAGGTGATCATGACACAACCCAAATTATATTGGGATTTACTAGCTTCCAAGGCATAATGACGTGGGATTCAAAAGCTCAAATTGGGACACAATATAATATAGAAGCTATTGCTTCAAATTTCTCGTAGACGACCCTTTCATACATTTTATAGGATATGGTACATAGAAAGTTTTTACTATATTCAGTCAATGTCTAAAAATGATAGTTGTTGTGACCCACATCCTTAAAACTCAGTAGATTTTTTTTTTAAATCTACCAGATAATAATGCATTTTCAATATGCAAAATGGTATCATTATGCAACACCACAATTGCATTCCTATAGCCATATATAATCTCAATGGGACTCGATATGGTTTTAACTTGTGCTTTGCACAATGACACACTTGAGAAATATATTTTATCAGTCAATATTGAGTGTGTTAGAAAATAGTCTTTTTTTTTCAATGTTCCCATGTACACTTGATATAATAATATATATGGAGTTAATATTATATCAAAATATTAAGTATAATCATCATGATGATTTTATATACATACAAAACCTTGATAACAAAAGCTCGACCTCAAGAATGTATCATCCGCGGGAGATATGTACATGTATATAGTCAAAGTCAAAATAAGATCAACCTCTAATTACAAAGAATGCGGAGTTACATACATGATATCTACCATAGATACATGATGGACATAACAAAAACATTAAGTTTGGGCATTCTTCCATATTCGACACCTTGTGCTTCAGAATTGGATCTTCAAAGAAGTCTAGCAACTCAAGTGATTTGGATCTCACAAGATTTCAGATGTGTTGGCTTCAATAACATTATGTGGTCCAGTGCCTCAGTAGTGTGTGACAAAATCCCCCTTTCTTTGATGCCTGATACATATTTACCAGGTATTGGACAGTACGACAGGCTTTCGCCTAGTGTCCAAATATCCCACATCTATTACAAAAATCATCCCGATTCTTTTCGCATGCCTTTTTCTATTATCATGGTTCTTTTGAACCGATTGCCCTTTCTTAACTGTATAATTATCTTGGAGAAAGTCATGTCCACCATGGTTATTTCCATGAGTTTTTCCATGGGGACCATCGTGTCGATCGCCTTTGCGGGCGCCACTCCCGGATTTATATTCATGGTCTCTAAATAGACGCTTTGCTCTACTAGAGCTGGCATGTGCTTCTGCCATTGCATGTGACCCACATGGTCACATATCATGGTTTTTCAACAACAGCTCGTTAGTCTTCTTTGCCGTGAGAAGAACAAAAATTAATTCAGAGTGCGTCTTGAACTAACATTGTCTATATTGCTGCTAGAGCACCACACTAGAGATAAGCATCATGGAAAAAGGTTTCTCTAATTTATCATATTCTGATAATTTTGTCTCGCAAAAAGCCAGTCGGGATTCAATTTGGAATAGTGATGAATTATAGTTGTAGCGGACTTAAAGTCTTGCACCATATCTGCTTGCAATCATATTGTGCCTACTACAGTATCACTGTTCTAGTATGATCAAATCTCTCATTGAGTTTTTCCGAGCTCGGAAGGTTTTTCTATTTATATATGTTCATCCTTCAGTTCCTCACATAGATGGTGACACATATATTTCGTAGCATTTGCCTCATCTTTTTAATTTTCCCTCTCAATATCCACATAATTATGGGTTTTTTTTTTAGATCTAACCCCTGAAGGTATAATTTGATATAGAGACACCATGATAAATAATTATTGACGGTTCTGTCAAGGATCTACATTTTTTGTTTCTCGATTCCGGTAATTTTCTAAAAACAAGGTGAACTTAAAAATTAGTACAACGAAAGTAAAAACTTGAATTTTACAAACCTTATCTCTCGAGCAAAACTCATGTTGATAACGTGTCATAGATAATCATATTATTCACATTATATTAAAGCAATATAAAATCTGCTTTATTTGGTAACAAATATAAAAGGGTAAAAAAAAAAGAGAGCAAGACAATGTTAGAACAAATTTGAGAGCGAAAACCCGCAACCTATTTTTGTTCCATAGTCAAGTATTTATACAAAATCTTTCATCCCTATTATCTTTATATTTGCATATTTAAGCACTAAGTTACTTGAGCATTAAATTTGATTCTGCACATACAGTAAGTACGAGACATTGGGATTATGTCTATCATGTCATTGTGGAGTGTTCTTTTATTTTATTTTAATTGCAAATAAATTTTGTTTCGAAAACTCAATTATTTTAGTTTGGAAATAGTTTGGATATTTCCGATGGAACTAACGATATAGAGGAGAAACAAAAGATAACTCTATGCAACACAAACTTTTATTGTCTGCAAATTAACAAACAAGAAAATTGTACAAATTGAAATTATTTGCATCAAATGGAAAATATGGGTTACAATATTTATAAATCATCTGAATCTTCTCTTCAAGAATAATATTTGTGGAAATTTGAATCTACAAATATGGATTCGTCAAATGGATCTCCTCCAAGCTTGATTTTGTCCTTCAATAATGGTTATTCGAGGATCAATAATGACTTATTCTCGAATTTAACGTTGGAACTTAGATTAATTTGAAATTCAATAACAATGACTCAAGGGCTTGATAGCTTATTCTCGGACCATACGCTAAAATTTGAATCCACAATGAACGCCTTGAATATCGCTTGAACATTGTGAATCTTATTGCATTTGTTCTTCTTTTGGACTGATAAAATTTTCTCCACCGTCTGTCTTGCTTAAATTTATTCTCTACAACTTGTGATTTAATTATTTGAGAATGATATATATTTATACTTGTAGGAGAGCAGATTTGGATAATCATTTAGGTGACAAAGGCTTGATTTTATTGGTCCTTCAAGATTTGATATTATTTATCTCTTTAATCGAAAGATGTAATAATTATAAAAAGAGATAACGATCATTTCAATATTTTATCGAGATAAGTCATAATCTCTAAGGATTGAGATTTAACAGTTGCCAATCTTTAATCGGCCACAAAATTTATATGTCTACTCTCTATATGGCCCATCGTGGGGTGGCCAAGAGGAGGTAGGATGAGTTCTTGATGCCAGAAGTCTGAAGTGCGAATTCTTACCCCTGCACTACTTAGTCGAGCTTATCGCACATGCTTATCCAGTACGGTTTACTTGGTTGGCGTGATTTGCAGGCTATTGCGTCAAACATGAAAGTTTACCTAGTACACAACCGAAGAATAATGGGTACAAAAGTTTACCCAGTGCGTACCCAAAAAGTAGTGGTTGCGGATTCCAACATTGTAAAAGAAAAAACTCGATAAGGACCATAAAAGAAAAGTTATGGTAATTCTATAACACCTCATATTTTGCTTCATTGCTACTATTATAATGGGAATTTAAATACTATACCAAATTGAGTCCCATCAAGAATAGTTTTTGTTATTTTCGGTAGAGTTTTTTTTTTAATTTAATATTTTTTTAATAAGTTGGGAGTAGTGGTTGGAGGGGAGGGGATAAATTTCAAAGAAACTGAAAGATATAGGATTTGAACCCTGGTCAACACCCTTACAAAAGATGAACGATACCACTTGAGCTACAAACTCGTGGTTTTTTTTAATTTAATATAACTCTGAATGAATTTGGTTAATACAAATTAAGAACATGAAAGTCTTATAATAAGATTTAAGAAGAAATTGAAGTCTCGATTGCAATCCCTTAAAGGAAATTGATCGAGTTGAAATCTGAATTGTGTAAATAAAATTCCTGTCATGTGGATTGTTTAAATTTTTTTGTATGGAAAGAAAAACACTATGCAAGTTGTTAATAATAGGACAATAAATACATCTAATCCTTTTGCAATATAAATATTTAACTACGGTGTCATCGAGTGAGATTTTTTTTGTACGTATATATCATCTATAGTTTCTAAATATTATCCAAATATAAATATAGGACTGCACCTCAACTCTTAAAATTAAAAAACAAGTTATGAAATAAATAATATTAATCATTTCATTTCATGAGAAATGAAAACAGGATCGCACTCTCAACTCTTAAAATTAAAAGAATTAGCATAAATTTTATATATTTTATATAAAATATTATAATTGAAAATTATTCTTTATCTAAGAAAAAAATCATCTCTCTCGAATCTGAATTTAACCAAAGAAAATTTTAGCCGAAAGGAGAAAACAAGAGAAGAAATTGCAAACCAAATAGACAAGAAACCTATCCCTATCGTGGCACAAATATTCTCACCGCCTTCTTTCTCGCTTCTCATAACAAAACAAAAATACACACTTATAACCAGTGGCTTAGCCCACCCGCCACCACAAAGCAATTGTGGGATGGAGGTCGGGGGTTCAAATCCTGCTCCATCAAATTGTTTGTGGGGTGGAGGTCGGGTTCGTATCCCCGCTCCATCAAATTGCTCCCGGGCATATGCGAGTGATGAAGATTTGGTGGGAACTCATCTTGAATAGCATCCGTGTGGGTTCGATTCGGGGAGAGATCGTTATTAGTAGATTGAAATTGAACATAATTGTTCTCTTTACCTGGAGGATCTGGTTGTACGTCGGCAAAACGCCAACATCCGCGGTTTACCTTGGCGGCAATGAATGAGGAGCCGGAGCCGTTGTCCTCGAGGCATAGTTAGGCGTAAGCACAGGAAGCTGAGTTATAAAAAAAAAAAAAAAAAAATACACACTTATTTGTATGTGTGTGTTTAAAATAAAATATATTACTCCAATTGACTCGATTCGCCACGCACCTCCACGTGCCCACTTGAATACCCTCTCTCACACACACGCACACCACACGCATCTTGAAATGTCCTTCAAAGGCTAAGAAATATATTAAAATAAAATTGAATGCTTGGAAAACCTTAAATCCTATTCTTCTTTCAGTTTAACCGGATAGAAAGCGACCCCATTCCCTTTCTTGCTTTTGGGGTTGTGTACTTCCTCCCAGTCCCACTAAACATTATTATTGGCCCCTCTAAATGAACAAACGCACTTTTTCATATATCAAACACATATATTTAGAGAGAGAAATTAGTGAGCCATTTTAGTTTTAGATAATCTCACCGCCAAAGACTACCCGTTTTTCTTCTTCTCACCTCTCAAGTCTTATGGAAGTGTCTCCATTCAAAATCGTGTAATTTCTTTCTCTTTCCGGTGTTATTATTTATCTTTTCCGATAGCCCATTTATTTTTCAAGAGTTGTATTTAGTATCTTTTTGTGTTTCATTATTTTTCCTTTTTCAAATTTGAATGTGAACCGACGAATGCACACACCGAGATTGATTACAAAGACTTCTCACCTATACTAAAAAAATTAGGGATTTTACTAAAAAATCTTATATTTTTACCCGAGCTAGCAAGAATTAATAATGGCCTTCGATCGAACTCCATACCCAAAGATTTGCGCCACTAAATATAGTGAGAAATTTGCCCCGACGACCCAAGAAGCACTCTGTGACGTCATCGGCAAGACCCGTTGAAGGTTTTACGCAAACCCACCTACCGATGTGGGGGGGCCCGCACCATGCTCCTGCAGTTTATTACCCACCACCGGATGGTGGTTTTGTACCTTTAGGTTTTAACAATGCCCACCGGGGTCACCGGTGGGTCCAAGATGTTGTGCCTCAACCCCAAACGGGTCTTGTGGGTCTTCTTTGTGATTAATTCGCTAGTGGGTATTCTAATAGTTCGAATCTTGGAACACGGGTTGCTTTTTGATTACCCTAGTGAGGAGGGTGGTGATGATTCGGTCTCGGGTCGGAAGATTAAATTTCGTGTAGTTTCGGGAAAATAATGCCGCGTCGAGTGACGGGGCATTGAGATATGTAGGAGGGCGTACTAGGATAATTAGTGTTAGGAGGGATGTTAGTTTCGGTGAATTTATCCAGAAAATGACGGATACGTATGTCTGAACGTGGCGATTAAGTATAAGTTGCCGGATGAGGATCTTGATGCACTCGTGTAATGCTTTCGTGTCCCGATGATCTTGAAAACATGATGGATGAATACGAAAAGTTGATCGAGCGGTTTTTCGGATGGGTCGGCTAAGTTAAGGATATTTGTTTTCACCTTCGGAGCTTGAGAGTTTGGCGAATATTGGAGATATGCAAGATGGTGGGCGGAGGTACGTTGAAGTCATGTGAATGGGATTATGGATGGATTTAGCGGTAGTGGTCGTATTGCAAGAAAGGAGAGCATTGAAAGTGTTGTTTTCGGTCAAATTCGATGCGAGTGCTAATGAAGGTGCTGATGGCTTAGCCCATGGTCTCGGAGAATTTACTGCCTTGCCCTCTGCGCCAGTGGATTATCGCCTAAGGGAAATTCATTTGTACCTTCCGATATAGCACCGAGAATGATTTCTCGTAAATCCTAATCCTGCTCCATTGAACATTCCAATGGTTAAATCGGTCCTACTACGCCTTTAGGGGCCATCTCCGAGCAAGAGGTCGAGAGATCAATGCCTCTTAATTTCACACCTGGTGTGAGTTTTTCCGGCTTCGCCTTATGTGCGATCTTACGTAGAACCTCATCAAGAAACTTTGAATCATGCTAACTACGTGCAACTTCCTTCCCAAATGGGATATCTGCGCCATGTTACCGCCTGCGCCCGTTAGGCTTTTTCAATCAACGTTTACTCTGCCGTACACATGACGATAAATCCTTCTTTATAAGCATGAAGCAAAATCCGCTCCTAATGTTGTTCAACCGCAACATGTTCGAGTGGAGCATTATCCTGCAGAAAGCATGGTGACTCGGAGGGTTGTCCAACTTCCTCTCAACAAGGATATAATGCAAATCCGGTTTATGGTTGGCATCAAATTCCACATCCCGAGCATATAGCTTTCTCCGGGGTTTGCCTCCTCAACCGGTTATGCTTCCCTGAAAAATCCCCAGCGATTAGAGGATCGCCACATGTGTCAAAAAGCATTGCCACATGCTCATTCGAATACGATAGCTCGGAGCAAAAAGAAAGCCCTATTGGCACTATTGGTCGACTTGAGGTCAATTTATTCCATCTTCACTTGGACGGTCGAGGGCGGCCGATGATTAATGAACAATCGGCTGGTGGGCCTCGGCCAAGGTTGTGGGTAATAATGAGAGTCATGAATTTGGCAAAATTCGACATGAAAAAATGTTGAGGGCCTGTATGTAAATGATAAAGCTATTCCTCGCAGGGCGAAAATCCCGAACTTCCTAAGGTGACACTTCCACAGGTGTCGTGATGACGAGTGGGGTTCAATATCCGTACGGTGTGTTTGTGGCTAATACTCCTCGATCCAGCCAAGCTAATGCTTGTCCGAATCTAATTGTTCACCTCAACTCCAAGTTATACAGATCCAATGATTAATGAGACCATTAAATAATGATTTTGCTCCCCGTTGGCATACCGTTGCGGACTCGGGATTATGTTGTTCAGAGAATCCCCAAAAGAATACTCGGTTAAAGTTCTTTGGGGGGAATCCCTATAGATGATCCTACTTCATTCGCATCGACAATCTAAGACAAATTGATGAAAGGTTGGAAAATCTCCGTATACGGCCTTCCTCAAGTTTTATCTAGTAATGAGCAAAACAAAGCCATTGGGGAGGCCCCGAGTGTACTTAACGTTCCACCCACGAACCCTATGAAGTGACAGAGCCTCCTCCCCGTAGGTAATCCCATTTTGTACCCTTATTCAAAGCATGGTGTTAATCATTTGCCTCCTAGTGATACTCACCGAAACTCGTATATTCTCGGTGAGCCTCCTCATGCAGCAGAAAGAATCGTCGTACTGTTAGTGAATGGAAGGACAATATTGCATGGCTGACCAAAAAAAATGACTAGGTGTTGTAGAAGCATCCTATGGGGTTGGGGATATCCCGGATAACTCGACATCACTATTTAGCAACCAAGATCCTTGGAATATGAGGCCCGATATTCATTTTCCCCCTCCTAGACCTAGCAAAATTCAAATAAGAAAGGAGAGCGCCTGTCGAGGGATTCATCATTAGATACTCCACCTTTGGATGATGGAGGGGCAATCTTAATCGGGATTTCGATCTAGATCATAGTTTGTCCAATAAAGGTCGGGAACTTTGTGTTTTTTGTTTCGTCATGATTCTTGTTATTTGTTTGATTGCTCATTGAATTTTCTCTCGATTACTCGTAAAGGTTCGGCAGAGGAATCGATAAAACAAGAACTTCAAGTCGTTTGAGGGCGTAGCGCTTCCGCTTCATTCTTCATTCATCGGTCCCTTCAAATCCTGACCTATCGTGTATCCCAGGAGTGCTTCTCCACCTATAACCCAGCAAAATAGTGATGCTCAACCTGCTAATGTAGAAATACAGCACAGATACACACTTGAGGTTTGAAGCCCTCTTCTGTCCCATAACGGCATTTATATGTCAAGTATGAATGTTTATGGGACTTAGTTCAATCATTATATTGTTCAGGAAATCAAGACCAAATTTTCACAGAAGATAAATCTTGGGTTTCCTGCATCAGGCGTTGGTAGATTACAGGTTTTCTTTGGCTCACTGAAATGACGACATTTTTTCTGATCCTAATGTGACCCTGTCAATCACAAATCTTGCCATTTTCTCTCTTCATCACCTCTTCTTTTTCATTTTCCTTCATGGCAGATTATTAGAAACAGTGACCTGGAAGAGCTACGAGAATTGGGTTCTGGTACTTTTGGTACCGTTTATCATGGAAAGTGGAGAGGTACCGATGTTGCAATTAAACGAATCAACGATAGATGCTTTGCTGGAAAGCCTTCGGAGCAAGACCGCATGGTTAGTGTCCTTGTTAGTTAGATTGATAATCTTGTACATGGTTTGGCTTACCCTGGTCTTTTATATATTTAATCAGAGAGATGATTTCTGGAATGAGGCAATCAAGCTAGCTGACTTGCACCATCCTAACGTGGTTGCTTTTTATGGGGTTGTGCTTGATGGTCCTGACGGTTCAATTGCAACTGTTACTGAATTCATGGTGAATGGTTCTTTGAGAAATGCTTTGCAGAAGAGTGAGAGGTAATGCCCCTTCTGTAGTTTGTCGGAACCTTATACTGTAATTAATAAGATCAGCTTGAACATGAATATTCTGTTTCGATTTATCAACTGATCATGGTATACAAGTATATTCTGAATCTCTGTAATTTTGTTGCTGTTTCGATGCGAAACCCTTTGATATTGAGGTATATGGACAAACCACATCTTATCTGCAATATGTTCAGTGATATGTACTTTTCATCTCACTTTGTGTTCTAATATTGAGTATAATACTCACAACATGACAAATCCTTGGACCTGACTACTGATACCAGGAATCTTGATAAGCGCAAGCGCCTTTTGATTGGCATGGATGTAGCCTTTGGAATGGAATACTTGCATGGAAAGAATATAGTACATTTTGACTTGAAAAGTGATAATCTGTTGGTCAATCTCCGTGATCCACATCGACCAATATGCAAGGTAAGTGAATAAATGTTGTATCTGGCTTCTTTTTGTGTAGCGTCAGGCGATGTTCGTGACTGTTAAGAGTTTATGTTTGTGTCCCACTGTCCCACATTGCCAATTTGCTGGGCTGTTATTGTGTATAAATGTGAGTTGGGCACCCTCTCCTCTTGAGCTAGCTTTTGGGGATGAGTTCTACCAAACCCATTTATCAGTTACCAAGTGCTTTCTCTTTACTTTGTAACTTGTAAGGTCTCTGTTCTTGATTTTGATTCTGTTTTAAAAATCAATATTGTTCATGGTCCTTTCACGAGCTCTTCATGATGTAGTTGGCTGTTGAGGGTATTTCTCTGTTGTTATCCACATATATACACACACTTATTGAATATATATGTGTGGTGTTTTGTGGTTGCTAATGATTTATTTTTTCTGGTTGACCACGTATATAGGATTGTCCAGCTTCATTAAATTCTACTTAGTCGTATCAAGGTGGCCATCAACCATCAAACCATTATATTAATGAGAATAACTTTTGAGCACTTCTAGATTGAAAAGCCAATAGCTTTAAGCGTGTAGCCTGTACAAGTTCTGATTGAGTCTTGGCTTTTAACTATTTGGACCTTGGAGAGTGGAGTTGAAATTTCCCCTTCTTTAATATTCATCTGATGCCGTCCTCAAATAATAATCTTTGAGGCACAAAACTTTTTCGCAAATTTATATTCTCTCATTTTATTTTCTGACCTTGTAGTTTCTGTGATCGGTCCGGATTATTTTCTTACTTCCTGAAGTATTTTTCGCATACGACCTGTTAATTTTTCCGAGCACTCAACTCAATTATTTAAGGTGAACATGACAATAGAACCAACATGAGGTTAAGTTTATGCCAATAACCTCATATTTATGATTCTTTTTAAGTGTATGCAAGGAGACACCACCTTTTAGTTTTTAACGTGGGAGGTGTGACCGGTGTTGCGTTAGTAAGTCACAAGGGGTTTGCAGTGAGTGAGAAAGTGTGTGGGTACTAAATGGTTCCGATATTGTTTTAGGTGTCTGTACTCTCCTAAATGACATGATGAACCTTTGCATATAGCTTGAGCTCAAATCATTGACTGGCTCAGCAAATTTGAGAACATATTCGCCTATTCGGTTTTGGGTAACCATATTGTTAGGTTAAGATCACTCCGACTTCCAAGTCTCAAATGGATCTCAAAATTCTGAAGTCATTTGAATCTCACCTTTGTAGTATTAATGTTGTTTTGGTTTTTGCACACTTTTCAGGATGAGAGCCTTGTGTATTATTTCTATTTAATCAATCTATCAATTAATGACTGCAAAACTGGTTCCAGTGACACAAAAATACTCTCTACCTATCCTGATCTTAGATGGCAAATTTATATTTAACTTAATTCCGGTTACCTACATATCTTGTGTCAGACTAAAGATTGGTTCTGCTTCAAATCAATGAATTGGTAGATAACTTAGTGAGTGTGTTTTTTGGTAAAACTTTTTTTTTACCAACACAAGATATTGACATGAAAGTGGATAAGGAAAAGAGATTACGCACACATAGGGTTTCAAATCTGCTGATTGCATTTTGTCTAGTATGACTATTGGGTAAAATTAACTCTTAAACACCCTAGTAAAAAACATAAGGGTATGCCGTGTAAGGTATATCTAGTGTTCTTGCAACACTTAAAATCTTTACTGCAAAAATGTTGTCCAAGAGCCACAAAAATGTGTCAAGCTTGATAACGTATCGACATGGTTCAAGTTTGATGCACATGGTAAATAACCAAGTGAGTTTACATTTAATTGGTTTTAGCCTATTTCTTTTGAACTTTTGTGTTGAATCTAATTTGTATTACAGTGTAGTGCAAGAACTTAATATTTCTAATTTATTGATAATATTGGCTTAAAATGAGTAGTCGAAATAAATTGACCTTTTCAAATAGGTTCAATGGTAATTTGAATTTGTCCTGTTTTTTATTACCTAAAATTGTCTGGCATTGTATCAACTGTTTTAGTTTGCACTCAAACTATTATGAGGTTAGTATCCAGTATCCTATTGGAAGCTTGGTATGAAATCAAAAGATTACCTAGTGGATCCATTTAGTAAGGGGTTTATCAAGAGAGCGTATAGATTGCTGCTCATCAATGCAAATGGTTTTGAGGCCTAAGAGATTAAATGAGTCATATTGATGAAATATTTACCTAGCGACTAGAGATCCCATTGACTAGTTTTATGAAAAAACCTGATGTGAATGACACGAAGTGAAGCACTTAGGAATTTATTTTCATCCCAGTTTTATGATGCATAAGTGCTACCTATAAAGTTTGGTGATCATTACCATTGGTTTTAATGATGTCTATGTCTTTTAAAGTTCAAGTGGAGTATGGTAGGATACTTTTTATAGGCTGTCACCAATTTGAGTGCAAGTATGGTCGGTTTCTATGAGAATTTGGTTAGGCAGATTTTCTAAAACGTTTGTAGAAGAACCCAAGAGGTTTCATGGCCGAGATAATGAACACAAGAAGCGAAGTCGATAATGGAAGTTAGTCTAGAATCTATTGACTGGGTTTGCGATAATGGATGACAATTCGAAACTTAGAGTTAACTAATTATCCAAATTCAAAATTTAGAGTTCACTGATTAGCAAAGTGAGTCCATTAGGTTTTTACTAGGAATGGTTCTGGTTCAAAGCGAAAGCTACCTATATTGATGCAATATCTTTCAGACATTGTTCTTCTTCGTCTTCCTAACTTGCTTCGATATATTTCATTCACGTGAAGAATTTTTGGAATCATGAGGTGGGCATTCCACATTCGTGTGCATTGAAAAAATGTAGCTTGTCTTATAGTGAATTTATTGGACTTTTAGCTAGCTCTGGTTAGATCATAGAGTTAAAAAAGGTCGCGGGAAGCACCGCCTAAGCCCACACACTTTTGCGTGAGGTTTTTTTGAAGAATGGAACTGGGGTTCGATTCTATAACTCGGTGACTTGGCAGGATAAGGGGAGATGTAGTTTATCTTTAAGGAAATTCGCTTACTTTGAAGGGACGTAGCTATCATGAAAATATCCATGTAGTTTGTCTTTTAAGCAAGGGATAATTACAAAAACTACCCTGAGGTTTGAGCTAATAACCAAAAAAAAAAAAACCAAAAGTTTTTGAAAATTCCAAATATCCCCTTGGTTCTGTATTACACTTTGCTCCGTCATAAGTAAAAACATTTCAAACAACCATTACATTTGTAAAAATATTACAGTTAACCCCTTATGTAAGACAACAGAATCAAACCTTAGTGAAGATTTTTGTAATTTTGAAATTTCTTTGGGTTCTTTTGTAACTACTCCTAACCTCAGGGTAGCATTTGTAATTATCCCCTTCAAGTAATTATGAGGCCCTTCAAACTACGCAAATTTCCTCCGGCATAGCAGCGCATTGGGATGTCTTCAAACTACATAGTTTGTCTTTAAGGAAATTTGCTTAGTGGATACTGATACTAGTTACAGTTCCTAATACATTTCCAAATCTTCTTTTACACTGTACTTCAGCAACAGGTTCTTCTTCTCAAATCAAGTTCAGCTTATCCCAGCTGACTCACACTCATTAACACTGCTTTTGACATTTTCTAAGAAACCTCTTTTCGAAGCAAGACAAAGGCGAAACACTAAACCAACTTTTGTGTGCTTACATGTGGACAATATTATAGTATTGATTACACTTTAGCATAGATTATGCTAAGTTTATATATTTGGATTATAAGTTTGCTAAACAATTACAAGTAGAGTCACATACCAACTAAAAAGCATATAAAAATACAATTTTAAGAATATTAGGTAAATGTGGACGGTCTAGAAAAGTATTCCGTAATTGAAATTTGGATCTCTGTGTTCCAAACTTATAAATCGTCTGCTTGCCTGATAGCTTTCTATATGATACCTGTGACTCTTCAACTGAGATGTAATGAGATTAACGAAGAAAGCACGGATGACATCTTTTTTTTTTCTTTTCTGAATGTGCCCCCATGGATATGTATCACGTGTTTGCTTATATGAACTTGTAGTTTAATCTGTTTTTTGTGCACTATCAATACAAAAAGCTTTTTCTAGTTACAGATCAAAAACATCAATGAGATTCAACCTCAAAATACTTGTGATATATGTATCTCTCCTTGCATTGGTTGCTTATATGAAGAACCCCCTGTCGTCCCCTCAGCTTTTTCTCTTTATGATGTTACATTTCGTAGTTATATTTTCCTTTTATCAAAAAGGTCGTCTCAAATTTCATTACCACTTATAGGTTGGTGACTTGGGGCTGTCCAAGGTGAAATGTCAAACACTAATTTCAGGTGGAGTCAGAGGAACTCTTCCATGGATGGCACCAGAGCTTCTTAACGGCAGCAGTAGCCTTGTCTCTGAGAAGGTTTGCTTTTTTGTTATTAAAAAGATAATTACGAAAACTGCCCTTGAAGTTTAGTCTAGTTACAAAAAAAAACCAGTTATTTAAAATACAAAAATCCCCTTGAAGCATTACAAATAGCCCCTAGATGTTTGTGTTTGTTGTACAAATACTCCCCCGTTAGAGATGCAATTTGTAAAATAAAAACATATATCAAGGCTGTATTTGTAATTTTAAAATATAATTGTTTTTTTTGTTTGTTTGTAATTAGGCTAAACGCCTAAACCTCAAGGGTAATATTTGTAATTATTCTTTTTTTTTATCTCGTATCTAAAAATTCCGATTGAGACCCATCACTATTTGCAAAGCCTAAAAGCATTTAGTTATTAGATTTTGTTCTAGTAATCTCTCTAATATAAATATAATCATCCCAGAATTGAAGTGGGGAAATATTTCTTAAGTTGGAATTTTCGTATACAGGTTGATGTGTTTTCATTTGGAATCGTAATGTGGGAACTTCTTACCGGAGAAGAACCTTATGCCGACTTGCACTATGGAGCCATCATCGGTAATGTCTTAACATCACAGATCACTCGTGCATTTTCTAGACGCTTTCTTTCGTTTTTACTAAGAGAACATGCTCTTACCTTTTAACATTCCAGGTGGTATTGTTAGCAACACGTTGCGACCCCCCGTGCCAGAACCGTGTGACCCTGATTGGAGAGCTTTGATGGAGAGGTGTTGGTCGTCTGAACCATCGGAAAGGCCGAATTTCACGGATATTGCCAACGAATTAAGGGCCATGGCGACTAAGCTCCCACCGAAAGGACAAGCCCAGCAGCAACTTCCATCCACAAATCCTCAAGTCAAAAGCTGATTTAATTCAATGTTTTAAAAGTGGTCTATTTTGTCAACATGTTTTACACAAGCTCAGGATGTAAGCTGAATTCTCAAAATTTAGCTAAAAAAATTATAGATAGAAAAGGTCTGATTAGTCTCCAAATTTGTGTACTGTTGGCCTTTGAAAATCCATAGAACCTTGAAAGTTATTTTTGATAGAACTGTTAGCCTTCAAAAACTATAGTACCTTGCAAGTTAGTATTTTTTTTTTTTTTTGATAACTCGGGTATCAAACTATCGATCCAATGATGCCTCTAGGGCTTTTCTAATACGCCACTTGATGTGGGGGAATTTGTTTGTCTTTGCATAGTAAAAATTCGTGAATTATTGAAAGAACCAATGCAGTTGTATAGGCAGTTAGGGGGCAACAAAGTCAATTCATATTGAAAGAGAAAAAAAAAGTAAACATTCTACCATCGGTGCGTGAATTTTATGCAACTAGTAAGAAACACGTGCGTCGCACGTGATCCACATAACTTTACTAAAATAATTTTATTATTTAATAATTTTATTGATTAATATTAAATTATTAAAAAGTGAAATAAATATTAATTAAATTTAAATATTACACAGTATTTAATATATATTTTGGTTTACTTTAATTATAGATCGATATGAATTGTTAAATAATCATTTTAAAGAACTCAATCCCACAAAAATTCTACAATTAGTATAACAACGAAATAAGTTTTATATTAGCTCACAATCACATTCATTGGTCTTTTATTTCATTGTTATGGCTAGAAAAGTCTTATCTCTTACTTGATTTTCGAATTCTTTTAGCATTATTAATCAAACAAATAATTTAGCTTATAAATCATTAGCTAATGATTAGTAAATCACATGCAAGTTATCGCATTAATAAAAAAATTAATTAAATATTATACCAAAATCCATCATAATATAATCATTTTATTTGTTATTGTTATTCAATTAAAATAAAATAAAATAAAGGTTAGTCAAATTTTTATATTTCATATGCTTACTTATTTTATTCTATCTCAGTTCTTCGATTAAAGAAATGTAAAAAAATTTACAATATAATATATATGTAAAAAACATTCATATATTATTTTAATTCTAGTAACAAAGTTAATATTTTATCATTAACACTTAAACTTAAAGTTTGTAGTCCTCCTATTTCCAGTGTCTTAAAAATAATAAACATTAACCTAATATATAAAAAAAATAATCCATTAACTTCATCGAGAGTCAGGTATTAAATAAAACTATGAAAAAGTGATAAGTCGAAATCTGAGTTTTGAAACTCTATTCAATTGCACACAAAATATTTTTATTTAATAAATAATAAACCAAAGACAGTCTTAAGAAAGAAAAAATAAATTAACAATTTTCACGTGTCAATCTTCAATAATTAAATATAATACTAATTAACTTTTATGTTTGAATTTCTTTTTGCATTCACTTATGTTTTTAAAAGTTATACATAATAAACTAAAAATTAATATAGTTTTTTAAATTTCATAAAGTTTTAGAAAGATACGTTATACTATTAGAGTTTGTACTTACAATTGAATTTAACTATTTTGGTTATATTAATATTTACACAGTTGTAACTTTTGTGAGTCGTATAGTTATGAAAATTGCAATTATTCTTAATATACCGAAACTAATCTATATTTGTTTGAAGATACTGTAAATTTAAAATTGATCTCATTTAATCTCGTTTACATAATCATATTATTTATTGTAAAATATAATTATCAATCATTTTTAGTGCCTTTATTGAGAAAATGGTATATAGTACTTTAATCTTTATTTAAAATTTTGATTGAATTTTTGATCAAATAAGAAAATGTAGTTGCCAAAAATTTAGATATCAAGTGTTAAAAAACCCCCTAACTATTATCTTCTGCCTCCTTATGCCCGAAATAATTCATATTACTTGGTACTAAACATGGTCACTTCACTCCAATTTATTATTATATATAGTTTAAGACAATAAATTTGATACATAAATATTATTTTGAATATTTTGATTATTATATTGGTACCTAAATTAACATGTAATTTAAGAAATATTAATCTTTGACATAAATATCAAACTATTTCATATTAAATAAGTTTAGTTTATTTATTTATTTTTTTACAAAATTTCATATACATACAATGACTTTCCATTTCTGATTCTTGTTTTCAAGCTTTTCATAATATTTGATTTTGTAAAAATTAGAATAATTTGTACCCAATTTTATAATAATTGTCTTTGTGCTTGAATATTTATAAGTCATAAAGGTGTGCTTTTAAAATGAACTGAGATTTTATTAAAAATATCAAATTATACATATTATATGAAAGCCGTTTAATTTTTCTTTAGAATTCCCAGCTATGACCCACATATTTTTTTTAACTATTTACTTTTATTCTTTCAAATATTTATAATATGTTTCATTTGGTTTAATCCTAAACTATCTACATATGTGAGATTAACCCCGAAATTTATTTAGATCAATCTCAACTCATTAATATCAAGTATAACCATTTAATTTTGAATATTTCGTATTCTTAGTTTTCACTCTTATTTGTTTGTAATTATTTAATTTACTTAGTTTTTATGAATGTTATGTTAGTATTTGAACTAATATATAATTTGTAATATATAATTACTTTCTCAGTAGTCAAATTATTACATATTAAATGCGTTTATTTATTTTTTTCTTTTTGCATAAGCAGATATGATCTTTTAGACTAATCCAATTTTAGCTCATGTTTTAATCTTTCACACCATTTTATTAAACTTTAATTATTTTGGTATACGTTTATATTATAAATATATATATCATATTGATATTTTAAACTTATAATTTTTAAGGGTGTAATTTTCAAACGACATTCAAGTTTTATCACAAATGTCAATTTAATACATATGGATTTTTTTTTATTAAGTTTGTCTTCTTTGTTTTTTTATAAATTTATATATACAAATTTTAATACTTTTTTGCACTTGTTCTTAAAATTTATAGGATATAAAATAATCGAAAGATTGAAATTATAATATAATAAAAAATAATAAATAAGAAACTAAACCTTATATGTTATAATATAAAAAATTAAGTAAAAGTCATATTAACACATATAGTTAAAATTTAGAAAGTAACGTTTTTGTCGTGACAAACTTGTTTTGGTTTTTGTTCGCTTTTTTTTTTCTGCTAATCTTATTTTTTTTTGTACTTTTTATTTTACTTATATGGCTAATTAGAATAAAATATACATAAAACTACAATAAAATAAAATATGAAACTCTCTTGTTTTCAATATTATTTTTTTAACAACCATCAATAAATTAATTTTTAAATTTCATATTACTAATTGAGGGAGAATTTTTCGATCAGGAATTATCTATTTTCTCTAGTTTTTATTTAGCATCAAAACCACCTAAAATATTTTCTGTTTTATTTTTTCTTATCGTGTATATTATAGTTTGATCTTTTCTTATAAATTATAATAGACATATTTAATTATTGAGAAAATTTAAAAGAATATAAGAAATATACAATTTTGCATCATACTAAAAGTTAAATAGTTAAAATTTTCTTCTATAATGACTTGTGTATATGTTTAGAACATATAGTTGAAGATTTTGAAACCTAGTTTAAATTTAAAATTGATTTATAAGAAATTTAAAATATTCTTAGTGTTATGATTAAAAAAATATATTTTCAGAATCCAAAATCTTTTTTGGCTATAATGAACATCTCTCATATAATTAAACAAAAAAGATTAAATAAATAACAAAACTATAGAAAAACATAAATTCTTAACTTTTACATGTGTTGAACTTTATAATGTTAAACAATTTCTCATGTGAACTCCTTCTATATACCTATAACATATGGTTAGAAAGCTCTTGAAATCTAGTTTAATATGAAACTAATATTATTTAAAAATTCAAACTATTTTAAGAGTTATAGCTGAAAGAATAAATACTTTTAAAATGTAGAATATAAAAGGTCACATTGTCTTATAATTGAACAAATAGAAGCTAAATATAAATATCAAATTACTTAGTTGTCCTAAAATTTTACTATGTCTAAAGGATATTTTTGTCCAATCAAAAATTGCAAGAAACATTCACATTTTTAAGATATTATTATTATTATTATTATTATTATTATTATTATTACTATTACTATTACTATTACTATTACTATTACTATGTCTAAAGGATATTTTTGTCCAATAAAAAATTGCAAGAAATATTCACATTTTTAAGATAGTATAGGTTAAAAAGGTATAAACTACTCAAATTTTGACAATCAGGGGATCTTATCACAAATTTGGTATAAATTATTGAAATCTGACAAATAGGGGATCTTGTCACAAATTTGAAGAACATGAAGGGCTGAAATCAAGTTTGCAAAAACAGCTAGGCACGGGTGGTAGTCCAGGAAAATAACTATTTTTATTTTTTGGCTACCTAGGCAGGTGCTTGGGCTCGGTTTTCACCAAAGATGATTTCTTTATCGATTTGGAGAAAATTAGCTCGGCCTGGCTGAAATTGATTTCATCCCAAGAGATGCCGCAAAAGTTCAATCCTTTTAAATATGCAATTTCTCCATGAACAAAGTAAAAGTTGCCCAAATTGGGATT
Source organism: Rehmannia glutinosa (assembly GCA_016081115.2). Lineage (NCBI taxonomy): Eukaryota > Viridiplantae > Streptophyta > Magnoliopsida > Lamiales > Orobanchaceae > Rehmannia > Rehmannia glutinosa. Next base: position 109,834 of record JABTTQ020001955.1, on the reverse strand, counting down.
TGCCAAAACCCACTAGTGGTATAATAAGTGTTTCACAGTAAATAAATCATATGATAGACATGACAATTTTCATACAAAATTTATTAATTTCAGAAGAAGGGAAGCAGGAGATAAGAGAACATCTTTGATGTGAAAGAAAATTTCTTATTATCAAAAGTGAATGTACATTGTTGTGACTTTACAAATATATAGACACTTTACAACTAACTTGAACAGTAAAATAACTAACAAAACTAACTCTAAAACTAATTCTAACTATTATACAAAATGACAGATTTTAACTAGATGTTGGATCTTTACACCCCTCCCCCCCAACAAGTGGAGCATGGATGTTCATCATTCTCAACTTGTTGATACAATGTTGAAATAGATTAGGATGTAATGGCTTAGTAAGAATGTCAGCTGCTTGATGAATGACAGCTAAGGCCTTCTTGGATCTTCTCTCTTACAAAGTGATAATCTAGTTGGATGTGTTTAGTGCGTTCATGATGACATGGATTCTGAGCAATGCAATAAGCTGATTTGCTGTCTATGTAAATAAGTGCTGGTTGAGGATGTTGGATCTTCATATCATGTAGTAAGTAGACAAGCCATTGGACTTCACATGAAATTGATGCCACATCTCTATATTCTGCTTCTGTGGAGCTTCTACTAATTGTTGGTTGTTTCTTTGCTTTCCAAGATATTAAGGAATCTCCTAGGAATACTGCAAATCCACTTATGCTCCTTCTAGTTTCTTTGCACCTTGCCCAGTCTGCATCACAAAAGCCCTTTAGCTGTAAAGATGAATTTGCTGAGTAGAAAAGTCCTTTACCTGGGGTTGACTTTATATATCTTAAAACTCTATGTGCAGCTGCTAAGTGTGTAGAAGTGGGATTGGACATAAATTGGTTGAGTGTCTGTATGCTATAAGATAAATCCGGTCTTGTAATGGTGAGGTAGAGTAGTCTACCAACCAGCCTTCTATAGGCAGATGAATCAGAGAGAGGATCACCACTGGTGCTTGATAAATCAGATTTAGGATCCATAGGTGTTGAACATGGCTTACAACCTAAATATCATATTTCATTCAAGAGATCAAGTGCATATTTCTTTTGATAGAGAGATATCCCTTGTTTGTTCCTTGCAATTTCAATACCAAGAATGCATTTGAGTTGGCCAAGGTCTTTGATTATGAAAGTAGCATCCAAATGTAGTTTTATAGCTTCAATTTCTTGAATGTTGTTACCAGCCAGTATGATATCATCTACATAAACACACAAAATAAGAATATTAGTAGAATTGTATTTAATAAAGAGAGAACTATCAGACCTTGACTGCGAAAATCCATAGGTAATGAGGCAAGAAGTGAGTTTCTGAAACCACTGTCTAGATGCTTGTTTGAGGCCATAAAGGCTCTTAATTAGCTTGCATACTCTGTTGTCAGTTGGACTACAATATCCAGGAGGTGGAGTCATGTACACCTCTTCATCCAAATCCCCATGTAAGAAAGCATTGTTCACATACAGTTGATGAAGAAACCAATTCTTAGAAGCAGCAATAGCAAGAACTAGTCTGACTGTTGTCAACTTTGCTACTGGTGAAAATGTATCAAAGTAATCCAACCCCTCTTCTTGTGTGTAGCCTTTGGTTACTAGCCGTGCTTTGTATCTTTCTATAGAATCATCAGACTTGTATTTAACTTTATAGACCCATTTGCATCCAATACAGTGCTTGCCCTTTGGTAAATCAACCCAAACCCATGTATTGTTTTTCTCAATTGCTTGTACTTCTTTGTTCATAGCATCCTGCCACTCTATAGAAGTACTAGCTTGTTTGTATGTTTTTGGCTCTATTATTTGGCTAATAGTTGCTGTAAATTTTGTATGTTGGACAGATAACTGGTTAGTAGAAAGAAAATTAGAAATACAATATTGTTTACCAGTGTAAACACTTTGAGCAAAGTGATTAGGCTTAAGAGAAGGTGGAATTCCATAATCATGTACTTGCAGATATGAAGGAATATGTCTACTTCTCGTAGACCTCCTTATTTCAAGCTGAGAATTCTCTGCATTGTTATCAGAATTTTCTTCATGAGTTGTAGAACATTGTTCCTGTTGTACTGGTAGAGTCTGAGAAGTATCTGTTTCCTGTTCCATTGATAAAACCTCAGGAATATTTGTATTTGAGATTCCTTGAGTATCATGATCAGAACTTGTGTTTGAAACTCCTAAATGTGAAGGCTGCAGTTGACTGATCTCAGAAAAGCAATTTGTAAACATAGGTGCTTGAGAATAAACATCTGTAAAATGATCAACTGTGGACTGAGTATTGTGGAAAGGAAAAATATTTTCACAAAATTTAACATTCCTGGATATGAATACAATTTGTTTGTTAAGATCAAAAAGTTTATAACCTTTTGTTCCAAAAGGATATCATATGAAAACACATTTTGAGGCCCTTGGCTCAAATTTATTCCTATGAGCTGTAAGAGTAGAAGCATAGGCAAGACATCCAAAAGTCTTAAGGTGAGAATAATCAGGAGTTTTATTAAAAAGCTTCTCAAAAGGAGACTTATTCCCCAAGATAGGAGTGGGCACTCTATTAATAATATGTGCAGCTGTCAAAACAGATTCATCCCAGAATTTTAAAGGGAGTTTAGACTGAAAAATGAGAGCTCTTGCAACCTGTAAAAGGTGTTGGTGTTTCTTTCAACAACACCATTTTGTTGTGGTGTTTCTACACATGTTGTTTGATGAATAATACCATGTTCTTTATAAAAGTTGGGAAGCAAAAATTCAAGGCCATTGTCAGACCTTAGACATTTTATCTTAATGTTAAACTGAGTAAGAACAGAATAATAGAAAGTGTGCAAATGAACTTTAGTCTCTGATTTTGTCTTCATCATGTATATCCAAGTGCACCTAGAATAATCATCTATAATAGTTAAAAAGTATTTGAAACCATTATGAGATATTGTAGAAAAGGGACCCTATATATCACAACAAACTAAATCAAAAATAGATTGAGAACAACTAGAACTTGTATAGAAAGGCAATTTCTTTTGTTTAGCAAAATGACAAACATCACAAGAATCAAAGTTTGTACATTTAGAAGAAGCTATCTGAGGAATTAAAGACAATATTTTTGCAGAAATATGTCCTAATCTAGAATGCCAAATACTAGTATCTGAAATGGACATAGCAGCAGCAGGAAGATGTAAATGATATACACCACTTTTCTTCTCAGCAAAACCAATCATCCTCATTGTGTTCATGTCCTGTAATAGACATTTAGAAGGCAAAAAATGTACAACAAGATGAGAGGATTTGGTAAGGTGAGATATAGATTGATTATAAGAAAAAGAGGGCACACATAATGCCTTGTGTAAGACTAAAGATTCAGTAATTTTGACATCACCAATATGGGTAGCATATGTAATATTTCCATTAGGTAAATGGATAGGGATTGATACCTGTACAGGAGTGTTAGTGTAAAGGGAAGTGTCACAGATCATATGATATGTGGCACCTGTATCTAATATCCAATTGAAATTACCTTTATTAAATGCAGCAAAACAAACAGGAAATATACCTGTATCAGTAGTGGATGACTGATTAATAGCAGAGTTGCATTGAGCAGAAACCTGTGTAGAGTCATTAGAGTGGACACTTTTAGCAAAGGTTAGAAACTTTTCAACTAAATCATGAGAGAATAGAGGATTTTCCATAGGAGTGTCCTTTTGATTAGAGGACTGAATCACATTAGAGGCAGTCTGAACATTGTTAGCATTGCTTTTTGAATCAGAAAATGTTCTAGGTCCCTTTAGGCCTTTCCAACCTGGAGGATATCCAATAATTTGGAAACATTTGTCTATAGTGTGGCCAGTAAAACCACAATGAGAACACTTTGCCTTTTTCTTGTCTTTGTTTTGAAATTTTGGATTAAGTCCCTGTCTAGCCAACATTGCCATGGATGAGTCAATGTGAACTGCAGAATCTGTGGAATTGTGAAGAGTTCTTTGGGTCTCTTCTTGTAGCAATAATGAATAAATCTTTGAAAGAGAGGGTAAAGGAGAGGCCAAAAGCAACTGACTTCTGATTTGAGAGTAAGATTCATGTAGGCCTACAAGAAACTTGATGACATAATCTTGTTGTTGAATTGTAGCCATTTGAGTAGAAATATCACAAGAACACTTGCCACAAGAACATTTTATGATAGGCCTATAGTTAATGTACTCATCCCATAGCCCTTTAAAAGAATTAGAGTAAGCAGTGATTGACAGGGAGCCTTGAGAGATGGAACTGAGAGACTTATCAAGGTGAAACACCCGAGGACCATCACTTCGAACATACCGAATTCGAAGTTCATCCCAGACCTTTTTTGCTGTAGAAAAATAGAGCAAACTCTGACGAATGTCTTTGGCTATGGAGTTTAGAATCCAAGAAAGGACTAAATTGTTGGCACGTTGCCAGCAAGCATAAAGAAGAACAGATGAAGGGGATGGCACTTGCAAGGATCCATCTATGAATGCAATCTTGTTCTTAACACTTAGAGCCATAGATACTGCTCTACTCCATGATATGTAATTCTCGCCCGTAAACGGTTCGTAAACGATTACTGCACCGGGGTTATCACTAGGATGTAGGTAGAAGGGAGAGCTGAAATCATCAATCGGATTCAGGGCAGGTCTCAATCCAGGAACCTCCATAATTGTTGATGAAACAGAGTTTCAAGAATCTTGAAAATGATTGTTGATAAAGAACCAATATAGCCAAGTAACAGGCTATGGATATTCGATATAGAATCGAAGAGAGTTGCAACAGAAATATAAAGAAAAATCAAACTGATACCATATTAATTTCAGAAGAAGGGAACCATGAGATAAGAGAACATCTTTGATGTGAAAGAAGATTTCTTATTATCAAAAGTGAATGTACATTGCTGTGACTTTACAAATATATAGACACTTTACAACTAACTTGAATAGTAAAATAACTAACAAAACTAACTCTGAAACTAACTCTAACTATTATACAAAATGACAGATTTTAACTAGATGTTGGATCTTTACAAAATTTGATAAGGTATTTGTCTTTGAATGATAAACAATTTTTTGAAAAATAAATTAAATTAAATTAAAATAAAATATTTATTCATCATCCGCACGCCCAATACATCATCGATAGGATCTAGTATTTCAAAAACCCAGTCCAATATCGGATGAGATCTTCTATTCCAAAATCGTGTTTCATCTCCTATTCCAACTGTGTGGATGATTGACACGTGTATTACAAGTACCATGTTAGAACCCTACAATTTCTGGCTGATTTATGCTTGAAAATTAACATGGTAAGTGTAATACACATGTCAATCATCCACACTGTGTTGAAATAGAGATGATTTAAACACTGATTTTAAAAAAATCCCATCCGGTCCAATATAATGTTTTATAAAAAGAATCTCTTCCAATTCCAAGCATTTGAGTGCATAGTTGTCTATTTGGATTGAAATTCTATGATGTTTCCTTCTTCACCTTTGATTTTTCTGCTCTTCAAACACACACATGACACAAGAAACACGCATATATATATATACACACGGACACGGGCGTATATATAAATATATATATATATATATCCTTCTCAAAAAAAAATATAAATATATATATATATATATATAATATAATCATCCCATAGCCTTTCTCCATCCTCATCCCAAATAGGATTACCACTCTCTCTGTTTCATCTTCACACAGAAAAACATTTTTAATTCTCATACAATACATGGCCACGCCTCAAGAAAAGGCGCCTTACTCTCCCATCACCGAGCGCGAAGAAGAAGAAGAAGAATACAGCGGCGGCGGATGCGGCTGTTTCCGGCGGTTCTGTTTCGGGTGTGACAACGGCGCCGGCGAGAGCCGTAACCATCTGTTGCAAGAAAGTGGGGCCCACAAGGAGACGTGGGTCGTGGCCCAATTCAAGAAACTGAAGCAGTTATCGGAGGTGGTGGCGGGGCCCAAATGGAAGAACTTGATTCGGAAAATGGGCAAAATATGCAGTCCCAAAGAGTACAATAAAACGCAGTTTCAGTATTCTCCGGACAGCTATGCCCTCAATTTTGCAGGTGGTGGTGATGATGAAGTAGATGGAAATTTGTTGCACAGTTTTTCGTCTAGGTTTGCTCCTCGTGCCCTTATCAGTGATCAGCAAAGGAGGGATATTGGTTTGTGATTACAGACAGAGCTTGGCTTTCTTGCAATTGGTGAAATGTTTGAAATATCTTTTAAATTTAAGTCAATATAAAAAAATCAATGCATACTGTGATACGATCCCACATCGGATCCACGCGGCAATTATGGATTGATCTTTTAAAGTTGAAAACCTCCACCTCCACTTCGTGAAATTAAACTTTTGTGGTGGAGTTAGGGCGCTTGAGCGGCCTATCATATTGGCTCATTTGTTGTAAATTTTGTTTCTATCATACTTTCATAAATATACGACATTTTTCTATACGTTGTAACTTGTGAGTAGAAGATGAAACATTTATTTGAAATAGAAAACATGAACTGGTTCAATGTGATATATATTCGGCCATTGTATGTAGAGACGTAAACGAATCGAGTCGAACACAATATAGTATTGTCCGATGTTTGAATTTTTTTTGTGAGCTTCACAATTTGTGTTTGAGTTTGATTTGGATATTGATTGAATTAAGCTCGAATGAGCCATCGAATACGAAAAGAGCTCGATTACCTTGATAATTTTATACATGTTTCATTCTTTTACTATTCGAGTCGCGAACACATGCTCTCACCGAGTTAATGGCTATCATTGAACTCAAAGTCCAACCTTCTCGGCACTCATGCTAGATATTCGGGACATGACCGAAACAGACCAGTTGTTCACTAGAAGGTCTGAAGCCCTGGACGTGAACAGAGAGCTTTTACATACATATTATTGAATGGAAAACTATGTTCAAGCTTAGTTTTTTATGTTAACAAACCGATCTCAAGCAAGTTTTTAATGATCAGTCTTCAGTCGAGTACCAAGTAGTTTGATTTGTTTTTCAGCCCTAGCTGTATGAGATCTCCAGTCTTCTATACATCTCCTATTCTTACGGACAAATGATTGACACGTGTCTCAATATTACTATATTGAATTTTCAAACGAAAATTGTATGTTTTATAAAGTAAGCGATAACAGTTAAAAGAAAAAGTGGCAATCATCTGTACACGTGAACTAAAATATAAAACACTATTTTGAAATAAAATATAACATTCGGTCGACAATATGAGAATACGTGCATGTGACAAAATAAATTAGAGGGCAATTTGATCTAGGGTTCTTGGATTTCATGTTTGCATTTAAAACCATGGGATATCATTTCATCTATTAGTTTCCTCTTTTAAGAAAAGATTTTGGGTTTGCGGATTACGTAGCAATTTCATAATTCAAAACAAAATATATAGTCCAAATAACTCAATCTTTTGATTAATTTGTTATGATTGGTTTTTGACAGATATATATGGCAGTGTGAAACTTCCAAATTATATATTGTACTCCATTGTATGTTGTTTATTATTATGAAAATATATTTTGTTATATTATTCAAATATTTTAAACATACAATTTAATACAGGCCGGCATATCATTGTTGACCAATGTGACAAATAGTATACAAAATAGAGAAGTTTGATAATGTCTCTGCTTTTAGCGGAAAGGGAGAAGAGACACAGCGTTACGCAGCCGCCTTTCAACGTCTGACTCACATGAAAGGAATCTCCAAGATTACAGCTAAATACTTTTGACAAATCCAACCAATAAATGACATTTCAACTTTGCTCATTTGGGGCAACCACAATTTGGCCGTATGTTGGGCCACACATTAATCAACTTCTTAATGACCTTGTGACTCAAACCATTAATACAAACACATATAAATAAGTTTCTTCCTTTTTTTTTTTCCTTTTTCTTTGGGAGGTGGAGGTGGGGGAGTTTAACCTAGTTTCTAAATTCTAAGTCCAATTGATCGGATGACATCTTTTATTCCAAAAGTGTTTAATCTCTTATTTCAATCTCCTATTTCACCATATAGATAATTACCACTCGTTTAAAAAAATAGCATATTGAAAACTCACAATTTAGACTTAATTTAAGCTTCAAAATTATTATACTAACTTTTATACATGTGATATTCAACCTTGCGGTAGAAATAGGAGATGATATACTATTTTGTATCATAATTTATATAGTTTGGATCCTCTATTCCAAATTGTGTTTCATCTCGTATTCCAAGTTTTTTTTTAAGAACTAAGTATTTTAAATATAGACCAAATGTATATTAATGACGTTATCAATACACTTGGTGTGCATTGATGATACTTGAATACGTGGTGATAGACGGATATAGATAGAAAATCTTGTGTGCAATTCATGAAGTTGATTCATGCTTCTCTATTTTAAATGGTATTCCATATTGTTCTAATATATTAATTCTTGCTAAATGTGTAATAATAATATTATTTTATATACTTTCCATGAAACTGCCTCTAATAGCTTCCTCAAGCTCTTTCATGTTTCAATAGCTTTATCAAACTCAATTAAGCTATCTTAAATCTCTTGTTTTAATTTGTGTTTTATCATATATATCACTTCACGAGTATAAAACAAATTTATATAAATTAAAAACCAAGTGTTATTAAAAACCTACTCCCACCAAGGGATAAATTTATTACAATTCGCCCTATCCTCCTCTTCTTGATCTCTCTTGCTCTGTGAAAAAATAACATGTTCTCATCCTCCCACCATGGGAGGAGGGGATGGTGGGAGGAGGGGAAAGTAATTTATTTTGTTGTTTTTCTTTCTTTTATTTTCTTCTTCCCCTCGGTTTTTCAAATTTTCGCTTTGGTGGGAGTAAGTTTCTCCCCTATGTATGTGTTAGTTCATTGTTTTGTTTTTTCATTGTCTTTTTTCATATGTTTTTAAGATCTATTTATATATTAGTATATTTTTTATTCTTCTCAAGTCTCATTTGGAGTTCTTATGTTTGTGGTTGATCTACAAATCATAAATGAATTTGGTGGGGATAGTCCAAACCTTGTTTGGAAGCTGTGTTAGCGGTCACTCATTCAAACAAGAGTCACAACCCATTGAGTTTGATTTGATGTTTTATGATGTATATCTATTTGGTTTAGATTTTTGTTTGCATCCTTCTCTTCCTTCATTTGAAAGATGGGAGTTTATTTGGGCATTTCTTGTTTGGCTTTGTATCTTGGTTGTTGGATTGTTTTGAATTGATTAATAACAAATACAATTTTCTTGCTATTAAAAAAAAGGTATTTTACACACTTAGCATTCTAATATGTAAAATAGAACTATAATATTTTGTATGTTATTTGGTACTATTATTTCTACACTATTTTAAAATGAATAAACTAAAGTCGCATTTGGATAGCAGGATTCAAGTTTGACGAGAGGATTGAAAGAATGATTTCAAATAGCTCCTTATACGATAATTTGAAATCCAACACAATAACTCAAAAAACAGTTCAAAATAAGAATCTATGGATATGAAATCCATTATAACCAAACAAGTTCAATGAATTTGTTATTAAGGATTGAAAAACCTTAGCTTCAACTCAATTCAATTCATCCATCCAAATGAAGCTTAAAGGGATTACAAAAATTCAAGATGACTGATGCATTTGGTTCATAATCTACCCAAAGTATCAACATTTTATACAAAAGACAAATAAAAACAATTAAGTTATTGCAAGAGATACAGACAAAACAAAATAAAAGCTTTCAAACTTGAATCCTACTCGTATATGCTTGATATTTAACACCATTGACATATTACAGTGGCCTTCATATGTTTTTATGGTCCAAAGAAAATATAAGCCATTTTCGAATTAGCCTCACAAAATGTCCTTGTCAACTAGCCCAGCCAATGTCAAAAATACCTTAATAACAACTAACTGTAATCTTTCGTTCGTGTCCAAATTCTTAACCTGATCATATGCTTGGCTCTATCACTGTCGGTATGGTGCGGCTTAACGAATAAGAAGACAAGCATAACCATATCTTGCTTGAATCTGGAAGTTTTTTTCTTCAGACAAGACGCTCGTTCAATGTTTTATCACCTGCACCACTATTTGATATCCCAAAATCAAGTAGGCATCTGTCTAAAAGTTTCGATTTTGGGAAAAGGAAGATAAACCTACTTCTTGCGCTTGCTTTTCTGAGAAGACGATGATGAAGGATTGCTGTGCCAATTCCTTTTCCGTTGGTTGATGAACCAATTGTTAATCTGTTTCAGTTGCAAACCTGTTTCTTGCACCAGTCTTGCCTTATCTTCCTCCTGACAGAGCATTCATTCAAATTTAAGACATAAGAGGAAACAGGGAAGGGGGGGTGGGGTGGTTTGCAATCACTAAAAAAGAGTGTTTCTCTGCTTCTGGCTGAAAAAAATCACTTTCAAGTGTTTGCAAATGTGAACGTTTGCTTGTGATCTGCTTCATTTAATCAAACAAATAAGCACTTATACAATTTTTTCACCCAAGACTCTCAACTTCTGATTCTCAACTATTTTTAGTTCTGCTACAATAAATCACTTCTTCTAAAAGCAGAAGTTTTGCAAACATTTCTAAGGCATTAGTTCAATTCTGAGAGAGAACATGTTTATGGGTTAATTACAAAAAATACCCTTAGGTTTAGTGTAATTACAAAAAAGACCCAACTATCTTCCAAAATTACAAATATCCCCTTAATATTTGTTTCCGTTTTACAAATTGCGCCCTCAATAGGAGGTATTTATTGAGTGAATACAAACCTGAAGGGGTGTTTGTACTACTTTAAGGGGATATTTGTAATTTTGAAAGATAATTGGACTTATGTGTAATTAGACTAAACCTCGAGGATAATTCTTGTAATTTAATGATATATTTATAGAATGTGAATGCTTACTGTTGGATAAGGCCACTTGGAATGTGACTGCCACCAAGCTTTTAAAACCGACGTAGTATCACCGGGCAGTTTTCCCGCTCTCCTTTTTCTTAATATTTCTTCTCTTATATCAACAATCTTCTCCTTATAACCCTAACAAGAAGAAGTCCTCGTTGAAATTAATTTAACACTCAAAAGAATGGCACAAAGCTAAAGTACCATGATTGAAGTTTACGCCTTTTCACCTGTTTCAACTCGTGTTTCAATTCTTGCCTCACACGTTCCATCAAGGATCTCTCGGTTTCGGTGGGGACTAAGGGACCAAATCCCATGTTGTCTGATCCATCCAGACTTTCATCGAACAAGTTAGTTTCGCTATCTGCCTGGTCCTCGTCATCATCAGACATGGTTGCTCCTGTACCTTCACCTGGCGATATCCCTGCCAAGAATTGTCCAAAAACATTGATGAGGAAACAACTGAGACGAAATTGGTATACTGATATAAAGCAAGAGTAGCATCTAAAATGTAGGTTATAATAGAATGAAGGGATAATTGCAAATACCACCCGTGAAGTTTATTCTAACTACAAAAAATCCAGTTATCTTTCAAAATTACTGGATTTTTCTGTAATTAGCCTGAACCTCAGGGATAGTTTTTTGTAATTACCCCCTCGAATGAAATGGAACTACATGGGACGGGTTATTATGTGATTTGTTTTTTCTTTTTGAGTTCAGAAGGGCTATAAAGGTTCAGTCAATGGCATTTGTAAAATTGATGCGATTTCATGCCGTGACCCGGCTCTCATCGCTTTTTGGAACAGACAGCACACAGATATGTGGATGTAGATCAGATAACATCATAATGCCTCAAAATGGTTGGATGAAAAATTTAGCCTAATTCAACAATAAATTGCAGGTAACCAAAGAAGGGAGAATTACAAATTTTGACTGAATAATATAAGAAATAAAAGTAGAGTTAAAGAATAGAAATAAGATTGCAATGTCGTGTCATAGAAAAACCATAGGTAGTTTCTACTGTTTCCCGTGATTTTAGAAAGAACCAAGTGCCGAAAGATGGCATGTGAGAATTATGGAATTTGGCAATGAAAATTGATCAGAAACTGAAAATCAGAGTTCAAAACTATTACGAACATTCAAGGAACTAATCAAGTGTAGATGTAGAACTGGAGACACGATGGGATGTAGATGATAACCTGTCAAGCTTTGCAATGATTGCTCAAGCTCCCAACAAGCCATGACTGCTTCCATAGCATGAACACGAACATGTTGTTGCAGTTGTTCTTTAAAGGACGACAGCAATAGTACGTAATGCGTCTACACAAAGTTTCAAGTTTCAGAATTAGGAACACTAAATGACAAAAGCAATTATATAACAATTAATTCAAAACTTGGCTAAAAGCTATGGATGCTTATGTTAGTTCTGGTTCAATTAATATCACCGTAAGTGAACTTGGATCAAAGACGAAGGAACGTTCCATCTGCTGAGCTCTCTGCTTCGAACATTTAAGTTTTATCTATTTTTCAGAGGAGAACAACTTCTAGAAGCAATAACAAATCATGTAATAAGTGGAGCTACATCAAGAACAAGATTCTCCAAAGCACTATAAAATTTGAGTTCCAATTATTAGTGTACCGAAAACCACATGATTCCTCTTTTGATGCGACAATCAGATATACCTACTCATATGAGTATATGACAGGCTTGAAGTCCAGCTATATTCCTCCAGGAATCACAACTTGTACAAAATAACATCAAATCGACGGTCTCAGTTTGAACTTTACCTGTCCTCTCTCCTACTTATTCTCTCCTATCCTTGTTTGATCACGGAACATCAAGATTTTAATGAGACCCGCTATATTAATCAACCAACCAAGGCAAGACAGTATTTAAATCTCTCTACTAGGCAAACAAAGGAGAGCTAACTAAATCTATTTATGTTGTATGACTTCCAGAAAACCTGAAATGACTGGAGGAACAAAACATCCTCCCAATTTTAACCCAATCATGGAAATTCCGAGGAATAAATGCAACATCATTTAACACCAAAATTCCAACACTTTGGGAGACAATTACAGTCATTTTCCCACACAGGGATTAAAAGATGGTAAATATAATTAGGAAAACTGAACTTCCTCAATTACAGTCATTTCCTTGAATTATAGAAGATGAATTAACTGAAAACAGAATTTTTATCCAACAGATTACAGAAGCGACCTATCCACGACCCATGAATCAAAAAATTCAACACCAGAGATCTAAAAATTCAATCTTGAAAATTATCAACAAAAGAAATATTTACAAAAAAAAATGCAATAATAGTACAACCAAAACCCAAGACCTCAAAATCCCGTTTCAAGAACCCAAAAACCAAATTGACCCAGAAAAGTATAACCACTAAATAATCACAAAAACACACATTTTTTTTATATCCATCACTGATAAACTAGATAAAAAATGTAAATACGTTGCTTGCAAGAAACAAATACGGATGTACCATGAAATTGTCGAGGTCTTTATCATCGAGGGGCTGCTGACCTTGTCCAAGAACAGAATACTTGGCCACCACCTGCTGCGACTGAGCAAGCTGGGCGTCGATCCTCGGCAGCTGGTCCACCGGCGTAGCTATACGGAGGCACGAAACATGCGCCGACAGCAACTGTTCATACAGAGGGTGGCTCAAAATATCCGCCTTGCACTTTTCTCTCTCCCAGTTGGTGTTATTGCCGCTGCTATTACTCTTATCTCCGCCGCCGCCGCCGCTGTCTTGGAGGTGATCATTGTTCTCCGGCGGGGTATGGGGGCTGGGTTGACTCTGGGTGGGGAGCCACTGGTGGTGGTGGAGAGCGGAGTTGTTGAGCCATGCGGTGGTGGTGGGCGGAGGCGGGGGTTTATCGTCAGGGGAGAGGTGGTGATCGGGGAGGATGGAGCGGAAGACGGCGGCGGAGGGGTGGTGGTGGTGGTCGGGGTAGTGGGGATGATGGAGGGGCATTTCTTGGGATAGATGGTGGTGGTGGTGGTGGTCCTGAAATGCCATGTCTGTATGTGTGAATGATGAGGCTATTTTCAAAGCTGCGTATAACACTGTGATTATATAGTAGCTGATGCTATTAAGAGTTAAGACTTTGAGAGAGAGAGAGAGAGAGAGAGGGTGGGGTGGGGGGGGGGTTCAAGTGTGACAAGGAACATGGATGTTGAAGCAGTGAGAGGTTTTATTTATTTGATTTTTAAAATAAAAATCTAGAAATTTGAAGTTTTATTTTTATTTTTATTTTTATATAATCCTTTGATTAAATATGTCACTTTTGAGTTGTTTTATATTTATTTTAGAGTTTAATCAATTGGTTTTAAAATAGAACATTACTTGGGTGGCTACATCTTTCCATAACTTCAAGTATGGGTCGTACCGCCCTCGGGGCATAGCTCAACTGGTAAAGGACTTGAGTGACGTATTATCTGCTTGTTGGCACCGGCAGCGTGGAGACTCAAATCCCCCTGGTAATAGGGTGGAGAAAGATTTGTTGTGTGGTGACTCAGTCTATGGCACCTCAGGATCCTGACTTGTTGAGACACATCCAGCGATTCATCTCTTCCACAAAGCTCTAGGGCAAAGGCAGTAGGGGCCCTCACGGATGGGGTTCATCCTTTAAGTATGGGTCGTACCTAGTGATCTCCCTCTCGTATTGGGTACGTTTCAAATGTCGATCATACTAAGTCCCCCGAAATTTAATAGTAGAGATGTCCCTATCATATTTGGTATGGTTAAAGTGTGCATTATATCATGTAAAAGTGACAAACCGTGTAATGATGTCGTGTTTTTTATCGACATGATAATGACACGATAAGGTCAAACACAAATACGAACACAATACGATGAGGATCTGCTCCAACATGAACACAAACACAAAAATTTTCATGTCGACACGACACGATTTGACACGATAACTCAAAAATAAAAAGAAATTAATTTACACGTTAATACACGATAGCAAATTACACGATATGACATGATATTACACGATAATACATGATACAAACATACAAATCATCAGGTTATCATTTCAGTAACAGGTAAACGTGTAATTATCATGTCACTATCGTATCCTTACCGTGTCACTATCATATTTACACGAGCATAACACGAACACGACACGAACACGATAAGGCTAAATAATAACCCATTATTTTCGTATTATTTTCGTGTCGTGCTATCGTGTCGTGTCAAGAATTGTCACTCCTAATATTTGTCCCCCAAGATTTAACATTATTCAAGGTTTAATCCTTCAACACGTAAATTCGGGCTTGACAACCGCTTTATACATTAAGGTTTCACCCTCCAGTAGGTAAATTCGGGCTTGACAACCGCTTTATACCTTAAACCCTCCAGTAGGTAAATTCGGGCTTGACAACCGCTTTATACATTAAGGTTTCACCCTCCAGTAGGTAAATTCGGGCATGACAACCGCTTTATTTGTTAAGGTTTCACCATCCAGCAGGTAAAATCGCAAATGCCCATCCTTTATACTTCAAGATTTCACCCTCCAGCAGGTAAATTCAGGCATGACAATCGCTTTATACATTAGGGTTTGATACTCAACTTATTAAAGTTTCATGTATACATTTTCACCCTCTGCAGATAAATCCGGGCATGACAGACGCTTTATACATTAGGATCGGATACTCGACTTATTGAAGTTTAATGTATTTTAATTCTTAGGGTGATATGGCGAATAAGATCTACATAGATTATTATCAGAAGTGTACTTTTGATCTTTTATTCAAAAATTTATATGCGATCTTTTTTTTTTTGGGAGAAAAATTGTATACTGGCAAAATGCCTACGGTTAAAAACCACTGAATCTATAATTAAATATAGATTAAAATATAAAAAAAAATAATGTACTCATATATTTAAAATATGAAGTAGTAATAAAACCTTAGATTAAAATTTAAAAACTGAATCACTTAACTGAAATGTACACTTATCATATAATTAATATTTGAGTAATTATTGATACGTATTAATATCTCATATTTAGATTAAGCATTTCTTTTTACAATCGCGTCAAAAACTGGCCTTTTTCTCACATTTTTGCACATACAAAAGATTCTAATATAAATTGCTCGAACTTTTATATGTTGAGAAAAATTTTAGGCAAAAAAAAAATAACATAAGTATTATGACAAAAGGCTCGTGAACCATGAGGTGGACTTTAGCATTAGAATATTTCACAAGATTACAAGGGGGGGTCACAAGTGTAATAGTGAAATTTTGTGTATAAATAAGTGGGAAGTGAAATGAGATGATACAAGGTTTCATAACAAAAACATCATTGTTGCTTACTTTGCTTCCTGTAGTGCTTTACCTACTTTATATTTCAATAATTACAATATCATATCATATATATAAATAAATGTATCATAAATATTAGATATAAAATAGAGATCATTTACAACACGTTATTAGCATGAGTTATTGCTCGAGAAAAGATTTGTATATTTCAGGTTTGAATTTATTGGTACTAATTTATTTTTATTCTCTTTGTAGAAAAATGGCCGGTATCAAAAAGCAAAAATTCCAGATCCTTGACACCACTGGCGATAATTATTTATTATGGTGTCTCGATGTTAAATTGCACCTTCAGGATCAAGATCTAGCTAAAACATTGAAGCCTGTGAAAATTGAAAAGGTTGTGGTAAAAGGTGAGGCAAACGCAATGATATTTATTCGCTATCATCTCTCTGATGATTTAAAAAATGAATATATACAAATTGAAAGGCCTTCTGAGCTCTGGCAAAAGCTCAAAGATAGATTTGATCACACCAGAACTGTGATACTCCCGCAGGCACAATATGACTGACAACAAATGAGATTGTAGGACTTCAATTCCCTTACCGACTATAATTCGACATTATTTAAAATTGAGTCCCCACTGGCTCTTTGCGGGACAAAATTATTTGAATATGATAAATTGGAGAAAACTTTCTCCACTATGAATAAATCGAATATTGTGCTCCAACAACAGTATAGACAACGACAGTTTAAAACATATTCTGAATTGATCTCGGTTTTCTCACGGCGGAAAAACCAATGAATTGATGTTGAGAAATCACGATTTGCGACCTTTGGGTCTAATGCGATGCACCAAGCACATGCTAACTCCGGTAGGGGAAGGGGCCGATTTAGAGGCCGTGAGCATAAACCCGGGCATGGTGATCGCAGGGGTCGTGGCCGTGGTGGTCCACATCAAAATACTCACAGATATGACTATGGCGGTCGTAATTACTACAATCGAGATAATTATCATTAATCCCGCCAAAATGATTATACGGTCAAACATGGGTATCAAAATCAGTCAAATCGTGATAAAGAAAAAATGACAATGGAAATAACAGGTGGTGATCTTTGTAACAGATGTGGTATGACAGGACATTGGGCCAAAACACGTCAAACTGCCCAGCACCTGGTAAATCTATACCAGGAATCAAAGAAAAATAAAGGCAAAAAAATGTTCAAACGCATGCCACTAAGGCAGTGGAGCCACCTATTACTAATGAGACCTACACATCTGAAATTATACGCGATCAAAATCCTGTCAAGTATTGGAAATCACTCGATATATCTGATTTTCTTGAGGATCATGAGGCACAAGGTGCCGACTAGATAAATCAAAAATAGATTCAATATTTGTATGTTATTTCTCTTGGATGATATATTTCCGAGATTAAGTGTGTTGTACAAGCATTTGTACTTATTTCGGATGATACATTCCCGGTTTTAAGCTTTTAATATGAAATAATAAATCTGTTTGTGTCTAATATTTTCGATCATAAAATATCAGTAAATTTCTACCAAAACATTCACAAATTTTACATTCAATTTTTCACATTAATTTCTCTCCTCTGACGGCTATATTAAATGGTTATGAATAGTAACTTTTATCTATAAATATACCTACATTTCATTCAACAAATTTACAAATATTCTCTCATCTTTCTAAAACTTTACATTTCTTTCATTCCAAAAAATGGTTAACTTAATGGTAGTATTTCTCATTACAATGGTCTTCATATACACTATCCTGCTTTTTGTTGGAGATTATACTCCAAGACAATTTTGGCTTATGATTGAGCTTCTTATCTTCACAATTCTTCCTCTGTTAGCCGTAATAATTTATTTTAGCACGATGTAATAGTTAGATGATTATGTATATTATGTTGTCGAATAAAATCTTTTATATTTAAAATTTTGTTGGACATTGATGTTATTTAGTTATTTTTACATTTCAATGAAAGAATTCTTTTTTGATAATCATATAATATTAATTTAATAATAATTATAACAGTACACATGGGAAAACACCGAGAAAAGAAACTATTATCCACTTGATAGTGCAACAACGCACTCAATATTAACAAATAAAGTATATTTTTTGAGTATGAAATTGTGCAAGGCATAAGTTACAATCTTGCCTAATGGTCCCGTTGAGATTATTGATGGCTCCAGGAATGCAACAGTGGTATTGCCTAATGGTACAATCTTGCATATTGAAAATGCATTATTATTTAGTAGATCAAAAAGAAATCTACTAAGTTTTAAGGATGTGCGTGATAATGGCTATCACTTGGAGACACTAAATGAGAATAACAAAGAGTGTATATGTATCACATCCTATGAAACGGGAAAAAGAATTACCCATGAGAAATTTGAAGCAACAACTTCTGGATTGTATTGTGTCCAAACTAAAGCTTTGAATCCTATGCAACCATACCATGGAAGCTGGTGAATCCTGATATATTTGGGTTATGACATGATCGCCTAGGACACCTATGTATGATGCGTAGGATTGTTGAACACACTAATGGGCATCCATTAAAAGGCACGAAGATGGTGGTGTCCAAAGATTATTTCTGTGAATCGTGTTCACAAGGAAAATTTATTACTAAACCTTCCATGGAAAAAGTTGGTTTTGAATCACCATCATTTTTACAACGTATTCATGGTGATGTTTATGGACCAATACATCCCACAAGTGGACCATTTAAATATTTCATGGTCTTAGTAGATGCATCGTATAGATGGTCACACATATGTCTATTATCTACTAGGAATATTGCATTTGCCCGATTATTAGCACAAATTATTATACTCCAAGCACATTTCCCTGATTATCCCATCAAGAAATAAGGATGGATAATGTCGGAGAATTTACATCAAAAAGTTTTGATGAATATTGCGCAGCACTGGGAATTAATGTTGAACACCCAGTATCACGTGTTCATACTCAAAATGGATTGGCAGAATCCTTGATTAAACGAGTTCAAATATTTGCTCGTACATTATTAATGAGATCAAAGCTCACTAGTGCATCATGGGGTCATGCAGTATTGCATGCATCAGCACTTATTTGATTACGCCCCATTGCTTATCATATGCACTTCCCAATGCAATTAACTCTTGGTTTTGAGCCAAGTATTTCGCACCTACGCACTTTTGGGTGTGCTGTTCAGGTACCGATTCCACCACCTTAAAGGACAAAAATGGGTCCACAACATAGACTTGGTATATACGTTGGATTTGATTCTCCGTCATTTATTCGGTATTTAGAACCAGTGACGGGAGATTTATTTACTGCTAGATTTGCGGATTATCATTTTGATGAGACACAACATTTCCTTCAATGGGAAGGGATAAAGATATTTTAGATAAACAAAAACCAGTTGAGAGTATCTTATGGAATGAACAAAGCTTATCCCATTTATTTCCACGTACTTTCTGAATGTGAAACTAAGGTGAATAAAATCATTCATTTACATAATATTGTGAATAGATTTTCTGATGCATTTAATGATGCTAGTAAAGTCACGAAGTCTCATATTCCGGCTACAAATGCTCCAGCCAGGATTATTGTTCCACATGAAAATAAGAAAATGAATGATGATATCCCACGACAAAAACGTGGTAGACCTATTGGCTCAAAAAATATTGTTCCTCGAAAAAGAAAGGGGAGAATTGATACTAATGAGCATGCTCCAGACGAATCTGTAGAGCCTAATATCTCAAAAAATGTACAAATCAAAAATTCTGATATCATCGAGAATCCCATGAGCTATAGTAATGAAATATGGGATCAAAATGAAATAATTATTGATGATAATTTTGCATTCTCGGTTGCTCAAGAAATTTTAAATGATGATTATAATTGTGAACCACGTTCTATAATGGAATGTCGTCAAAGGCCTAATTGGCCTATGTGGGAGGAAGCAATAAAATTTGAATTAGCCTCCCTAGAAAAACGAAATGTATTTGGACAAATTACTCAAACTCCAAACAATGTAAAACCCATTAGATATAAGTGGGTATTTGTTCGAAATAAAAATGAGAAAAACGAAGTCGTGAGACATAAAGC
Organism: Rehmannia glutinosa; assembly: GCA_016081115.2. NCBI lineage: Eukaryota > Viridiplantae > Streptophyta > Magnoliopsida > Lamiales > Orobanchaceae > Rehmannia > Rehmannia glutinosa. The sequence continues at coordinate 89,480 of JABTTQ020001955.1, read as the reverse complement.
CCGACTGGTGGCTCAAGAATTATACCAGAGACTTGGGATAGATTATGATGAAATATATTCACCTGTGATAGATACAAGCACATTTCGTTTTCTTATCAGTATGGTTGTCCATGAGAATTTAGACATGCGTCTAATGGACGTAGTGACGGCATATCTATATGGTTCATTAGATTCTGATATTTATATGAAAATTCCATATGGATATAAATGCCAAAATCAGATACTCCCCGTGAATTATACTTGATCAAATTGCAAAGATCGTTGATGGATTAAAGAAATCCTGTCGCATGTGGTATCATATACTTAATGAATACCTTTCTAAGGAAGGTTATAAAAATAATACCATTTACCCATGTGTTTTTATTAAAAGATCATATACAGGATTTGCTATCATTGTTGTATACGTCGATGAATTTGATTGGAAGACCTTGGAAAAACTAAACTGAGGTGAAAGATCTTCGAAAAACTAATTCATGTAAACCTTGGAAATATCTAAAGAAAGAGTTTGAGGTGAAAAACCTTGGAAAAACTAAATTATGTCTTGGTCTTAAGTTAGAGCATAAAGATAACGGGATACTTGTCCACCAATCTGCTTACACTAAACAGATACTCAAATAATTTAATATGGACAAGGCTCATCCCTTGAGTACCTCTATGGTTGTGCGCAGTTTAGATCCCGAGAAAGATCCATCCCGACCAAAGGAATTTGATGAAGAGATTTTAGGTCCTGAAGTGCCTTACCTTAATGCTATTGAATCATTAATGTATCTAGCACAATGTACTCGACCTGATATTTCTTTTGCAGTAAATCTACTTGCATGATACAGTTCTGAGCCAACTCGAAGACACTGGAATGGTATTAAACACATTATTCGATATCTCAGTGGTACTACAAATTTGGGGTTATTCTATTTCAAGGAATCCACTAACTCTGGGTTAGTTGGTTATGCTGAAGCTGGATATAGATCTGATCCGCACAAAGCTTGATCACAAACTGGTTAATTATTTTGCTATAACATTACAACTATATCATGACGATCTATCAAATAAATATTAGTTGCTACTTCTTCCAATCACTCTGAAATCATTGCTCTTCATGAAGCTGACAAAGAGTGCGTTTGGTTAAGATCAGTTATAGCTCATATACGAAATGCTTGTCAGTTGAAACCAGTTACAGATACTCTTACTATTATTTATAAGGATAATGTAGCATGCATAGCACAAGTGAGAGGTGGTTACATAAAAGGTGATAGGACCAAGTATATTTCACCAAAATTTTTCCACACACATGAACTCCAGAAAAATAGAGAGGTAGATGTTCAGCAGATTCGATCATGTCACAATCTTGCCTATTTGTTTACAAAATCCTTACCAACGTCTACATTTGAGAAGTTGGTTTACGACGTCGGAATGAGAAGAGTCCATACGAAGCAAGATTGATGGATCAATTATGCAGCTAATATTCTTCATTTCAAGAGGAGCAAATATATCGTGCGTTGTACTCTTTTTCCCTTCTGTCTAGTTTTTATCCCATTGGGTTTTTCCAGCTTAAGGTTTTTAACGAGACAACTTATGCACAAGATCTGGATTTGAGAATGTACTCTTTTCCCCTTATGTCCGATTTTTCCCACAGGATTTTCCGGCTTGAGGTTTTTAACGAGGCATACTCATCCAACATACAACAATACTACGTCTAAGGGGGAGTGTTACGACAAAAGGCTCGTGAATCATGAAGTGGACTTTAGCATTAGAATATTTCACAAGATTATAAGGGGGGATCACAAGTGTAATAGTGAAACTTTATGTATAAATAAGTGGAAAGTGAAATGAGATGATACAAGGTTTCATAGCAAAAACATCATTGTTGCTTACTTTGCTTCCTGTAGTGCTTTACCTACTTTATATTTCATTAATTACAATATCATATCATATATATAAATCTACGTATCATAAATATTAGATATAAAATAGATATCATTTACAACACTAAGGGGTTATTATAAGGAATGAGAGGTGGACTGTGGAAGGGTTGGGGGTGGGGGATTTAATATAGTTCTTCTTTTATCCTATTATTAAAAAGAACAAATATCAAACATGAGTAGCATATTTATACTTGCAAGCTAAAATTAATTACAAGTCTTTGCTTATAATAGGGGAGAAAACACATGAACATTCAATGTATACTTCAATATTTTTTGGTGGTTCATTTTTGCCACATGAGTATGATATTCTCTCTTTTCTTTTAATAATAGCGATTCGAAGATACATTAATATTTACACTTAAATTCAATTTCATTAGGTGCAAATATTTATATTATTTAGAACATGAGAGTATTAAATAATTTATATATATAAGTAGACTAATAGTCACACTAGTAAGATTATTGAACTCAAGACTTTTTTTTTATCGTGAGCATAATTTTATAATTTGAATAAGATTTGAATTAACATAATATTTTACTTAACTCGAGTAATTGTAAAAAAACAAATTTTTGCAAGAGTGGAGAGGGAAAAATAATTGACAATTGTCTAATTTTGTAATGAATTTCTCAAGTATCAACCCAAAGTAAAGAACATGTCTTCAATGAAATCCATCAACATTTCAGCACACTATTGTTAATAGATGATAATAAGATTTCAGATTAATTGTGTAAATGTCTGTAATTCAGTTGGTTGAGCCGTTGTAACCCATGTCATGCCAATGTGATCAAATTTCACTAGTCTCACCTTTCATACGGGACCTTGTACTTAAAACAAAAAATTTCAAGTTGATTAAAAAAATATATTAACTCTTGAAATTCGGTCAACTCAATAACTGGTTTTACTTTGTAATTAGGCTAAAATTTAGGGGTAATCTTAGTAATTTATCCTAAGATTTCACGAAAAAAAAAGTTTTTCATGTGTCTGCAATCTATCCAACCTTTTAGATAAATTTAAATAGAAATATTTCCACAAAAACTACTTGTGAATGACACTTTTTTTCAAAAAAAAAATGATTTAATTAAAAAGTTGGAGTCGAAAAAAGAAAAAGGGGAAAAGATTGATAGTTCTTAAGAACTAGGTGACTAACAAATTTTTGGGTAAAAAATATAACTGGTAGAAGGTTTCTGTTTATGAAAATGGCAATGATATAGTGTATAGGCTTAAGTAGAGGCCAGAATTAGATTCTGTCTCCGCAAGACGAAAACTCCCTATATACCGAGTGATTACGATTCCGGCGCTCGCCTCTAAGATACAACGACTTTTAACAATCCGGTTAGCGACAAAGAAATCGGAACAACGGCGAACAACAAGTTGTTCTTAACTTTCAAGCTTTTGAATGGATTGTAAGGCAATATGTTTGAATGCAATATGACCAGTTGATTATCTGATTTCATGTGTTTTTTTCATCAGTAGGGTCGAGTAATTATAGGCCACAGGTGCCTCGTATGGAAAGATCGCATCTTTTGGCTCGAAAAGACACATTTGCACCGAATGACGCACTTTCTTGCGAGGAGCACGACCAGACACGCACGGCCGTGCTCCCTCGTCTTATTTGGCGCTGAAAAGTTCGGCACCCAGCACGACCCAGACGCACGTCCGTGCTCCTGCCCGTGCGTGCAGGCGCAAAACTTCGGCAGGTAGCGCGACTCGACCGCACGGGCCGTGCTTCCGCCCGTGCACGTGTCCGAAACATTTCCCAGGTTGAACTCATTTAATTAATTACGAAAATTAATTAAATCTATTTAATTAATTACAAAAATTAATTAAATATTTAATTTTAAAGGTTTTTGGTCCAAAAAGAATAAGGGTCCAAGCCCAAGCCCGCGACCCGGACCCAGGTCGGGCCGGGCCGAGCCGAGCGGGCGGCGGGCGGCGGCGGCATGCGGCGGCAGCGTGATCATGCTTTAAACCAAACCCACAAGCATGTAGGTCCTCACCCCTTTAAAAACTTGGGTGCCCCAAGGGCCCAAACACATTTGTCCAACTTGGGATATATTAAGTGTGCAACTTTATCCTCTTTTTCTTATGTGGGATGGAACATCTCTCCTTCCCCACATTTTCCATTTTCCATACCATTTATTTGTATTAAGTGACTAACTTCTAGCATTAATTTCTCATTCACCCGGAATGGGTTTTGAGAAATTCTAAATGATATTCTCATCTACTCTCTTAGTAGAATTTTTACAAATAATTTAATTCCATTTTTCACTAATGGAAACCACTTAATTATTTGGTCAACACCCCATTTATCAAAGACCAAATTCCGACAATCCCCACATGAATGAAATTAATTCATGTGTGTATGCGGTCGCTTGAAAGTCTCGGCGAATCGTTATTGCATCGTGGATAGGTAGCTTATGGCTTTGAACCTTCCTTAGTAAAATACTATCGATTTACTAGCCGCTTAATGATGCAACGCTTGAACTACTCACCGTTTGTGTAAAACCAAGACAACAAGATTTACACAATAACAACTCTAACACTTGTTGTTCTCACGTTGTGTCCATTTCGCCCTGGACCATATCTTAGATTTATAAGTGTTTCTTCCGGCGGCCATTACTTCTCACTTATATAGGTGATCTCCTATTGAAGAGTATCTGCCCATACTCCACCTTTCGGGATAGGAATCATTAAAAGTCTTTAAACTTAACCTCACCACATTCAAAGAGGTTTACATACACTTGGATGTATCGAGAATGAGCTAACACATTTTCCAAGTGTTTAGTTGAACATTCATAACTTAGTTGTCCCATTGAACCAAGTGTCTTGGGCTCTCCAATTCACAAGGTTGGGTTACCGCTATGAACATTCTTTAAGTTGTGGATTTTAAACCCATTCCCTTAACAGCTTTATACAGTTGATCTCGATTTATGCCTTTCGTAAGCGGATCCACAAGGTTTTTCTTTGACTTCACGTAGTCAACCGAAATAACCCCATTCAAATCAACTGTCTAATGGTATTGTGTCTCCGACATATATCTCTGACTTACCATTATACATACTACTTTGTGCCCTTCCGATTCCGATTGACTATCACAAAGCAGTATCATAACAAAGAACAAGCTTATTCCAACAAGGAATATCCTCTAAGAAGTTTCTAAGCCATTCTGCTTCTTCTCCAGCTTTATCCAAAGCAATGAACTCGGATTCCATAGTGGATCGAGCTATGCACGTTTGCTTAGAAGACTTCCACGACACCGCTCCTCCACCTATTGTGAAAACAAATCCACTTGTGGACTTGGAGTCTTTTGTATCTGATATCCAATTGGCATCACAGTATCCTTCTAATACTGCTGGATATGTCGTATAAAGTATTCCATAGTTCATGGTATACTTTAAATATCTAAGTACCCTTGTCACTGCTTTCCAGTGATCCGTACTCGGGTTACTCGTTAACCTACTTAGTTTACTCACTGAATATGCAATGTCTGGACGTGTACAATTCATTAAGTACATCAGACTGCTAATTACCCTTGCATATTCCAGTTGAGAAACTGGTTCGCCTCTATTCTTGGCCAAGTGTAGACTTAGATCCACAGGTGTCTTAGCCGGAGGACTATCAAAAGCATTAAATCTTCTAAGTATGCTTTCGACATAATGGGACTGTGACAAGACAATTCCATCTGAAGTCCTAGGGATTTTAATCCCTAATATAACATCAGATAATCCCATATCCTTCATGTCAAAGTTCTTCTTCAACATGTTCTTAGTATTCATGATTAAATCATGACTACTACCCATGATCAACATATCATCCACATAAATGCATACTATGACGTAATCATTTGTAGTACCTTTAATGTAGACACACTTGTCACATTCGTTGATCTTGAAACCATTTGACTTCATAGTCGAGTCAAACTTTTCATGCCATTGCTTAGGTGCTTGTTTTAGTCCATAAAGTGACTTAACAAGTTTACACACCTTTCGCTCTTGACCGGGTGCAACGTACCCCTCGGGTTGTTCCATATAGATCTCCTCTTCAAGCTCACCATTCAAGAAGGCAGTCTTAACGTCCATTTGATGTATCTCAAGGTTATGCAAAGCTGCAATAGCAATAGAACACGAATGGACATAATCCTCGTGACAGGAGAATATGTATCAAAGAAGTCATATCCCTCCTTTTGTCTAAACCCTTTAGCTACCAATCGGGCTTTATACTTGTTGATAGATCCATCTGCTTTATACTTCCTTTTAAGGACCCACTTGCATCCCAAAGGTTTGCAACCCGGTGGGAGATCAACCAACTCCCAAGTGTGATTTTGCATGATGGAATCTATCTCATTATTGATAGTTCTTTCCGCAGAGAGGAGCTTACGGACTGCATGCTTCTTGAATAGTTCGGGGTTTGTTTTCTAATATATAAGTTAGAAAATCAGGACCAAAAGACTTAACTACTTTTGTCCTTTTACTGCATCTTGGTTCCTCTTCATCATTACTTTGAGGTTACCTTGCAGTATCATAAGTCCGTTTACTCGAACTTTCTTCTTTTCGTTCTTTGTTCGGAAAGATATTCTCGAAGAATACAACATTCCTTGATTCAATGATCATACCTTCATTTATATCAGGAATTGCTGACTTGTGCACTAAAAAGCGATATGCACTACTATTGTTTGCATATCCAATGAAAGCACAATCGATCGTCTTCGGACCAATTCGTACTTGTTCCGGCTTAGGTACTTCGACTTTAGCCAAACACCCCCATACTTTGAGGTATTTATATGACGGTTTATGTCATTTCCATAACTCATATGGAGTTTTGTTTTTACCTTTGTGTGGAATCTTATTAAGAATGTAGTTCGCTGAAAGTATGGCTTCCCCCCCAAGTTTTGGGGTAAGCCAGAACTTAACAACATCGCATTCATCATCTCCTTAAGGGTACGATTTTTGCGTTCTGCAACACCATTTGATTGAGGTGAGTAAGGTGCAGTCGTTTGATGAATTATACCCGCTTCCGAGCAAAATTCTTCAAAAGGAGCAACATACTCTCCGTCTCTATCACTTCGAATCATCTTAATTTTCAAATTAAGCTGATTTTCAACTTCATTCTTATAAGTCTTAAAAGCTACTAAAGTTTCATCTTTGCTTTTCAAAAGATACACATAGCAATATCTTGTGCAATCGTCTATAAACGTTATGAAGTACTTTTTTCCGCCTCGAGTTTGCACAAGTTTTAAATCACACACATCTGTATGAATTAACTCGAGTGGTTTGGTACTTCTCGTTACCGAATGAAACGGTGCTTTGGCCAATTTTGCTTCAATACAAATTTTGCATTTGTCTTGTGCATCGGTTTTAAACGTAGGTATTAATTCCAGATTCACTAACCTTTTAATTGTGTTGAAGTTTACGTGTCCTAATTTATCATGCCATAAATTAGAACAATCCAACAAGTAAATGTATAACGTTTTTATTCTTCCTCTTAGCGGAAAAAAGATTATTCTGAGACATTTTAAATAGGCCCTTATCAAGGTAACCTTTACATAAAACAGACCATTTTTGGTCATTACAAACTTGTCGGACTCAAACACTAGTCTAAATCCGGCCTTGCTAAGCAAAGGACCGGAAACCAAGTTCTTGCGGATGTCTGGGACATGCAGCACATCTACAAGTGTAAGCTCCTTCCCGGAATTCATCTTGAGCACCACCTTTCCAAGCCCAACGATGTTGGAAGTCGAAGAGTTCCCCATGAACAACTTCCTTCCATTAATCGGAGTGTAGGAGAAGAACATCTCCTTGTCAGCACAAATGTGACGAGTAGCTCCGGTATCTATCCACCACTCCCTTGGGTTATCCACCATATTGGCTTCAAACACAAAGGCGGAGAGATCGAGATCCGACAAGTCTATTGGAACCGACTTGTCCTCCGTCACATTGGCTTGTTGGTTGCCACCTTGATTGCCCTTCTTCGGATGTCGGCAATCCTTAGCCATGTGGTTCGGTTTGCCACAATTGTAGCAATTTCCCTTGAACTTTTTGGTTTTTCCTTTTTCCTTCCCGGAGTGCTTGCGTTTCTTGCTAGTGCTTGATTATGCAAGATTAGCCTTAGCCTCCATTCCAAACTTGCTGGATTTCATATCTGATTTCTGGTTGTCTTCTTCGATGCAAAGCCGAACAATCAGATCCTCAAGCCCCATCTCTTTGCGCTTGTGCTTGAGGTAATTTTTGAAGTCCTTCCACAATGGCGGTAACTTCTCGATTATCGTCTTGGTGTCAACCATCTTGTACTCCAAAAATTTGCCAACAACAAATTTCTTTGTGTCGGCATCTTCCGTCTTGTACTTCTTCTCCAAGGAATCTCACAGTTCCTTGGACGTCTTGAACGTGCTATAGACGTTGTAGAGAGTGTCGTCTAGCCCGTTCAACACGTAGTTGCGACATAGAAAATCGTTGTTATACCAAGCATCCACAACGATTCTCCGGTTGTTGTCAGTTTTGTCTTCGCCTACGGAGGGAGAAGGGTTGTCCTTCAGAAAACGTGACAACCCCAAGGTTGTCAAGTAAAAGAGCATCTTATGTTGCCAACGTTTGAAGTCGGCGCTGGAGAACTTGGGCTGCTTTTCGCCGTGAGCGGGAGCAGCAACCATTGGTGTGAAAGAGATCGAACTGGATTCCATCGTCTTCAACAGAAACAAAGTTTTCGTCTTGCGATTGTTGGGTAAAAAATATAACTGGTGGAAGGTTTCTGTTTATGAAAATGGCAAGGATATAGTGTATAGGCTTAAGTCGAGGCCAGAATTAGATTCTGTCTCCGCAAGACAAAAACGCCCCGTATACCAAGTGCTTACGGTTCCGGCACGTGCCTCTAAGATACAACAACTTTTAACAGTCCCGGTTAGCAGCACAGCAAAACTGAAACAACAGCGAACAACAAGTTGTTCTTAACTTTCAAGCTTTTGAATGGATTGTAAGGCAATATGTTTGAATGCAATATGACCAGTTGATTATCTGATTTCGTTTGTTTTTTTCATCATTAGGGTCGAGTAATTATAGGCCACAGGTGCTTCGTACGGAAAGATATCGTCTTTTGGCTCGAAAAGACACATTTGCACTAAAAATGCACGCACTCGCGCAGGGAGCACGACCGGATGCACGGCCGTGCTCCCGCCCCGTCAGCGTGGGAAAAAGTTCGGCACCCGGCCAAGACGACCCAGACAAGACGGCCGTGCTCCTGCCCGTGTGTGCAGGCGCAAAACTTCGGCAGGTAGCACGACCCGTGCTTCCGCTCGTGCGCGGGTCCGAAACGTTTCCCAGGTTGAACTCATTTAATTAATTACGAAAATTAATTAAATCTATTTAATTAATTACAAAAATTAATTAAACATTTAATTTTAAAGGTTTTTGGTCCAAAAAGAATAAGGGCCCTAGCCCACGACCCGGACCCGACCCGGGCCAGCCGGCCGGCGCACGCGCGCGTATGTGCTTTGAACCAAACCCACAAGCATGTAGGTCCTCACCCCTTTAAAAACTTGGGTGCCCCCAAGGGCCCAAACCTATATGTCCAACTTGGGATATATTAAGTGTGCAACTTTATCCTTTTTTTCCTATGTGGGATGGAGCATCTCTCCTTCCCCACATTTTCCATTTTTCATATCATTTATTTGTATTAAGTGGCTAACTTCTAACATTAATTTCTCATTCACCCGGAATCGGTTTTGAGAAATTCCAAATGTTATTCTCATCTACTCTCTTAGTAGAAATTTTACAAATAATTTAATTTCATTTTTCACTAATGGAAACCACTTAATTATTTGGTCAAAATCGAGTCAACACCCCATTTATCAAAGACCAAATTCCAACACAAATAAATTAAAGTACACTCATGTCGCCAGGCGGAAGGTACATCAGCTAAAGCAGGACTTTTCTCTGGAATGAGTGAAAAAGTAGTGAGGCCAAGGAGCACAACGAATCGGCCTTTTGGTTAGGGGTGATCATAAATTTTCAAAAACCGCTCGCACCGCATTGCACCGCACCGTTTTTTGTTATTTTCCGATTATAACCGCGATTTGTAAAATTGAATGAAAACCGCACCGCCCTCTTACATATTTAGGGGTAAAATATAATATTTATCATATCCCTATAGTTGAATAATTAGTCAATCTATATATTAAAAACTATATTTGTGAATGATAAATTACTTGTCAAATAGAAATAGAATGTAAATATCTTAATGAAAAATATGAAATCTGGCAATGTATAAACAAATAATGTTTCCTTATAAATGAGAAATGTGATCTTTTGTTGAGTTATATTAGTAGTTAATTGTCTTGTTAAGTCAATGACTCAACATGTTCTTTTTTATGATAATTTGTTGGGACATTACTATAATCTATTTGATGATTGATGAAATGTGAACAAAATTGACTCAATAGAAATTCACCTATTTTGTGTAATCTAAGTATTTTACCAGAACAAATTTTATTACACAACTACTGAGTAGTCATGCCACCCTCATTCTTTATTCTCTCTGGTACTTGAATTCCATATTCTCTTAGTTATATATATTTTTTTAGTTATTGTGATATATGTTAGACAACTTAATTCTATAATCGCAACTTAACTCCAAATCAACTTAAAAAAAGTCATATTATAATTTTATTAATCTTATAATATTTTGTTTATTAAAAAACGCCAAACCGCCCGCCACCGCCCAAAACCGCACCTTTGATTTTACATGTTAAAACCGCGATTTGAAATTATTTTTTACGAAAACCGCATTAGGCAATTCGGTTTGAATTTTTGTAAAAAAACCGCAAAACCGCACCGTGATCACCCCTACTTTTGGTGAAGATGATTTAAAAAATATTTAGTTCATATTCGATTTTGATGAGCTCACATATTGCAGCACAAATATTTATTAGTATGTGATTAACTTGCACTTCAAAGAAACAAATTAAGTATAAGATAAAAGTTATATGTTACATGCAATTACTATGATTGATTAATTATATTGGGACTTATTTTTTGTTTTTCTGCAAGAAAATATATTGTTTAAGTTTGTTTGTTTTTTAGTACATATCCGGAGATTAGATAGGTGATGGAATCGAACTTGATGCTTCTTGAAAATGTGAATCACTCCAAGTCAATATAATTGTAATAATAGTCCAATAGTTGAATGTAAGTACTTGTATTATTTTCTCTATTCCCCTAAAAAAAAATACTAGGGGTTCGTGGGGCTTATGTCTCAAGTTTTCTCATCCATTTTATTTGCAAGATATAGGCTGCAATTGGATATGAACGAGATTTCATTTTCGTTTCGTTGGAGAATTTTTTTTGACCAAACATGCGATTGTTTATGAAAATTTTCAGAAAATATACTATTCTCTCACTTTCATTTTTTTTTCATTTTTTTCACCAATTAGATCTATACATTTTTCATGAAAAAACTAATCATTTTACACATTCTCCCACAAATTTCACTATTCATTCACTCACACATTTCTAACTACCAATCACATCCAATCATTATTTTACTATTTTTAAATCAAATCAACTTTCATCATTACATATCTATTCACACTCTCAAAGTTTTCCAAAAACTTTCATCGAATTTTTTTCACTATTCTCTTCTCGAAAATAAAATTTTAAATTGAAAGCATATGCAATCCCACCCATACATTTCAATTTTAGCTACTTGCAATTAGCAATTATTATATTTAATTTTTACTGATTTCAAAAGAGCTTGCCTTACAACAATTTCAAGGACCCTCTTATAAATGATGTATTCGTACTGCATACAAACAAATTACATCAAAAAAAACTTTCACAAAATACGATTGCACAGAACTCAATAAACAACATGCATCCATCATACTCCATTAATTGCAGTACTACAGGTGTAAGTTTATTTGCCACGTAATTTACAATTAATCTTGACGCAAATATCAATTATGTAACAATATAAAATTCTTAATTAAGTTATTAACTTGAATTCGACCATTGCAACAAACAAGACGTAGGGTTTGGTTGGTTGATGACTTTGGTCATTAAGCAATATTTATATATATTGATTGTCGATGTTTTCTAAATACATGTGAATGAGACCAAAATTGAATTATTGATGATTGAATGTTTCTAATTAATATACTTATTCATTTGTTATATTTTTTGTTTTTATCTTGGGTTGGTGGTGTGAGGTTGGGGGTGATTGAGGGAGAAGAATTGGGCTATGAGAATCAATGACAAACTTCTTCTTCTTCTTCTTCTTCATATTATTATTATTATTATTATTATTATTATTATTATTATTATTATTATTATTCCGTAATCACTATTTTTCGGTATGCATTGAGTTAACTTTCAGGGGCCCGCAAACCTCGCCATTCAGAAAAAACATTATTAGACAAGCTATACGCGACATGTTCGTCAGTGGTGCGAAGTGGTGATTCGAACTTAAGACCTTTTTAGCCCAGCCTAAAAAACTTTTTCATTTTTTGAGGTGGCAAAATTATAAAAATTATTAATTTTTTATACAAATTCTATAATAATTATAAAAAAAACTTACGTGAGGGGGCGACGGCCTCTGCACCAGTCCCATTAGCCCCGTGCCCGGGTAGAAACATAAGACACTTGATTTAAAAAAAAATAGAAACATGCATACGGTGCAAGTATTAGGTATATCATCTAAAATAGTGGATAGTACAAAATACAAATCCTTGCAATACATACATATGCATACTAATACTATATCAACTAGTTTTCGTCAGTTAGATACACTTTTATAAAATATTCATTCTATAATACAGTATAATTCTTTTATTATTAGATGCTTAAATGATAAATACATGTTTCATATAAGAAAGTCTCATTTGCAAAATACCAGTCCGGACAACCGACAAGAGCTTGGAACAACTGACACGTGTCAGCCCCTGCTTTCATGGACCACCTACCCTTCGGGGACCTCAAAGTAGCACGCGCCTAACATCAGCTGAATCTGACCTCTACTTACACATACATACATACACATATATTGATATATAGGTTCATTTGCAATTTTGGTTTTATAACATAACGAGATATTTGGTTTTATAAGTATTTTATGCAGCAATTTTAGTTTCATAAGTTTTTATTTCTTGGCTATTTTGGTCCTATAAATCTAAAAGTTTGTCATATTTGGTCTCATAAAAATCATATGTAGAAATTTGGTCCTATAAATTTTGATTTTTATGCAATTTATTTTTTTAATAAATAGAAATATATAAAAGAATGGAAAAAGTCCTGATCACAAACCGATCAGGTAGCAAAGGAAAGAAAATGTTAAAATTCAAAAAAAGAAAATAACAAAAATAACTTAAAAATGCAATTTAAACGAATGACGTCTATTTCTAGAAGATCTTCGAATGACAAAGTTAGTTATTTTTTTAGCACATGCTCAAGTATCTTCTTGATAGTCTAATGTAGCCTGTGGAATATCGGCCCAAGATCCACGAGCCACAATTGCCATAGACTTCAGAGCTTCTGAAGAATCACATGAGGGAAAGACAAGCGGAGTGGTGGAGTGGTCACCTATTTTTGTCATTAAAGCTTCTTCTTGTTCCTCCTCTTCCGCCATATCTGACCACCGTTTTCGTGCGGCTGCCGTCATCGCTTGGAAACTTTCTTTACCTTTATCATCTAAACTTGCAGCCATAACATATTATCCGAAGCTACCACTGAATTTTGTTGCAATGGTTGATGAAGAACCATCCTTCGATCAGTATTTATTGCCCCTGCATGATTAGTATCTCTAGGGATGGTAATGGGGCGGGTCCAAACCCGGCTTCGCATTGAATCCACCCCGTTAGGGGCGGGTCTAAACCCGGTCAAACGGATCCCGGGCGGGTTATGGACCCGTTTGACTAAAACCCGTCGAGTCCGGGGCGGGTAACGGGTTTGGGTAAACCCGCCCCGCATATATACACACACATATATTTAATTTTACTTAAAAATAGTAATGGCTTTTTTACGATTTCACTGGAAATGTGTTATCTTTTTTTGTAAATTTAGACTTGTTTTTTCAAAGAATCAATACTGATTTCTGATTTGCATACTTCTACTCAGTGGAATGAACTTTGAACACAATAAAAATTGTTTTCTTCAACTTTTAAGCAACAGACTTTGGACTGAGCACATGTAGTCCTGGAATAACTACCTTGCTTCACCGTTGCTTGGCGTTGACAAGTTGTTGTTTTTTGTTATGCAATTTATTAGTGTTCTTTTCTTTAGTTATTGTTCAATTAACATTGTAAATCCTTTTGCTAATGACTTTGTGTAAAAACATGGAATAATTAGCAGATTTTTTTGGGGTGGGTCCAACGGGTACAACCCGCCGGGTCCCGGGTCCAAGATGGGGCGGGGCGGGTCCCAGGTCCAAGTTTTCCTTGGCGGGGCGGGTCCCGGTTTAGCCAAACCCGTCCCAGACCCACCCCGTTGCCATCTCTAAGTATCTCCCATATAATCACCATTACTCTTGTTATGACTTGACCCCTCCCCGCGAGTTTGAACTTGCTCCGAATTAATCTTTTCGTGAGGAATTTGTTCATCCTCGTCCCTGAGAATCTCAAAAGGATTATTAATTTGAACATGCAAATTAGATATACCCCTTCCTGAGAAACGACACCGCTTTCGGGTTGTCCGCTTCTTGACTTGCACCCACTGCTCAATCCACACTTTACCCTTAGTGGTAGTAGCATGGTCTCGGGATGAGCTCGACCACACACGGATCAGTAGCCTGGTTTATCACCATCTACGCTTTTAGATTCTCGCATTATGCTTCATCGCTTGATTGTTCGCTGCAATTATCACTCGAATGTCCAACAATTCGACAATGAGAGCGAGAACTCGGCAAATTTTCATAAGCGAGCGACACGAACGAACAATGGTCTATTCGTTCGACCATAATAAATTCCCGCAATGGAGAATTAAAATCGATTCCACAAGAACTCTTACGAAATGCCCCACTTCTCCCGTAAGGAACGACTCTATCCGCACGCATGGGCATGCCAATAGCGCTTGCGAGCTTCATAATTAACGCAGGATGCCAATATTCCATACTCAACTCGTATATACGAACCCATACCTGAGATTTTGACGAATTTATGCGATATGGATTGAAGTCCGAAACCCAATTACTGAGACGAATTGAGCCCGATTTCAGATTCCAGATAGGCCTCCCAAATACTTTGTGTCTGTCTTTCACGTTCGAGAATTGTATGTTGTAATAACCCTTTCCCAGGGGTATAAGGCGCCATGAACCGTCAACATGCCAGACCTCCAAAAGTCTTCGTTTAAGATCCTCTAAACCTAAAGGTTGGGATCCTTTAGGTAACATTAATCTACCAATCAATGTGTTTCGTAATTCCGCCGCCCGTTGTTGGTAAATTTCCTCATCCATAGTGACCGAAAAATACTCTCCCTTTTTCACTGGTTTCGAAATCTCCCATGGGGATAGCATTTGAGCGAAAGTTTGATTGATAGTCCCATGCACGTTACTTGTGTATATGGGATTAGGGTTTAAACTAGGGTTTTGAACAAAATCCTCCTCCATCCTAGGCGCATGGGTACGACTAGGGCACCCTAAAACTGGATCAAAATTGTCGATTAGGATGCCTGAAGCCAAGGAATAATCACCTGTTTCATCCTAAGTTTACGATCCGCGATTTCGTGAAATGCAGGTTAGCCGGCCGCTGCGTGTGCGCGATGCGTTGTTGGTCTTGATTCCGATTTTATCGATGGTTTATCCCAATACTTACCTTGGTGATCTCGAGAAAATAGTAAAGAATCGAAATCCATAATTAACGTACTAGTAATTGGATTGAAGAAGATGATTACGTTCGAAAATTGTCATTCTCGAGAGAGAATTTTCGAAAACCCTTGCGGCTAGGGTTTCCGTCCGCGTGACTCTGAATTCCGTGACTCTCAATTCCTTGATTTTTATGCAAAATTGGTCTCATAAGTTCTAATTTTGTGAGATTTTGGTCTTAGATGAGTACTTCAAAATTTCAATCTCTGGGGATCAAATTGCATCAAAATAAAACTTATAGTACTAGAATTGAGTAAAAAATCAAAATTTACGGGACCAACATTACTACATAGTTAGAGCTGGCAAATTCAGTAGGCCCACATTTTGGGTCAAGGCTATAATATTACAAGCCCAAAAAAGTTCGGGGCCTATTTGGCCCGGCCCCATGATTTCATGTACAAAATATATTTTTGGGCTAGGTTGGGCCATTTATTTCTGTGGCCTGATCAAAATCGTCCGATCCGACCCAAAATATTTGGAAAGGCCGATGGGACCCGGCCTCGTCCATTGTGAGCTTTATACATAGTATAATTATTTATTGCGATATCAAATATGTCACATTGTTATACTTATGTGATCAAAATTACTACACAAAATATTTACAAACTAAATATGTCAATCCCCTTTGTACTTAGGCCATCTCCAATCAGATGCAAATCCTGCGCCAACTCTATTTTGGTGTGAAAATTCCCTTCCAACCCAGCGCCATCTGTATCGTTATTTTGAAGTTGTGCACAGTGTTGCGCCAGATTTGGCGCAACACTGTTAATGCGCTATCCTTCTTTTTTTTTCTTTTTATTTTTGTTTGTGTTTTAATTTATGTATTGATTTTAATATATCTATGTAATAATGTATTGACTATATATTATTCTAACTTTATATTTAATATTTATAAATAATTTTTAAATAAAATTTAATATTTTTATTCTTTATATTAATGTAGTATATATTACATATATCAATAAAATATATTCGATAATTAACTGGATATTTATTTATAATACAATGTTAATAATATTTGATTTTTAATAAAAATAGTTTTTGTATTGAAATAATAAGGAATATTCAAGGAATATTCTTTTTAGTGTAAAATTTAAAGTAGAATGGTTGAAGATGAATTTTAAGTTTGGTGCAAAAATTGCACTATTTTAGTTAGGACTGTGCACGGGACTTGGAGATTACCAAAATCGAACCGATATCCAGACCGAAAGATCTCCGAACCGAAAATATCCATTAACTTTTTGACTTTCCCGAACCGTACCGTAATCGAAAATATTTATGGTACGGTTACTCGAGATTTTTTAAATACTGTCATCGAGAACCGCATCAAACTACTCCAAACCGAGGACCCGAAACTAGAACCGATTTTAAAGATTTTATATAAATACATATACATTATTTCTATGTTGTTTTTATTTTGATATTGAATTAACTACAAACTATTTGAAATTAAATTGAATATAAAGCATATTTAAAAAAAACCATAATCTTTGCAACTATTATGAATTTTAAAAAACATTGATATTAATAATAGAGTAAATCATTTGAAACTGAAATTAGTTAAATTATTAGTAAATTGCACTTAAAAGAGAAACAAGTAATAATATCATATTATAACAATATAAAAAAGATCATATTTTAATTTTTTTACCACACCACATAAGTTATAAATATAATTTTATTGATTATGTTAAGTTGTTAAGTATGAGACATTGAGATTATAAGTTTATTATTTCATGTTAATTTATAAAAATTATTAGTTAATTATATCTGTTCAATGTCAATAAAAGGACAATTGCCCAAATAATAGACTATTATATAGAGGTTATTAAGTTTAGAATTTTGGAATGTGTTACCTATTATAGTTTTAGTTTTTATTTTGAGACTACGCTAAAAAGAGACTAGAACTCTATAAGTATATCCGTCAAGGTTGCAGAAATCGCTAGGCGCCAGTCGGGCGGCAACCGGGCGCCTAGAAAAGCCCAAGTTTTTCTTATTTTTTTTATCATTTTTTCGTATTTTGGCCGATTTTTCCCGATTTTTGGCCGATTTATTCCGACTAGACCGCCTAGACCGATTTTTTCCCGATTTTTTTCCGATTTTTGCCGCCTAGGCGCCCGCCTAGGCCGCTTCAGGCGGCGCCTAGGGCCGGATTTTGCCCCCAGACGATTTTTTGGCCGATTTTGGGAAAATCGGGTCCTCGCTGGGCGCTAGCGCTAGTCGGCGCTGAAGTCCGCGCCAGGTCGATTTTTACAACATTGATATCCATTTGGTGATTTTTATATTGAATTTTTTTTTTCTTTTTTTTCCAAATTTGTATGTTTTATTTATGGCTAATCTCTGAATCTCTGTCCCGAACCGAACCGTACCGTCTCATTAGAACCGAATCTCCGTCCCGAACTTTCGGTACGGTTCGGGACGAATTTTTTTTTCTATGGTTCGGTTATGGAGATTTATTTTCAGAATCCAAACTTTGGGACGGTTCTGGAGATTTCCAAATCTCCGAACCGTCCCGTGCACACCCCTAATTTTAGTGCAAAAGTTGCACTAAAATAGAATTTTGGATTGGAGATGCCTAACACTACTAAAATTGCAATTAAGCCCACATACACGTATTATTGCATATGTATGCGTACGCACGTCTTCTCTTTCTCCGATATAAGGCAACAGGCAGAAGGCAGGTCATTTTTTCTGCTTCAGCTGCCAAGGGAAGGGAGGGCGGCTGCGGCGGCGGCAGGGGTTGATGGTAGTGGTTCATGACGGGGCGGGCCCCACGAGTGGGGCAATTGCCAGATTGGGGTGGGGACCACTGAGAGTTTTTGATTCTAGGTTGGTCCCCTTTGCTTTTTATTTTTATATTTTCAAAAATAGTTCAATCTTTTTGGGGTCGCCTTAATAGACGCCAAACGCTGAAAATTCTATTCACGCCACTATCAATGACGACGTGTATTGCCTCCTTTTTCTTTAACTATAAAAATTAAAATATCACTCATTTGCAGAAGTAATAAAAACATGAGCCCTTCTCAAAAAAAAAAAAAAAAACATGAGCCAGTTTTTTTTTAGTTATTCCCAACAAATCAAGATGTTTTTTAGCCATTTTTTTCAAACACATCTTTTTTAGCTATTTTGGGGTGTAAAATGACATACATACCCTTCTAGCATGTTTGCTTGATATTTGGGATATTTCTCTCTCTTTCACTTATCTCTATCTATCTTCTTACTCTTTTTTTTCAAATTTTTTTTAAGAAATCGAACCTGTATTTTTTATTTTTAAATATGCAATATAGGTGTTGAATTATAGATATCGAAAAGAGGATTAATTTGAAATATTATACATGCAAAACGGATTTGTGAATTCAAAGTTTTTTGAAAAAAAAATAACTGGGTATGCTTTGTAGACTTCAATTCGAGTCATGTGTGACTCGAAAATATAAAAAAAAAAAATTAATTTTTTTCCGAGTTACTGTAGCACTAACTCGAACATCAGCTCGAGTCTTTGTAGCACTAACTCGAACACCGTAGCGATGTAACTCGAACACTGTAGCACTAACTCGAAAAAAAAATTAATTTTTTTTTTTTAAATCGAGTCACACAGACTCGAAAAAAAAATTTTGACTGAATAACATAACTCGAATTCGAGTCACACATGACTCGAATTCGAGTCACACTGACTCAAATTCGAGTTACAGCATACCCAGTTATTTGTTTTTTCCAAAAAACTTTGAATTCACATAATTTTTTCGTTTTAAATCCGTTTTGCATGTATAATATATCAAATTAATCCTCTTTTCGATATCTATAATTCAACACTCATATTGCATATTTAAAAAAGAAAAATACATATTCGATTTTAAAAAACAAAACTTGGAAGAAAGAGTAAGAAAATACATGGAGATAAGTGAAAAGAGAAGTATATGACCATTCATATGCTTAAAGGGTATGAATGTCATTTTACACCCCAAAATGGCTAAAAAAGATGTGTTTGAAAAAATTGGCTATTTTTAGTCTTTACAATTTGGAAATGGCTATTTTGTACCATTTGCACTAAAAACATAGTTCTTGGTGTTTGATTATAATATTTGATTATTAGATTAGGTATTTTTTCTTATTTAGTTTTAGTTTTCCTTTTAGAGTCCAGGTTTCATTGGTTCGGATCGAAATTGAGTCAAACCCAAATAACATGATAATTAAACAGGTTAGGTCCAAATCAAGCTGGTGTGAACCATTTAACTTGTATAATTCGCTTGTGAATTTTAAAAAGAAAACTAATTAAATAATTAATTGTAAGGAAAAAACCAAAAAAACAATACATGTCCTTGAAATTTAAATACTAAAACCTCCTTAATTATGTATGTTATTATTTTTTATGTCTTTTTCTATATTGTCCTCAAAATTTGATTTGTGTGTTATG
Organism: Rehmannia glutinosa; assembly: GCA_016081115.2. NCBI lineage: Eukaryota > Viridiplantae > Streptophyta > Magnoliopsida > Lamiales > Orobanchaceae > Rehmannia > Rehmannia glutinosa. Next base: position 69,307 of record JABTTQ020001955.1, on the reverse strand, counting down.
TCATTTATAAAACTATCTTTTTTTTGTTGTGAATTCTGATATTTTTATTGATTGAATAGCGTGTCATGGCGATTGGTTTTAAAAATTAACTTTATCAATTGAAATTATTAAATATACATAAATCCATATTTATTAGAAGGGTTAAATAAGTCGGATTCGAGATACCTGTGAATAAATAGGTCGAGTTTGGGTTCAAGATTCTGACACGAATAATTAGACATGTGGGGTTCAGGTTGCAGATTCTGACCCGTGAATCCATAAACCCTGATCCAACCAAAATTGTAACCCCTAGTTCTCTTTATGTGCACTAATTAATTTGATTATTTATCCCAGTGTGAAAGTTTGACTTGATACGAAATTTTATATTAAAGTTAAATAACATAGATTAAAATAAATCTTAATTGTGCTTTTTAAAAATACTAGGTTTTTATCCGTGCATCGCTTCGTTTTTGTATGGTGACATGTGCATTTTCCTAATAGTTCTGCAAATTCTATCTAATGCACTATAATAATTTTGATATAGCATCAAACAATAGACAAAAATACTATTTAATGTCTTTTATTGTTGAAGTAAAAAAATAAAAAGATATTCATATTTCATAATTATAAAAATACATTCAAGATCGTATTTGTGTTTGATCTTTGAAAACTGATTTATATAAAATCGCACAGGCATACCCTTCATCGTCTATATATTTAAATTCTTAATAAGTGTGAAAATTGGTGTGTACCTTTTTTCAAGGTTTTAGTAGTAAATTCGGATGAAAATTTTTATTTTCCAAAGTTGTTTATATGTGTAAGTTGGGGTAAAGATTTTTGCAAAAGCCGATTATACAATAAACGAAGTAGACAACATAAATTTGCCAAGATATCTTGATTTTATTATATTTATTTTTAGAAATAGTTTTCATTTACGCAAATTTTACCATGTATTTTATTTATTCACTTTATCAAGTCAATTTTAATTTTTTTCAAATTTTGATGTGGAGATTCGTATTGTACTATTTGTATTTTATAATTATTATGCTTTACTCGGGTTCTCATATTTGGTATTTTACAAACTGTGCGATGCACGAAGTATTTTTTGACAAAAATATCTTTTACTAATTGTAAAAGTTTTTAAATTTTAATAAAAATTTAATAAATTGGTTATTAATCATACCATTATTCAATATAAAAATAAATTATTAAAAACTATTAAAACCCTTCTTTAAATACAAGAAATTTGGTGGATAATAAATTTTGTGAATATGAATTGTATCTATTTATTGAATATGTTTATCTATAAGAAAGTAAATGTTTGAAAAAAAAAATCTAACCGAATGGTAAATATTTAATGTATTATATATTCAATACAATCATTAACAAAGTCATTTCAAATTTCAATACTTTTAAAGGTATAAAAAGTTGAACAGTTTTTAGAATTATAAAAAGAATTAAACAAAAATCATGTTTTTTAAATTTAGAAACATAATTTTAGGGGAAAATAAATATTTAAAATATAAAAACTATTCTATTTGAATATATATATATATATGTGTGTGTGTGTGTATCAAAAAAATATCAAATAGACAAATTCATATCTAATAGTTCAAATGTACAACTTTAAAAGCTAAATATCAAAATACATTGATAAATATAAAAAACTCCACTAAAATGAAAAGTACACTAAATAAATATAAAAAAGAATTTTCTATATATAAAAAACTATTATAAATATAATTTTATATTAAACAAAACTTTAGTTTCTTCTTACATGAATGTATATAATTTTATATATGGATATATGTAATATATAAGCAATATTTGAATACATATTTTGAGATATTTTTCTTTAATTAAAATAAGTATTTTTCGATTGAATTTAATCAATTTAAATACAATTCTATAAAATCATGAAGAAATGATATAAGCCCATATAACAACTATACATATATATCATCAATAGTAAAAATACTTGAATATATAAATTGATGTCTAATAGCCCAAATGCACAATTTTTAAACTCATTATAAAATAATAAGTAAATATATTATATATATATATTTTATCTATTATGTTTATTTTTGTTGTATATATGCAATATGGGTGTCAAACTGAAAATCATAAAAAGATAATTAATTAGATATATTATACTTCAAAAATAAATCTAAAATGAAAAAAAAAATTAAAGTTTAAAAAAGAAAAAGAAAAAGACAAACATAACAATCAATACAGTATACACACAAATTTGGAAAGCTAATTTTACATATCTCTATTTTTTATATATTTAAAAATAATTTATATAAAGAAACTTGACTACCAAATATAATTATATTCCAAACATTTATCACTTCTTATTTTTTCACAGAATTTTATTACTTTTTTTAGTAATAACAAATGTGCGGGAAACTTTTCTAGTTCTATTCTCAGAATAGTCTCTCTTTATATATATATATATATATATATATATATAGATAATTAATAGATAGTTGTATTACATATTTACATGTACCCTTTAACCTTTTAATTGATATAAATAACAATTTTGGTAATAGAAAATAAGTAGTTATTATTTTTAGACGTTTCAAGAAAATGAGAATCATAAATTTAAAACAGATGAGAGTAATAAAGTAAGACTAGTTAGTCGAATTTTGACATTAATAGAACAACTAGTCTTTTGCCCGTGTGATGCACGGGGTATATGTCTATTAGGCCTCTATTTTATATTGTTACACGTACATTTTTCTAATAGTTCAATGAATTATATCTCTTGCATCGTTCTCGTTGGTAACCGAATAGAATGGGTCGGGCAATCCATGTTTAATTCGGGGATGTGAGCTGGGATGAGGAATCCCTGCTTGTTTAGAATCAGAATGGAACAAGGACATTATTTATATGTTTGTCCCCCTTCCTGTTCCGATTAGATAAAACGGGAATTCTCTGTTCTCATCCATATTCCCCGAATATGTGTTTTATATATATGTATATTAATAATATTAAATATATTTATAATTTATTATTTTATTAATTCTAAAAATTAAACCTAAAATATTTTCATTTTCACTTGTTCGTATTCTTTGTTTCACAAATTATGGATTTATATTATTTATGTTTTAAAAGAATAGTGATTGTAAAAAGTTTAAAATTTCAAAAAATAATTAAAATATAAAGATAACTAATTTAATTATAAATCATACGATTAAACAATAAAAATAAATTATTATAGACTATAAGAAAATCTCTTTAAATACCAAATATTTTGTTGTGTGAACATGAATTGTATATATTTATGGAACATGTTTATCTATGACAAAGTAAATGTTTGAAAAATGTTTTAACTGTCCAATGTGGAATCTTTTTTACTACCTTAATCCTGAATATTTAATAAATTATATTTTCAATAAAATTAACAATAAAATTATTTCAAATTATAATATTTTTTGGGGTTTACAAAACTGGTCAATTATCAAAATTGTTAAAGAAATTAAATAAAAACCATGCTTTATATTTAGCAACGCAATTTTAAGAAAAACAAAATATTTCAAAAAAATAAAATTATTTTATTTTTATATATACACATATATTAAAAAATTATCAAACATACAAACTCATATCTCATTCCAAATATACAACTTCAAAACTTGAATATCAAAATATGTTTATAAATATAAAAAATAATTTCAATCAACATGAAAAGTGTGTTATTATATAAAAAGTAATTTTCTATGCATAAATACTATTATGAGTATAATTTCATTTTAAATAAATCTTAATTTTCTTCTTACATAAATATATATAATGTTATGCATATATACATGTGATATACAAAATTTGGATACATATTTTGATATATTTTCTTTAGTTAAATTTTTTAAATGAATTTAAATTTAAATATAATTCTAAATAGTTATTAAGAAATGGGATAAACCCAAATAGCAACTATATATAGAGATCACAAATAGCAACAAAATACATGAATATACAAATTGATGTCCAATAGCTCAAATGCATAACTTTTAAAGCCCATTACAAATTACAAAATAATGAGTAGATATTTTTTAAATAATTTCCTTTCTAATAATTTTGTTATTTATATTTTATATATGTAATATGGATGTCAAACTGAAGGTCATAAAAATTAATTAATTTAAAATATATACGTAAAAAACTGATCAAAAATAAAAAAGTTATTAATTTTTTTTAAAAAAGAAAAACATAAATATAATAATTAATGCAATACACACATATTTGGAAAGCTAATTTTAAATAATTCTATTTTTTTATTTTAAAAAGTGATTATTTAAAGAAAGTTGACTACCAAATTAATGAAATACCAAATATTTATCACTTTATTATTTTTACACATAACGTTTTTACTTTGTATAGTAACTGCAAAAGGGCGGAAAAAATTTCCCATACTATTTCCGGAAGCGGCTGTTATTATATATATATATATAGTAAATAAATTTGTCTCAATGCCTATTGACCCGCACAATCTCTAATACCACAACAACCACATCCGCTATTTTTCAGGAAGAATACTAAAATACCTTTAATCGAAAAACCTAATACCATAAGACTATTAATATGTCTAAGGAGGAATACTAATATTTTTGCGGGAAAAAATCAATATTTTTTATGAGGATTATTAAAAAAACTATTCAAGGGGATTACTTATACTTTCCAAAGAGATTGCTAATACTTTTCACGGGAAAAACCTAACCTAATACTTTTCAAGGGGATAATTAATACATTATAGGTGGTGATGCTGCTTTTTAGGACATATCACTCCAAGGCTAAGATTTATGATAAAGTTCTTCTTCCCAAGGGGAAAGTCTTCAAGTCTTCAAGTCTTCTTCTCCGGGAGTTGGAAGTTCTTCAGGCGGGTACTTGCCTACACACACGCAAATATTGGAGGGCCCCGGGGTTGTCCCAGCGAGGCCCCTCTGATGCTCAAGTTAGCACAAATGATCGAGAGAATAAGACGATGGCGAATATTGAATTAATTCGTCAAAGTAATTATGAGTGAATGTACTTACAAATAAAGGGGAGAGACCTTTTATATCCGTAGTGGGCCTTATGGCCCGCGTAGGAGAAATTGGCCTATGGGCCAATCCAAGACTCCTGCGAGCCGGGTTATTCCATATAAACCGAATTATATATTTAATTATTAAATATCATTTTGCCCCCAACAAGTGGATTACTAATACTTTTGATGTAAAAAATCAATACTTTTCATGAGGGCTCAAATATTATTCAAGGGCATTAGTAATACTTTTCAAGGAAAAACTAATCTTTTAACGATTACCTAATATTATAAAGATTCCACGGTCCGAATATTCTATGACACCGCCTGAATATTATAAAAATACTACCTAGTACATAAAATTACAAAAAACCCAGATTTGGGTTGCGTCCGTCTAACTAAAAGACCCGCAGATTAGACGGTCTGACAAAAGTTTTTGTCAAATTTATATAGTTTTATACTCCGATTTGAGATACTGATTGAGAGATACAATAGTATTAAATTTTCATTTTAATTGAGACAATAATTTTAATAAAAACTAGGTTCTCTTTCTCAATGTAATTTCTGAAACTGCGTTTCCTACCTGTTGCACGAACAAGGTGTTAGTGCATCGTGGGTTATCCCATTATCATAGATAAGTTCTTTCCAATATTTAAGTCAATACATAAAAATCTTGAAAAATAATACTTCTCCCATCCCAAATATACAGTCGAATTTGACTTTTCACACATATTAAGAAAAATATTGGAAACTACAAATATACTAAATATTCACTTGTTTTGCGCTTATTTAATGAATATCATAAATTATAAAATGCATATTCAATAGAGATATAATAGTAAAAGAATGAAAAAAATAATATTAAATATAGAAATTGGACTATATATATTGGGATATTCCAAAAAAAGGAATAGTAGACTATATATTTGGGACGGTGGGAGTAACTGGAAATGAGGAAGTAAACTACTTATAGCTTGCTAGAGGTTTCAATCAAGCCCAGCCGAGCCACCCGATCGCCCGACGCCAAAGCCGAAAACCGCCGGGCGATGGGGCGGCCCAAAATCCATCGGGCCACTTTTTTTATGGCCCACCTGGCCCGTGTAGGGCATTTTAAGCCGGTCCAGCTGAGCCAACCCGACCATGGTCCCGTTAGGCCAGACCAAAATAGGTTCGGTCCTTTTCGGACCTGGAAATTCTTGGCCCAGTCTGGACTTATATTCGGGCCGGCCCACTGGACTAGGCCTAAATTGACACCTCTATAGCTTTGCTTTGAAAATGAAGTTTATTTTTTTTTTAAATTCAGCCCTGTCATTGCAGAGACTCGATCCCCGGCCCCTTCACTGAAGAGTAATATCCGTGGCCACTGGGCTAACCCCTATTTATACTTGTATATTTTGGGACTTGCACACTGATTTTTTTTTTATAACTCAACCTTCCGCTTACGCTTGACTATGCATGAAGAAGGCTCGACTCCTTATCTTATCACCGGATTTTTGTATAATGTTTAAGTCTCGTGGGTTGTTTATCTAATCTATTTCGCCGCAATTCAATATTTTTTGAACTAGAATCAAATAAAGCTTAATTACAAAATTTACACATCAATAAATAATAAAAATTTAAAGATTTCGTCAACATATATATTGTAGCAAATGAAACAAATATTCATGGGACGAAGATAATGGAAATATAGAATGGCTATATATGGAAAAAAATAAAAACGGGAGGCATAATTGTCTTTTTGGATGAATTTAAATACTTGTATTAGACGTGGGGAACTTATTTTCTTCCCATGTTCTATGTATAGTATAGATGGAAAAACAATTATGTCAATGTTAGTAGGTTAAATTGCAACCACTATTATTAATGGGGATTTATGCAATAGTAAAATTAGGTCTTGTTAGAAATTTTGGTTTTGATATAGTGGGTGTCGACCCAACTTTGACCAAATTTTCGATGGCTAAATATTTAATTTTGGAGAAATTAAATTATATATTGTTAATCTACGTTCCGAGTAGATGTTCGTAGTATTTTTTATTTCTCAAAATCGAATTTTAGTGAGTGAGAAATTAATACACGAAGTTAGCCACACAAACGGGCATTTTGTAAAAGGGAGATTAAAGGCTTTTGCCTTATCCCACATGGAATACAAATCATTGTTTATCCTAGTTTATTTACTATAAGGTGTTATTTGTTGTATAAACTATAACACAAGTGGATGATCACAAGGGGGTCACACGCACGAGCACCCCTACCCGGCCTTGGCCTGGGCCAGGGCCAGGGCTAGGGCATGGGACTGGGTCTTGGGCTGGCCCGACCATTTGGGCCAGGGTTCATGTCCACTATAGTTTTGCCACTAGAAAATGGGCTTGACCCAGATTCAAGTGACTGTTAATTAGAGCCCAATGAATCTGGACATTGCGGTGTCCGTTCGATTCGTGATCATTAGCGATTAGTAACTCTTGAAGTTAGTCCACTACTTGATCGTTATGCAAGAGTGGGATGTAACACCTGAGCTGTTGTATATGGTTAATGCCCACTATCCTGTTTTATCTCCTGCAGGTGGAATGGTTGTCTATAAATTCATTTTTTGTGCATTGCAGATTTATACAGAAAATACATAGCTCGTACTCCACAAAGCAATATTTCTGTATTTTGCACTTAAAGTCCATCAACCATTCTTCACCACTTTTTAGTTCGAATGTGCTTCTGTGTTAGTGGTGCTACTACACAGAAGACGAAGCTGTTTTATCTTTGGAGGTAATATGTCCAACCGTGAGCACTAGCCGGGACGTAATTATCTTGCGGATAGAGATATTATCTCGACTCGGCTTACTGTCCAGTTCCTGTTTCAAGCAATGCTATTTGTATTAAAATAGTTCTGTTTTCCAGTTTGTAATTGAGCCACTGTGAAGGCTTTCCCGTTGTAATCACTACTTTGTATACAACATTCGCAAGACAATTACGTGATCTTCACGATGGAGAGCACAAATAGAACCCCGATCATTCCTCCCGCTCAGGCTGAGAAACCCGAGAAGTTCATGGGTTTCAACTTCAAGACATGGCAGCAAAAAATGATGTTTTACTTCACTACTCTGAGCCTGGCGAAATATCTGACTGAGGACGCTCCAGTGGTGGCTGAAAATGAAACTAATGCTGAAAAATGTGCTGGGTTTGATGCATGGGCCCAGGGTGATTTCCTGTGCTGTAATTATGTCCTAAATGGACTTAGTGATGCACTTTGTATTGTGCGGTGAAATCCTCCAAAGAATTGTGGGAATCTTTAGAGAAGAAGTACAAAATCGAGGATGCCAGTACAAAGAAATTTGTTGTCGGTGAAATCTTTGATTTTGTGATGGTTGATTCTAAAACCGTGATGGAACAAGTGCAGAAGTTCCAGTTGATCCTACACTAAATCTCTACCGAGGGAATGGCTTTGTCGGAGGCATTCCAAGTGGCCGCTTTAATTGAGAAGTTACCCCAAGTTGGAGGAATTTTAAGAATTATCTCAAACATAAGCGAAATGAGATGGGACTACAAGATCTCGATTGTCAAATTAATCGAGGAAGACAAATAGGAGGATTGACTCTAAGGGCAAGCTTGTCCCTATGGAGTCGAAAGCCAACTTGATGGAGCACAACTCATCAAGTAATTCAAGAAAAGGCCTAACGATAAAGCGCAAGAAACCAAGAATCGGAAAGTTCCGAGAAACTTGCTACAAGCGTCAGCAAATCAACCATATGGCAAAAGATCGCCACGGCTAAAGAAAAAGAAAAACGAAACCGCAGATCCCAATGCCAATGTGGTTGAACAAAAGGAACTCGGCAGACATTGACATGTCGGCCGGTGGTGTTTGAAGCCAATCCCGGTGGATAACCCGAAAGAATGGTTTGTGGATACCTTCCCACTTACCATGTTTGTTACGATCAGGATGTATTCTCTTCTTACATCCCATCGACCGGAAGGAAGCTCCATATAGGGAATCACATCTCATCTAATGTTGCCGCCGTTGGAACGGTGGTGCTAAAGCTTACTTCCAGAAATGAGTTGAAGCTGAAGGATGTGCTGCATGTCCCAGACATCCGTAAAAATTTGGTTTTGGGTTCACTGCTGGTCAACCATTGGTTTAGACTAGTTTTTGAGTCTGAAAAGTTTGTACTTAGCCAATTTGGGCAATTCCTTGGTTGGGGTTATCTAGACAAATGACTGTTCAAAATAAATGTAATGATCAGTCACTGTTGTTTTGGCGAGAATATGAATAATAATGAATCTTCTTCTTTAAGTGCTCTAATTTATGGCATATTAGATTAGGACATGTAAATCTGAATGCTATAAAAATATTGGTAAATTTAAAATTAATTAATTTACCTAAAGTAAACTCACAAAGAAAATGTGAAGTTTGTGTTGAAGCTAAAATGGGTAAATTACCGTTTTATTCGGTAGAAAGGAACACTTCACCTTTAGAGTTGATACACACTGATGTGTGTAATCTAAAGTTTGTGCAAACTAAAGGTGGTAAAAAATATTTCATCACATTTATTGATTATTGCACAAGGTTTTGTTACTTATACTTGTTAAGAAGCAAAGATGAAGCATTAGAAACTTTTAAGAATTATAAAAATGAAGTTGAAAATCAACTTGGCAGCCGGATTATAATAATTCAGAGTGATAAAGGTGGTAAATATGTTGCACCATTTGAAGAATTATGTACCCAATCGGGCATAATTCATCAAACAACAACACCATATTCACCACAGTCTAATGGTGTTGCTGAATGAAAAATCGGACTCTAAAAGAGATGATGAATGCCATGTTGATAAGTTTCGGATTACCCCAGAATATGTGGGGGAAGCTGTTTTAACAGCCAACCACATACAAAATAAAATAACACTTAAAGGGAAAGATAAGACACCTTACGAGTTGTAAAAAAATCGTGAAATTACTGAAGGTACCATAATCGAATCAAAGAATGCTGTATACTTTGAGGATGTCTACTCTTGTAGTGAAAAGTTAGAAGTGAGTACTAATAAAAGAACTTATAAAACTGCAGGTGGTTCAACACCAAATAGTGAAGAACCGAGATGCAGTAAGAGGTCTAAGACAACTAAGTCTTTTGGACCTGATTACATAACATTCATGTTAGATGGTGAGCCAAATTCGATTAAAGAGGCTCTCAGTAGTCCAGATGCTCCGCTCTGGCATGAAGCTATCAATAGTGAAATCGAGTCCATTCTGCAGAACCATACTTGGGAGTTGGTTGATCTCCTGCTGGTCATAAACCTTTAAGACATAAATGGATCCTAAAGAAGAAGTATAAATCGATGGAACTATTGATAAATATAAAGCTCGGCTTGTGGCTAAAGGCTTTAAACAAAAATAAAGGTATGATTTCTTTGATACCTAAGAACGCCAAAAACTTGATGGCTCAAAAAAGCTACCTTTAAAACCTTAGGCAAGTGCATCTATCGTTTTATAGAATAGATTATTGAGTACCGAGTGTCATTCCCATGAGGATTGTAAGTACTAGTAATTACCGTCTTTTTGTTTATCTAATCTAGCAATTTTCGAGTTTTTGTTGGGTAAAACTAGAAAATGAAAAATAAAGAATTTGAAATAATTACAACTTACAATAGATCAAATAAAAGGAGATTGTAGAATAAGAAATCAAGAGCTAGAAATGTGTTTGAATGTAAATCCCTCTAGAATGTTTTTTTTTTTTTTTTTTTTTTGTAATTTAACAAGATAAAGATACAACCAAAAACCCTTTAGGAAAAATCATCATCTTTTAATAAAATCTCATGTTTCATGGACCGTAGAAATTCTCGATTTAAGTTAAACCCTCTATCGAGCGCGAATAACTTCTAACCTCAAGTTGATTAACTGAAATAGCTTTCTAGTTAAAACCCCCAAGACAACATTATAACGAGTTGTGAATTCATATATATAGGTTTGACCCTAATCCAGAAGATTTATGTCGTCCTATATCTAGGATTGCATGCAACTCCTTCCACTTATGTTGGTTCTATTTCACCATAAATCACTCGATTCCCGGTAAAAAATAAACTTCAAATCAATATTGTGCATATACTAATTCGAATAAACAAGCATATCATAAGTGAATCACACAAAACATGAATATTTTTTTAAAAACATACAAACCTTAATCACAAATCCATTATAGAGTTCATTACATTCAAACACTAGAAATTTAGCTACTCATGGCTTTGATAAAAGAATATACTACACAAGAAGATTTGAATGAAATGAACATTGTGTACTTAGCTCTTATTTAAGACCAATACAAGACTTCCTCCTTGGTTGATGATGTTGGGCCCCAAGCCTTTTCCTCTAGTGCTCTTCAACTTCCAACTCCACCTCTCTTTTATCCTCTCAATGAATCTATGAATCTATCTATGAATGAATGAATCCTCCATCCCAAACTCTTGCCTTTTATAGACATTGTTTTTGTGAAAGAACACATTAACAATGTCATTTCTTGCAAATAATTGCTCCATTACCATAGTTGGGTTGTTGAATCCTTGTTTTCATATGATAATTGAGGGAATAATAGAACTTGGTGCATCAAAATGAGATGTAAAAGTTGCACAAAAGTTGTCAAAAAGCAAAAAGGGAAAGCTTCCATAATTTCCGCCAAAGAAAATCCCAGACTGGAAGAAAAGCACGGCCAGGCCGTGTTCGCGGATTTTTTCGAACACGGCAGTGCTTCAAAAGCACTGCCTGGCCATGTTTGGTACGTCTTGGCCGAATTTTTGCTCGTTTGTGGCTCCTCAAAAGCACGGCCGTGCTTTCAAAGCACACCCGGGCCGTGTTTGAATGAAAAGGCCCCGAAATGACGCGTTTAGATTGAGATTTCAAGTGTTTTTGCATCTATAAATCCCGGGGTATGTTTTGACATGAAACCATGGCCCAAAATTCACCAAAAATAGCTCCGAATCGTCAATCTACACCAATAAAAGCACCTCGGAGTAATATGAACTATGTACAATCAAAAATTTATGAAACTAACAATAAAATAACTCAAATCATACTCAAACCACCTCCAACTTTGAACTTTGCTTGTCCTCAAGCAAAACATTAAATCAAAAAGAATGATTCAATAAATTACAACACACAAGGATTTTTTTTTTCAATACATTGAACACAAGCAGTCAAGTTCTTAGCCTTCTCAACCCGAATTAACCATTTAGTAAAAACACAGTTTTGCAAAGCGATCGACTGTCAAGAAAGACCGTAATATATGCAGGCATTATTCAAACTTGAAATCATCACTCCACAAATATTGATAGTTATGAATAACTTCAATTCAGTAATGTCATATAACCAGGCTTCTTGAACTTTATTGGAATGAGAATTCATGAAATATACATTTTTTTGTAGGACCTTTCGAGGCATGCTTCCACTAGGTTTATAGTTTGAATTTTCGTTCAAATACTCCTAGGGTGGTTTTCCATACTCATATTCGTAACGCCGTTTTACGTAAAAGACAAACATGGGGCTCATGAATGCTCCTAGTTACTAAGCAACAACAAATAGAGAGTATAACCCTGATTGGTCCATTTATTTATTTTTTTCTCTTTTTTTTTTATCCACAAGCTTGGTTTAACAACTAGTTAACCACCACTAAATCATGAATTCTCGAACGTTCATAACACTAAGTATTGTCGTAAATGCCTTAACACATCAAGTATTATGGTGTTGGAAATCTCGTTAAAATTTAGCACACATCCACGTCAATCTATCCTAGATAATCAATTGCTTCACATTGAAAACACAAATTAAAAAGTTAATTTTGGTGTAATAGGGCCAAGTTATTGACTAGCAAATACTCAATTTGTTAAAAAAAATTATACCTCTTGTCGACATTTCAAAAAAAAACAAGCACACAGACTCGGAACAAGCACACAAGCATTCTAAGAATGTAATTGCACCCACCTCCAACTTTAAAGGTTCACATTGTCCTCAATTTGAAAGAAAGAGATGAACGAACACAAAAAAACATCAACCACACTAGAAGAAAATAAAAGAGGCGGAAAAAGAAAAATACGACCTTACTATAAGAGTGAAATCGATGTTGAGCGATCATTGGGTTGTTTAGTACGAGACCTTCATTGACATCTTCATACCTAATCAAGGATAAACAACACACAACTCGAATACCGTGAAATCTTCAAATAGAATTAAGATAACAAAGATTTTTCTTATTTTTTTAAAAAACTTTTTTAAGAACACGGCCATGCTTTTCAACACGGCCGGGGCGTGTTCGATGCAATTTTTTTTTCAAAAAAAAATTTTGTTTTTGAATTTAAACACGGCGTGTTTGAAAAACACGCCGGAACCGTGTTTTACACACATTTTTCATTTTTCATTTTTTTTTTGAATTTAAACACGGGGGTGTTTTTCAAACACGCCCAAGCCGTGTTTTGCACGCATTTTTCCTACATAGCCTTGGATTATTGAACAAGGCCAGGGTGTGTTCGCGAACTGGGTGACGAACACGGCCGTGTTTGTAAAACACGGCCAGACCTTTTTTTTAAATTAAGCAAAAGAAAATGTACACAAAATGCCGGGTTACCTCCCGGTTAGCGCTTCTTTAATGTCGTATAGCTAGACCGTTTTGCCTTTATGTGAACATTAGTCGGGCAGTGCTTCGAACTTATGAAAATATTTATATCCTTGATCAACATCGCCACCCAAATCGATTTTTGAACAATTGACCTTCATGGTCCCATTTTTCTGCACGACATCCTTAAATAGGAATTTTTCTGTGGACACTTCTACACACTGAACATCACATTCTTTCAAGGGTTTATTAGATGACATATCAAGCAAAGAATCATTTATCCTTGTCCCAATCAAGTTTATAGGAAAACAAGTATCATTTATAAGATTTTTCAAAGGAATTTTAAAGATAACTTGTTCATCCCCTACTCTCAAAGTGAGTTTTCCATCATGCACGTCAATGAGAGATTTTGCAGTAGCCAAAAAGGGACGCCCTAGAATTAAGGGAACCTCTATATCATCATGCATCTCAAGAATAATAAAATCAACTGGGAATATGAATTTATCAATCTTAACTAGCACATCTTTAATAATACCTCTAGGATGTTTAATCGATTTATCAGCTAATTGAATATCCATCCTAGTAGGTTTAAGTTCACCTAATCTCGCATGCTTGAATGTTTCATAAGATATCACATTGATACTAGCTCCTAAGTTAGCTAGTGCCCTATCAACAGGTAAACCATCAATTGTACAAGGGATAATAAAGCTTCCTGGATCATTAAATTTTTATGGTAGTTAATTGGAAGAACATTTATCATTCAATTGCACATTTGATAATTTGTTAAGCTTATTTTCGTTAGGAATGATGTCATTTAGATCCCTAGCATGCTTTGAAGGAGGTTGAACAAATGGAATATTGGTATGTAATTGCTGAAGAATCGAGGTACTTACCAAATTTGTTATCCCTTCTATCTGCTTCAGTTAAACTCGGGTAAGGGACTTGTATTCTGCGACTACCTTTTTCATGGGTTTGTCATCCCCCACATATTTCTGCATGGGAGTGTTATGCTCATGTGGAACATTGATGGTAATTCCCTTTACGTGCTCTCTTGGGTTTGGCTCAGTGTTACCTGGCAAACTTCCTTGTGGCCTTTCGGAAATTATTTTTGCAAATGGTCCTATTTGGTTTTCCAAATTATGGATAGATGCCTCTTGATTTCTCAAGGATGTTTCCACCGCCTAGAATCGGGTATCTGTTGATTGCACAAACTTTGTTATATGTTCTTCCAAGTTAGGTTTACCTTGATTTGGCTGAAATCCGGGAGACATGTGTAGATTAGGATTGGGATTAGGTCGTGGTTGCCCTTGATTACCCCAACCAAAATTAGGATGTTGTCGCCACCCAGGATTGTATGTGTTGCTGAAAGGATTATTTGGGTGATTTCTGGCTTGATTTCCAACGTAATTGGCATGTTCAGCTTGCGGTATTGTATGTGGGCATTCCTGATGATTATGCAATCCTTCGCAAGTTTCACAAGATAAAACATGCGGTGGTGGTGGTTTAGGAGCCGTTAGATCGTCGATTTTTTGGGTCGAAGCTTCGACCTGTGCGCATTAGTGTAACCACCACCGATGATCCGCATTGTATACACCCACTGTCTGTTAGGTTTACCTCGTGCGGATTGCCATTGATAGCCATTCATGGCCATTCCCTCTATTAGATCTTGGGCGGCTTCTGGTGTTTTATTGTTCAAAGTTCCCCCAGCCGCTGCGTCAATCATTTGCCTTGTTGACGAGAGTAGCCCATTGTAAAATGTTTAGACTTGCATCCAAATAGGAAGACCATGATGTGGGCATTTCCGCAATAATTCCTTGAATCTTTCCCAGGTGTCGTACAAGGTCTCATCGTCTTCTTGAGTGAATGAAGAGATTCCATTCCTCAGTCGTGCGGTTTTGGCTGGTGGAAAATACTTCAAAAGGAACTTCTCAGCCATAATGCTCCATGTAGTGATTGTTCCCTTTGGTAAAGTATTTAGCCACTGTTTAGCTCGTCCCCGAAGAGTGAATGGGAATAGGCGCAAACGGATGGCATTGTCAGAGACCCCATTGATTTTGAAGGTATAACAAATTTCAAGGAAATTTGCGATATGGTTATTTGGATCTTCGTCCGGTAGGCCGTCGAATTGAATAAACTGTTGCACCATTTGAATAACATTTGGTTTTATCACAAAATTATTGGCTGCAACAGCGGGCCTCACGATACTAGATGACGTGCCGTCCATAGATGGCTTGGCGTAGTCATACATGGTTCTTTGTTGTTCATCCGCCATGACAGGATCTTTGCCTTCGTTAATATCCTCCTCGTAGTCTGTATTAGTGTTTTCCTCTGTATTGCTACCGGCGGTCTCACGCTTCCAAATTCGGCGACGAGTAGGCATGCACTGCAGTAAATAAAGAGGATAAGTATAATCCAAGAATTACAAGGATAAATAAGATGAAAGGCAATAAAAATAAAAAATAAAAAAAATAATTAGATTAACAAAAATAAAGCGTTATTAATATTACAATCCCCGGCAACGACGCCAAAAACTTGATGGCTCAAAAGCTACCTTTAAAACCTTAGGCAAGTGCACCTATCATTTTATAGAATAGATTATTGAGTACCGAGTGTCATTCCCACGAGGATTGTAAGTACTAGTAATTACCGTTTTTTTGTTATCTAATCTAGCAATTTTCAGAGTTTTTGTTGGGTACAACTAGAAAATGAAAAATAAAGAATTTGAAATAATTACAACTTACAATAGATCAAATAAAAGGAGATTGTAGAATAAGAAATCAAGAGCTAGAAATGTGTTCGAATGTAAATCCCTCTAGAATATTTTTTTTTGTGATTTAACAAGATAAAGATACAACCAAAAACCCTTTAGCAAAAATCATCCTCTTTTAATAAAATCTCATGTTTCATGGACCGTAGAAATTCCCGATTTAAGTTAAGCCCTCTATCGGGTGCGAATAACTTCTAACCTCAAGTTGATTAATTGAATTTCTTTCTAGTTAAAACCCCCAAGACAACATTATAACGATTTGTGAATTCCCATATTAGGTTTGACCCTAATCCAGAAGATTTATGTCGTCCTATATCTAGGATTGCATGCAACTCCTTCCACTTATGTTGGTTCTATTTCACCATGAATCTCTCGATTTCCCGGTGAAAAATAAACTTCAAATCAATATTGCGCATATACTAATTCGAATAAACAAGCATATCATAAGTGAATCACACAAAAAATGAATATTTTATTAATAACATACAAACCTTAATCACAAATCCATTCTAGAGTTCATTACATTCAAACACTAGAAATTTAGCTACTCATGGCTTTGATAAAAGAATATACTACACAAGAAGATTTGAATGAAATGAACATTGTGTACTTAGCTCTTATTCAAGACCAATACAAGACTTCCTCCTTGGTTGATGATGTTGAGCCCCAAGCCTTTTCCTCTAGTGCTCTTCAACTTCCAAATCCACCTCTCTTTTATCCTCTCAATGAATCTATGAATCTATCTATGAATGAATGAATCCTCCATCCCAAACTCTTGGCTTTTATAGACATTGTTTTTGTGAAAGAACACATTAACAATGTCATTTCTTGCAAATAATTGCTCCACTACCATAGTTGGGTTGTTGAATCCTTGTTTTCATATGATAATTGAGGGAATTTGGTGCAGCAAAATGAGATGTAAAAGTTTCACAAAAGTTGTCAAAAAGCAAAAAGGGAAAGCTTCCATAATTTCCGCCAAAGAAAATTCTAGACTGGAAGAAAAGCACGGCCAAGCCGTGTTCGCGGATTTTTCCGAACATGACCATGCTTCAAAAGCACTGCCTGGCCGTGTTTGGTACGTCTTGGCCAAAGTTTTGCTCGTTTTTGGCTCCTCAAAAGCACGGTCGTGCTTTCAAAGCACACCCGGGCCGTGTTTGACTGAAAAGGCCCCGAAATAACGCGTTTAGCTTGGGATTTCGAGTGTTTTTGCATCCATAAACCCCGGGGTATGTTTTGACATGAAACCATGGCCCAAAATTCACCAAAAACAGCTCCGAATCATCAATCTACACCAATAAAAGCACCTCGGAGTAATATGAACGATGTACAATCAAAAATTTATGAAACTAACAATAAAATAACTCAAATCATACTCAAATATACACATAAAACATGCATAAAAAGACCCTTATCAGGGTGCTTCTCACTATTGCTGCTTTGCATAATCTTGAGATTCATCAGATGGATGTCAAGACGCCGTTTTTGAATGGAGTGATAGATGTTGAAATCTACATGTTACAACCTGAAGGGTTTGTTGCACCCGATCAAGAAAAAAAGGTGTGCAAGTTAATAAGATTATTGTACGGACTGAAACAAGCTCCGAAATAATGGCATCTTAAATTTGACAATGCAATGCTGTCAAATGGATTTAAAATCAACAAGTGATAAATGTGTATATGTCAAAGGGACATCAGAAGCATTTGTCATAGCTTATCTATACGTAGACGATTTGTTAATCATGGGCACTAAAAGAATGTTAAAGAGGAACTTTGACATGAAGGATATGGGAACTGCTGATGTCATCCTCGGGATAAAAATCAGCAGGATTCGTGATGGAATTATCTTATCACAATCCAACTATGTGGAGAAAGTGCTCAACAAATTCAATTCTTTTGACAGTTCATCGTAAAAAACGCCCATTGATTTAAGTGTAAATCTGGTTGCTAATAAAGCAGAACCAATGGCTCATATGGAATACTCATGTATAATAGGCAGTCTGATGTACATCACAAATTGTATACATCCATACTTAGCTTATCCTGTAAATATGTTGAGTAAGTTCACGAGCAATCCAAGCCATGAGCATTGAAAAGCGTTAACCAGGGTATTAAAATACTTGAAGTATACCTTGGATTATGGGCTATATTACTCGAGATATCCAGCTATACTTGAAGGGTATAGTGATGCTAGTTGGATTTCAGATTCAAAAGATTCTTATTCCACTAGTGGATACATATTCACCATTAGAGGTGGTGCGGTATCGTGGAAGTCCACGAAGCAAACGTGTATAGCTCGGTCCACCATGGAATCTGAGTTTATAGCTTTGGATAAAGCTGGTGAAGAAGCAAAGTGACTTCGAAACTTTTTGGAAAACATTCCATGTTTGAGGAAGCCTGTGCCTTTTGTGATGATTCATTGTGATAGTCAAGCGGCTATAGGAAGGGCATAGAGCAATATGTATAATGGTAAGTCTCGACATATTCGTCAGAGATATAATACTGTTAGACAGTTGATCTCAAACAGTGTAATGTCAATTGAATACGTAAAGTCAAAAGATAATTTGGCAGATCCTTTGACAAATGGATTGAATCGATATCAATTGAGTAAATTGCTAGAGAGAATGGGCTTAAAGTGCACAAAGTAAAATAACCATCATAGTGGTAACCCAACCATGATGACTGGAGATCCCAAGAACTTGGTTCAATGGGAAAACTAAACTATGAAGGTTATGTTGTAACACTTGGAAACAATGTTTTAACCCATCCCTAGATAGCAATACCAAGTGTTGAAATACCTGCAAAATTATGGTGAGGCTAGATCATTTGACTTTTCATGATTCCTATACCTCATTGAGGTTGCGTATTGTAGGATACTCGGATAGGAGATCACCTATATAAGTGAGAAGTGCAGCCACTTCAAAGTAACACTTATGAATCCAAAGAGGTGTCCATGACCGAAACAAACACAAAACTTGAGAAGAGAAGGTGTTGAGACCTTATTGTGTTAATACTGTTAACTCGGTATACACCGTGGAGGAATAGTTCAAGGCATTGCTTCCACTAAGCCGCTAGTGTACCCAATGGTATTGACTACAGAAGGTTCAAAGCCACAAACTACCTTTCTAAATGCAATATTGTCTCTTGAGAACTGGTTTGCGTCTCTCCATTCATACATGCATTAATTTCCACTAATGTGGGGGATTGTTGGAAATATTGGTTTTGATAAAAATGGGTGTTGACCCAACTTTGACCAAATTTTTGGTGGCTAAATATTTAATTTTGGACAAATTAAATTATATATTATTAATCTACGTTCCGAGTAGATGTTCGTAGTATTTTTTATTTCTCAAAACTGAATTTCAATGAGTGAGAAATTAATACACGAAGTTAGCCACACAAATTTGCATTATGTAAAGGGAGATGAAAGGTTTTTTCCTTATCCCACATAGAATAAAAATTATTGTTTATCCTAGTTTGATTACTATTTGTTGTATAAACTACAACATAAGTGGATGATCACAAGCAAGCCACACTCTCGCGCATGCGGGCCCAGCCTCGGTCTCGGCTGGGCTTGGGCATGGGCATGGGCATGGGCATGGGCCTGGGACTGGGATTGGGCCTTAGGCGGCCCGGCCCTTTGGGCCTGGGTCCAGGTCCACTATAGTTTTGCCACTCAAAAATGGGCTTGGCCCATCAAGTGACTGTTGAACTATTGGAGCCCAATGAATCTGGACATTGCAGGTGTCCAGATTCGTGTGACTATTGGAGTTAGTAACTCCTGTAGTGGTGGTCACCTGAAGTTAGCCCACTACTCGACTGTTATGCAGTAGTGGATGTAATACATGGGCTGTTACATATGGTTAATGCCCACTACCCTGTTTTATCTCCTGCATGTGGAATGGTTGTCTATAAATTCATTTTTTGTGCATTGTAGATTTACACAAAAAATCCATAGCTCATACTTCACAAAGCCATATTTATGCATTCTGCAATTAAAGTCCAACAACTAGTCTTCAGCACTTTTTGGTTCGAAGGTGCTTCTGTGTTAGTGGAGCTACTACACAGAAGACGAAGCCGTTTTATCTTTGGAGGCAATACATCGAACCGTGAGCACTAGCTGGGACGTAATTGTCTTAGGGATAGAGATATTATCTCGACTCGGCTTACTGTCCAGTTCCTGAAGTTTCTGTTTCAAGCAATACTATTTGTATTAAAATAGTTCTGTTTTCCGGTTTGTAATTGAGCCATTGTGAAGGATTTCCAATTGTAATCATTACTTTGAGTACAACAGGTCTAAATAGTTACATGGTCAAAATAACTGATTTTCTCCTACTTTGTGTACAAGGTATGTGTTAGACTTGGTTTTCGTAAATCGTAACCACATGGTCCAAAAGTATATGGTTTGCCCCTTAATTTTTAAAATCAAATACTACCGAAATATATAAGCCAATCGCCAACATGTAGTTTTTTCCAATTTCATCATTCTTTTGCCAAATTAAAATATCATATGATTACATTTTCGTCCCTCTAGAAAGTAATGTTATAATTTATATCTTTAGTAATATATTCTATAAATTAGAATATGTTGCTCATGTATTAAAAAGAAAAAAATATAATCTTTATTTTCCTAGACATCATTTTTTTATAAGTTAAACAAGGGAGGGGAAAACCCCTACTAATACATTAAAAAACAAAAAAAAATGTAAATTTTGCGAAAGATGTAATTTAAATGGAGGGCTAGTGAAGGGTAAAATCATATATTTAAATATTGAAGTATCTATTTAATTCTATTTAATTAATTATTAGCCCATAAAAAATAATACTAGACCAAGTTAATAGAAATGGTCCATGAGGCACATCTCATCGCGTCAAGCCCATGAGGCTCAACCCAAAATAATAGGTCCTAGAGGTCAAATTCATTATATTAGGCTCTTGAGACCCAACTCATTTATCAGGGCCATACGTCCCATAGTCCCAAGTATAAATTGTCCATCCCTAATTATTTTTCACTAAGCACAATTTAACTGTAAATTTCCTTTACGCTTTGGATTTTTCTCCTATATATTGCTAACTTAAGAATCAAATGGGCTTCCCGGGACAATCTAAGGCCTTGCTAATCCTGTTTGCATGTTGTAGACTGGTTCCCTCTACGTAGATCAAACATTGACCGGAGGCAGATACCTTAGCTCAGAGTACCTTGACTAGGAGTGAGATGCACAATTTTTAGCGGCATGTGATTTCATCCGTAAGAGATAGCTTCAAACTATCCTGGATATACCATAAGGTGACACACCCCCAGGCGTAGCGCCTATGTGATTTCATTCGTAAAAGGTAGCTTCAAGCCATACCGGACACACTATAAGGCGACACATCCTTGGGCGTAGCGCCCAAGTGATTTTATCCGTAAGACGATAACACCCATAGTGCCTAAGGTGATATCATTCGTAAGAGGTAGCTTTAAGCTATTCCGGACAGGTCAAAAGGTGACACATACCCCGACGTATCACCCCATATGATTTCATCCGTAAGAGATAGCTTCAAGATATCTCGGACATGTCATAAGGCGACACACCTCAGATGATATCATATGTAAGACGCAATTATGTGTTGTCCAAGGTAAATTACAAAGTCTCATAAGTAGAAAGATTTGCACTGTCCTGGGCCATCAGACCAATTCTTTCCTATAAGTTCCTAAGTCCCATATGATATAGCTTCGCAGCATCCTGCAGGGCACTCATCAAGTACACACTCCTCATAAAAAGTGATCCATCCCCTTCGGGGATACACAACAAAAAGTCTCTCGCACTTGGAGAGATCCTAACATCATAACATCAAGAGAAATCCCCAACAAAAAAGGGGGAACCTCAAAATTCTGCGCACCCACTCTTAACTACCCCCTCACTTGTCTAGCCTAAAAAAAAATTCCAGGACCAACTCCTACATGCACGCTGGACCGACCCTTCGGTTGATCTTAAAAAACACATTTATGGGACCGACCTCGCCATGCAACCAAGTGCGCTCGACTGGCCTAAAAACAATTTTTCTCTCATGCGACTGGTGCTCGCACTCGACTAGCACCCTCGCGCATCTAAGGGAGGCTAAGAAGACCAAAATCCTCCTAGAGACTAGAAGAGTTTCCTAAAGTCTAAGTACATTGGGAATCCAAGAAAACTTCCTCCTTGAGGGGACCTTTCTCCTTGGGGGTCTCCCACCTTGGGGACTTTTCCTCTTCTACGACCTTCCGCTTTCTGGGGACTTCCCGCCATCCGATGACTTCCCATATTCCGGTGAGCTCCCGCCTTCCAGTGACCTTCCGCCTTCAGGATATTTCTCAACTTCCGGGGACCTCACTAATTCAGGGGACCTCCCATCTCAGAAAGACATCCTCATCCTCAGAATACTAAATCTTGCACGGATCATATATTTGAAAGATACCTAACTCCTGTAATACTCTAGTCTCATCATGCCCTGGAGTTGTGGTCTATGATGAGCGATAAATTATATATTTTTTTATTTTAATATTTAATTACCCATTTAGTTTTCTTTAATTAATTATCATCCTATAAAAAGTAATATTGGGCTAAGTCAATAAAAAGGGCCCATGAGGCCCAACTCATTGCGTCAAGCCCACGAGGCTCAACCCATAACATTAGGCCCTAAAGGCACAACTCATTTACCAGTTCCAGGTAAAAATAGCCCCTCCCTAATTATTTTTCTTTAAGCACAATTTAACTACAAATTTCCTTTACGCTTCATATTTTTCTCCTACATATTACTGACTTAAGCTTCAAAGAGGCTTCCCCCGACAAACCTAGACCTTTCTAATCCTGTTTGCGTATTGTAGGTCGGTTCCTTCTATGTGGATTGAATATTACACCAGACAGATACCTTAGCTCAGAGTACCTTGACTTAGAGTGAGCTGCAAAAGTTTTAGCCGCATCAAGAGCGTATATTAGAGGATTTTTGAATGGCATTGTCATTTGTTTATTCAATATGTGCTCAAATATTGTCCTGATGATCCGATAAATTTGACTGAGATAGTGATATAGCCTCCGGAGGATCTTCTAACTAGCAATTATCATAGCTTTCAAAGCTTTTGAGTAGTCAGATGAGTGAATGACAAACAAAGCATTGGAGGATTCACTTAGCTTTAGCTTTAAAACTTCCAATTTGTCTGCATCAATACGCAAAGTAATTTTAAGAGAAGAGCTTGATGTCGGAGATGTTAAATCATAAGTTGAAGCCAAAACTTTTTCGTCACTCTCTTTGAGGTTCAAGCGTGATTCAACAAAGGAATTAACCACGACAACTAGCAAATTATCTTGTATATGGTTCAAAATGATCATTTGTAACTGTGTTAGCACACTTCTTCGAAATGAGACTCGAACAACAATCTTCTTCTTTTAGTTAGTGATGTTCTAGTGAGGGCGCGAGGGCTGGTGTTCTTTTCCTTACTAGTTGATATTTTGTTAATGGCCAAAAATCCTTCATTGTCTTTGTTCTACATTTTATTTTCACTCTGGCAAACACTTTCAGTTCTATCTCCAGTTTTGCATGAAGATGGAATTCGAGCATCAGATTTACAGGTGTTTATATTCTATTTATCCAGAAAAAATCTTAACATTTTTTCCCTTGTCCATAGAAAAGTTTCTAAAAATTGTGTTAGTTATTTGTATACATTTACCTTTTTCAAGCTTCAGATCCGAGTTAGTAACTGGAATGTTGGTTCGATAAATGCTCCGTTGTCTTGATCGCCCTTTACTATGCCTTGACCAAGATCAAACATTTGTCCCAGTTGATTGACGTGTTTGGTTATTTCAAAGAGTAGATGTGTGTTTGGATGAATAATGTCGATAAAAAATATATTGTGCCTCGTAACCCGACAATTACAACAAAATTCAGGCATATTTTCACAATATAATTGAAACAAAGGCACAATGGCCAACCCTTTTGATCAATAATAAGTTCCTTTAACAGTTGGTTAAGATCAATATCAATTAACACATGTACAAAGTGACCCACTAAACCCAATAAAGCTCGATCATCTATATGCAAATGAGTTCTAATAACTCAAACAATGTTCATAACAATGGATGGATGCCAATATTCTATGCTAAGTTCATAAATACGGATTAAAACCTGAGCGGTAGAGTTATTCACCTTATATGGATTGAAATCTGGCGACCAATTAGAGAGATGAGTAATGCATGGATCAACATTCCAAGAGACTTTAGAGAATATCGTCTATCATTACTATGGTTGAATTGTATACTGAAATATCCTTTACCAAGAGGTACAAGTCGCCAAGCGTGTTGTAAAGCCTAGATAGATTGAAGTCAAACTTTGAGAGAATTACGATAGTGATATAAATCTTCGTCCATAGTAACAAAAAATAATCACCATTCTTGATAGGGATGGAATTGTCAGCTTTCAATTTACCAGTAAGAGCATGCATGAAAGACAACCTATTGGAAGATTTCACGTTCGCCAGCGGATAGGAGATCATGACATCAGACATGCCATGTTATCCTGACTAATATCTGCAGGACTAGGGTTTGACAAAATTTTAGTGTACGTGGACTGTGACGAAGAAGTCTTAGAAGGGTTTGAAGGGGCTGCATCAAAGTTCAAGGAAGAAACCATGGCATGATTGGCCGGACAGGAGCCCTGAAGGAATCAAACATCATCATTTTGGAAGGAATCCACGACTTCATGATTGAGTTTGGATGGACGAATAAGTTTTCAAGTATGGGGAGCACATGAGTTTGATTCAAAGAAAGAGAGTGATTTTTTGAAAACACAAAAATGTGGGTTAGTTCATCTAATGGGTCTTTTCCGTTAGACAGACTCAACTCGGTCCGAGTTTTTTTATAATTTCATGCACCAGTGGCATTTTTGTAATATTTTGAGGCGGTGTCATAGAATGCGGACCCGGTGGCATTTTTGTAATATTAGGGCATTAAAAGTATTAATTTTTCATCCGAAAAGTATTAGAGTACATCTGAAAAGTATTAGTAGTACAACTGAAAAGTATTAGTAATTCCCTTGAACAATATTTTTAGTAGCCCTCATGAAAAGTATTGATTTTTTCCCTCAAAAGTATTAGTAATCTACCTAACACGTATTAATTGTCCCCTTGAAAAGTATTAGACAATGACGTAATATTAGGCAACCCTCAAAAGTATTAGTTTTTCCCGTGAAAAGTATTAGTAATCCACTTGAGCAATTTTTTTTAGTAATCCTCATGAAAAGTATTGATTTTTTTTTTCGCAAAAGTATTAGTATTCCCCTAAAACGTATTAATAGTCTTATTGAAAAGTATTAGATTTTCTGATTAAATATATTTTAGTATTTCTCCTGGAAAGTATTAGTAGTCCTCCGAAAAAGTACTAGTAGCCCTCCTAAAAAGTATTAGCAATGGATGCGATTGTTGTAGTGTTAGTTGTTGTGTGGGTCAATAGGCGAATTGACCATGGGCCGGGTGGTCTGACAGGAGATTAACCTTTTTGAAAATAGGCAGTCCGCCGTCCAAGGAGACGGCATGGAGGTGACCGGTTTCCATCTCATGGTTAAGGGACTGAGGGTTGACATCTTTTTGTTTTTCAAATGCATAGTATGTTTTCATACATTTATCCAAGATTTAAATGCATTACTTTTTTTTAATTATTTTTTGTTTTTATGGTCTTGTCTAAGCTTATTACATTGGTTTTATTATTTATTATTTTAATATATTTTTGCAGTATTTATTTATTATTTTTTAACTAATTGCTAAAGTATTTTACCAATTTTATTAATACTAAAAATAATTGTCTAATACATTTCCTTTATTATTATTATATTGTTTTTATTATTCATTAAACAAGTCAGATATCAAGTATAATATAAGTTTTCTATTTAAGTTTATGCTATATATGCTTAGTAAAATGTTTTGCCAAGTGATATTGAAAACTATAGTCACAAATTTTGTTAGAAACATGTAATGAATTTAATTTATGGGCTAACTCATGAAAGTTGAAATAGATGAAATCGAAAATGAGCCTAGCTATTTTCCTTAATCAACACAATATAAAATATATATTTACTTCGCTATGATAAAAAAAAAAATTCACGTCGTGCGACAAGTCAATTATAGAAAATAGAGGAAATTTTCATCCAACATATACAAGGAATCTCAAATTTCATATAAAAAAAAAAAGGAAAGAAAAAGATCTAGAGAGAGCTGAGAGCACAAAGTAACCATCACCAAGGAATATCGGTTTTGAATTATACAAAATAATTTGTTCCTTTTGGATAGATATTGAACTTGACAATAGACAAACCATATATACTGTGAAAGCCAAAAATTCAAATGTTACTGGACATAACTAATACTAAAGCTATAAAAGTTCACAACTTTTTTCTCAGTTGAAAGAACGGAAAAATAAAGTTCAAAAAGTTCATATCTGCACGCCTTATCTTTGTGCATTTTAATAAATAGAGGGCAATAGAGAAAAATCGAAACGGGGGTTAAAGCACTCTCTATTTTTTTTTTAATAAGTTGGGAGTAGTGGTTGGAGAGGAAGAGATAAATTTCCAAGAAATATTTTCTATATGTAAATTAATAAGAAGTAACTTCAAAATATAAATTTAAATATATTATTTTTTTTTAAATAAGTTGGGAGGACTTGGAGGACGGTTCGAACTCCGCTCAACACCCTTACAAAGAGAGAGCGATTCCACTTGGAAACAAGCTAGTGATAAATTTAAATATATTATAGATAGATATAGTAATTTATGTTAATTATATAAACCCCTTAAACGGAAAAATAAGCTTTTTAGTCCTACAACTTGGACTTATATGCAAATTAGTCCTCCAAGTTGTCACGTTTGTGTTTTAGTCCTTTAACTTTCAAATTTCTAGATATTCATCATTTAACTTAGCGCTTTACTTTTGGTCCTATAGTTTAATAAATTTCAGCAATTTAGTCCTATATAAATAATACCAAATTTTATCCTGGACTCTTAAATGGAAATAGTCCATTAGGACGATATCGAACCCAACATGCTTCCGTACAAAAATTAAACAACCACTTAATGAATTTTATACATATAACGACCCAATTTTATGAAATTAAAGTACTCTAGAATTATTATTAAGAAAACACAAATTTATAAATTGAAGTGATCCCAATAATTATCAAAAAGTTGATTTAGAATTTTAATTCTTAAGGAAAAAAATATAATGATGATAATAATAATAATAATAATAATAATAATAATAATAATAATAATAATACATCTTTCAAATTAAATATCCAACAATTATTCCAACCATAAACCGGAAAATTAAAGGCATAAATCCAAAATTTAGTCCGATCATAATTATTTAAAATATAAATATAACATGATTTATTCCACCATCCACAACATCATATCTTCAGCCGGATTACTCAACCTGAAAGCGTGATAATAATAAGGGTGAGCTTCATCTCGCTCAGTAGGGATATATCTGTCAATATTTAATATAACATGAAAAACATTTACATAATTACAACAATAAATTCATTAATTTCCTCTGACTGGCCAGTTACTGCATATAGCATTGTGGGTTCATCTCGAAACGTTTTATCTTGGACACTTTTTATGGCCCCTTGCTTATATGAATTTATTTCCTCTTGACATATATTGCAATCAATGAAGTATAATCACGAAATATTAAATAAAGAAAAATACTATAAAAATCCCTACCTTGATAACCGTAGATATTCGATGTAGAGAAATGAACAATAAAAGTCCTAAACCTCGACCCCTTCGTTTTCTATATTAAATAAAATTACAATTAATATGTGATTTTAATAAATCAAACTAATTAATGAAATAATTTGTGAAAAATATTGAAAGATGTCTTGTGAATTGTGAATATATATATATATGAAACTTGAAGTAGAAAAAATATCTATACCTTATAATTATTAGAAATTTGGTGTAAAATTGTATATGAAATTATACATATTTATACTAGTTAATTCTAACCCCTAAAATAACTAACCCCTAAGTCCCCTAAAATAATCCCTAATTAACCCCTAAATTAATTAATGGTACTCACAATACATCTTAATGAATACATTTAAATTACACAAATATAATTTATAAATTATTCTTAAAAGTTCTTATAAACATATATAGACTCTGATAATATTTTGCAAACACCCGGATAAACATTGAAAGATTGAAATCATATAGTAATTTTTAAACTTAAAGGACCAAATATGCGCAATGTCTTAACATATAAGACTAGAATTAAACTAAATATGTTACTTGCATGACGAGAAAACTAAAGATTCGAAATATATATGACTAAATATTCAATTCCAGATAAAATTTTAGGACTAGTAAATCCAAACCATGTAAAGATAAATGATAAAATCTCAAAATAGACTAACTTACGGGATGAACTTTCCAATTTTCCCGAAACCCCACCAAATTAGTCTTGTTTAATTATATCTCATGCCATCTATTTAGGTTGCTATTTAGGTGGGTTTACGAATCATTGGATTTATATTTAATGGTGTTAAAAAGTGAAATGACAACATCATTATGTGCAATTCAACAATTATTACACTAAACAGATACTAATGAGGGGATTCATCCCACATCGTATGTGTATGGGAGAGGTTTGTGCACTTATATATAGTTCCGTCAATCTTATATTACAATGCTATTTAGGTTAATTTTGTTCGCTTATATACGATAATATGTTTTTCTTCTAGCATAATACATTTTTAACTTTAATTTGTGAGCTTGAAATTTGATGTTTCGAAACCAAAACAAAACGGACAATATTATTAATGGGGAGGGATATATCCCATATCGAGTGAACATGCAATTGAACCGTGGCTTATAAGCGAGGGTCAGACCTCTCTATCCCAAGAGGCCCCTTTTCCAAAATAAACCCGCGAGGCTTGTGCCAAATAATACCGCTTGGACGGATGCATGCCACATTAATTATAATAAAAATTAAAAATATCTGCTATTTGTGTACATGAATAAGATTTCACCTTCAGGGAATATTGTTTTTAATGCCTCAAAGCAATTTCAAAACCCAAAATATACGCAACTCACATGTGTTTGTCTTGCTAGTAGGGCAATTTAAACAATTATGACTAATCAAGATTAAAGTGATAAGAAAGCAATTGTAATCATAAGTATATAATATCAAATTCAAGAAAGCTATATTGATGTGTTTAGAATCAGACAATCAAGTGACAACATTGTCCCCTGTCCTATGTTTTCGGTGGCAAATCTTGGATATCATAAGATAAAAGATAATATTTAATTAAAAGAGAAGGAGAATTAACTTTAGCAGGGATTAGAAAGCTGACCATAATTCTTGGATTATAACAGAGAAATGATTGTGCACTATAGTTTTTTTATGTGGCACTTGCTTGTAATAAAGTTTCTTTATTGATTAATTAAGGTTATTTTATGTACTAATGGTGGAACATCATATGAAAGCTAGAGAGAGTATGTCTGCACTTAATTAAAAAATAAGTTTGAGATAATGTTGAAAATTTGATAAGAAAGGTCATTTCATCATATACAGTGGCAATGGGTCTGTAGAAGGATCAGTGGTCCAATGGGTCTGTAGAAGGATCAGTGGTCCAATGGGTTTAAGCCACCAAGACTGACTTTGGTTATCCAATATATTAAAATTTAAAAAGTCTGTCTAATACTGATTTGTCTAAATCTTGACAATTATTAGACTTCAAATGTAGATATTAATAAAATTCAAGGTCTTTCGATTTGTTGTCATTAGGATGTTGTGATTCTAATTGCGTGTCCATAGATTTTTCACGCGGATACAACGCGAATCACGCGATAATGTTAATTTATCAATTTTCAATATATAACTACAGACTTTAAAACATAAATTTTTCTTTTTTCTTTTTACAAAAACTTGTGGTCCCTCTTTACTCTATACTTTTCCGCTATTCTCTCCTCTCATCGATCTCCCTCCTCTCTCTCACCTCCTCTCGTCCAAATCTCTTATCTTCTTTCTCTCTCTCTCTCTTCTCATGGTTCACACTCTTTCTCTCCCGCACGCCCCTCATCTCCCTCATCTCTTTCTTACACTCATGAAACAAAGAAAAAAAATGAAGAAAACAAAGTATCACTTTTTATGAAAAAAATATCATTACTTATAAAAAAATATCACATTTAGAATAAAAAATCATTTTTTCTTTAAATAAAGTATCACTTTTATGAAATTATATCATTTTTTATGAAAAATTATCATTTCTTATGGAAAAAGTAACATTTCTTATGAAAAAATATCACTTTTTATTAAAACAACACTTTTTAATTAAAACAAAGTATCACTTCTTATAGAAAAAGTATCACTACTTATGAAAAAAGTATCATTTTTTATTAAAAAAAATATCACTTTAATTAAAACAAAGTATCACTTCTTATTAAAACAAATATTACTTTTATTTAAAACAAGTATCACTTTTTATTAAAAAAATATCATTTATTATTGAAAAAGTAACACTTCTTATTAAAAAAATATCACTTTTTATTAAAAAAATTATTTTTTATTAAAACAAATATCACTTCTTATTAAAAAAAAGTATAATTTTTTTATTAAAAAGTATTCTACTCTGAAAAATATACGTTTTTATGAATAATATTGTATTTTTATGAGACTTTTGTATGTAAAACCTTGTGTGTAGAGAGAGAGGGGGACATGAAGAGAGAGATAGAGAGAGAGGGGAGACCATGAGAGGAGTGA
Source organism: Rehmannia glutinosa (assembly GCA_016081115.2). Taxonomy (NCBI): domain Eukaryota; kingdom Viridiplantae; phylum Streptophyta; class Magnoliopsida; order Lamiales; family Orobanchaceae; genus Rehmannia; species Rehmannia glutinosa. Next base: position 38,185 of record JABTTQ020001955.1, on the reverse strand, counting down.
AATATGAAGAGAGAGATGTGGAACTATGAGAGAATCAGACGTGAGGAGGTGAAGAGATAGAGAGGATCGGGACCAGTGAGAGGAGAGTGAGAGGATGGGCATACACTGATACAAGGAGAGAGAAAGAGAAAAGGGGGACCAGGTGGGGCTCCATCTCAACATTAAGATTCTCTAAGATGGTCTAAAAAGAGACGTCCCCTTTTTTATTTTTTTTACTCATAGCTTGGGAGGGGAAGGATGATGAGAATCAAACCCAAATCTTTAATCTGAGTTTGATGAGTGAAAACCACTGGACCACTATCCGATTTCCACTTTAAAACGTCAATTTCTCTTAAATATTTAGTTAGACAATCATTTTTATTTTATTTTAAGGGATGAAATAAATATTTTTTTAAACTTATACAATATATAGGAGTATAATTGAAGGAGGGGAGGTGAAGTTGGGGACAAATCTGCTTTTTTTTTTTCTTACTACCATTGTCACTCTTTTCTTAAGCTGAAGTATACATGTAGAGATGTTAAACGGACTGGATCTAGCGGTTTGGAGCTAATCCTAACGGATTTTGAGTTAAATGGTCTTCGTGCTAAATAGACCGATATTAAACGAACTGGCAATATTGGAACATACTCCTAACACTAGCGGGCTTCGGGCTAAACGGGCCACTATTGGCTTGTAAATCAAAATTTTAAAATTATATATTTTAATCTAAAATTTTAAATCGAATATATATAACATTTGGGAGAATTTCATAATAGGATCAAAATTTAAGAAAATCTATCATTTCAAGACCCACAATTTCAACCTTCTCAAATCAAGACACAATTTTTATTTTTTTTCTCTAATTAGGCTCTCCCTTAAATTTTGGGTTCTCACTTCAAGACCCAAAATTTCAATCTTCTCAAATCAAGACCAAATTTTTATTTTTTTTCTCAAATTAGGCCCTCCCCCAAATTTTGGGCTATCAATTCAGATTTTAAAATTTAACAAAAAGAGAAATATTAATGTAATCTTCACACCAGCCACAAAAATTAATTTTCTTTCTCTTTTAATTTTTTTGCTCATTCCTTTTTCCCTAATCGATACTTATTTTAAACTGTAAAATTCAATCATAATTTGGATATCTTATTTTTTTAGTAACTAAAAAATATTTTACTACTTTTTTATTCATAATTTGGTATATCTTATTTTTTTAGTAACCAATAAATATTTCACGGCTTTTTTCATCTTGTTAGCTATATAAATTTATATTTATAGATTTTGGATTCTACACGTTAAACAAAATTGATATTAAGTATGGATCAGGTAAAAAAGAATGAGTGAAAAAACGAAAAGAGGAAGAAAAATAATTTTTGTGGTTGACGTGATAGATTACACTAATATTTCTCCTTTTGTTAAATTCTAAAACTTGAAGAAGAACCCAAAATTTGGGGGAGGGCCATGTTTGAGAAAAAAAATAAAAATTGAGTCTTGATTTGAGAAGATTGAAATTTTGGGTCTTGAAGTGATCAGAATCCAAAATTTGAGGGAGAGCCCAATTTGAGAAAAAAATAAAAATTAGATCTTGATTTAAGAAGGTTAATATTTTAGGTCTTAAAATGATATATTTTCTTAAAATTGGACCCTATTATGAAATTCACCCTATAACATTTAAGTTTAACATTTTAAGTTAAATTATTCATTATAAAAAAAAAATCATGCATAGCGTATAATTGGATTGCATTAGCAAAATTATAAATTTTAAATATTTTATGATCCCAATTTAAAAATAAAACTCTAATAATTAAAGCTACCATTAGCAATAAAAAATAATAATGAGAAGATGTTAAGAGATAATAAAAATGTTTTCGCTAGTTATAATCTTTAAGTGACGTAATTGTTGTTTTGTCAGAATAATATAATTTCATAAGTTTAATAGTGACAATAGTGACATTTAATTTTTCATTATTAATAGTTAGCGACACTTTTAATGTGATCACAAAAATTATTGTCACAAATTATGGTGATGTTTTGTTGTCACAACTCACAATAACAGTGTTAATAATTGTCAACCACTACAAGAAAACAAGGAAATTCAACGGAAAAAATCTGTTGGAATTTGGCCAATTACCGTTGGAATTATCGATTCCAACGGAAATTCCAACAATAAATGCATCGTTGGTAAAATGGCCGTTGGAATGGCAAAATTCCAATGGAAAAATATTCCAACTGTACTTCCAACGATATTTATCTATTGGAATATACAATTGTTGGAAAAAACTCCAACATATTTTCCAACACTAATTCCAACATAGTTGAACCATTGGAATTTAGTCCAATGATATATCCAATGGAATATATATAATTATTGGAAAAAAACCTCCAACGGTTATTCCAACGGAGTTATGCCATTGGAATTTAATCCAATGGTAATTCCAATGGTATATATCCATTGGAATATTCAATCATTTTATCTCATTGTCTAATATATTTAACTTCCCAGTAGGTCACCCATCATCAATTTGTCCCAAGTCAAGCACGTTTAACTATGTAGTTTTAATATAATTGACTCGAGAAGAGAATATACATTTTATTGATATGAATAATACTATCAAATCTTTTAACCCCTATTAAAAATTTTCAACGGTATTGGAGTTTCCAATGGAATTTTCCAACAACTTGTTGTAAACTCCAACGGAAATTCCAACGATTAATTCCAACATTTTGATTACCGTTGGAATTTTCCAATGATATGTTTTAGCGATGGAATTTATGTTGGAATTTTTAAAATTCCAACAATATTTCCAATGGTTTATTCCAACGATTTTATTACCGTTGGAATTATTGTTGGAATTTTCCAACGGTTTGTTGTGATGTTGGAATTTCCGTTGGAATTTAACAACTTATACCAACGGTTTTCTTTAGCATTGGAATTTTCTAACGATATAATGTAACATTGGAATTTCCGTTGGAATTGTAAAAAATCCAACTATTTTCTACTTTGTTGGAATTTTTTTGTTGCAATTTGATTGTTTTCTTGTAGTGAACACTGACAATTTAATACTATAATATGTCACTATTCATAATTAGTTTAGGAATAGTTACAACTTAATCACTAATTCCTATCATTATTAAACTTGTGAAAGCCATTATTGAGGCAAAATAATTGTTATCATAAATTTTTGGTCTCGTTACTTAACATTTTGTTTCCAATATTCGTTTTCTTGTAGTGGTAAGTGCCCGCCCCCAACTGCTGTGCAATATTAGAAATGTAACTAATGAAAAATTCTCTCTTAAACCATTAAAATATCAGTCAAATTGAAATCTTTTGCCCACATAGAGCTTCAAAAATCACTCGACCTAATAAAAAAAGGGTCGGACTGACTGCATTTTCATAGGCCCAAAAGCGATTGGGCTTATTTGGCCCGAAAAGTTGAATCAACCCGATGTGTTTTAGAGGAAAAATTATTGAACCCCCCAAACTATACGCGATTTTCTACATTACCCCTTAAACTAATTTTTTTTTCTACGTAACCCCCTCAACTACACGAAAATTTCTACGGTCCCATCTCTCCTTCCCGCCGGCGGGGCACGGGCGAGTCAGGTCGGCTCCTCCTACTTATAAAATATTCTTTACAAAAATTATGAAATATATTAAAAAACATAGGCGGGGCGGGGCAGGGCAGGGCAGGGCAGGTACTCGCAGGTCGTGTCGAAATTGTCATCCCTATTCTTGACCATTCTATTGCTTATGCATTAAATAAAAATAGTCATATAGTGGAGATGAATATCATTTCTATATTTGATTGGGTTTTCAAAGCTTGTATTCTTTATTTTGCTTTAAAGAAATATTTATTTTAGTGTCTAAATATTTTTCAGAGTCAGAGTAATTCATTTGGAAATCATGCATAATAACTTGTGAAATTATAAAACCATGATTTAATTTAATACTTTATTTGTATACAAATGCACAATAAGTATAAATATAAAAATTTGTGAAAATTTTAATGTACCCCAACTATGCACAATTTTTAAAACCAACCCTTAAACTATTTTCTTCTTATTTAATCCCTAAACTACATAAAATTTTCTATGGTGCCCTCTTCTCCTCCCCGCTTAACGGAATATTCCCATCGATTCGCCGGTGGGGAGGATGGGATGGGGCTGTAAATTTTCGTGTAGTTGAGGGGTTACGAAGAAAAATAATTAGTTTAGGGGGCAATGTAGAGAATCGCGTATAGTTTGGGGGGTTTATTAATTTTTCCTCTGTGTTTTATGTGTATTTCTATAGCATGGGCCGAGTCTGGACTCCAAAAATAGCTAATCGATGGAATTTCAGCCCAACCCGAACTTGTCTGATTTTACTCTTTAGTCCGACGGGCTAGCACTGCCCAGTCCATTTGATAGCTCTTGCTCGCATACTGTCAAAATACATTTTCAATTTTGTGACGACATTGTGGAAATTAAATGCATGAAACAACTACCTCACTTACCCCCCCCAACTAAAGTCACTCATCAACTAAATTTGACTTATATTCTATTCCTTAAATTATAAGCGGACATGACAAAATTCAAATATATCAATTACTTGTAAGTAATGAAATGGGATTTTTGGAATTGAGGATAGCAACCAAAAAAAAAAAAAAAAGAAAGGGAAGAAATGGAAAAAGATGAAGGAAGAGGTGATAGAATCTTTCTTCAAATAATACATAGTTTTGAAAATTTTGGTGGTCCTATAATTAGAGGGCCATTGCTTTTTTGTGGGAATAGATGTGTACAACAAGACCAGTTTGGCAAAGTTTCAGAAGGGGGTGGGGGACCATTTTTTGCTAGAATTGAACTTATTCCTATCCCTTTAATCATCACTAATTGCTTGTCATTCTTTGCTCCAATGGATCCCTTTACCAATATTTCTACATCAAAAAGAAAGAAGTGAAGCACAACCCTTGAAATGACCTTATTTTGACTTCTTGCATGAATTCGAATTCTAAACCTAATCATGTATATATTTGAGTGTGATATCAAGAAGGATAAATGCCCCCGGACAAGTAAAGTTAAGGGCGTGGTAACAAACTTATCAAAAACTTTAGCAAGAATGTGGACAGTCATTTAATTCTATTTAGATTAATTTTTAAAGTAGTAGAGGCACGCCAGCGCATCATAGTTGTCGCACTAAGTAAAGCGCTTAGTTTGAGACTTATTGAGAAGTTTCGCCATACCTGCAATAACAAGACCGGACTTTTGAAATAAAAAAAGATGTGCTTGATTTAGCGAGCCTGAAAAAAATAATATCACAGTCACTATCGTGTGGGGTTCGCACACATTGCGTGGCCTTTAGGCGAGAAAAAAAGAGTATAGAAGTATGATTTAATTTCCATCGAATAGTCAAGGAAAACTAACTAGCTAAGCAAAAGTAATACATAAATGAGAATTAATTCAAATTCCCACGTGAAAATGAAAAGTAAGAGTTCCTCGAAATTTCAATTTATAAGAACCACAAACTCTTATAAAAAATCAATCAGAATTCTTTTCAAGTATAATATGATCCCAATATGCATGATGGAATAAAAACGATCCCGGCTTCAATTCAAGCATTGGATCTCCTGTCTCATATCAACTAAGAATGTAGATCCATTTTTTTCATCGAGTCTGGATAGAGACAAAAAATCTTGGTTGGCCAAGAAGGTTCCACTTTAGTAGCAAATAAAGTTCTTCTCAAAGATGAGTTTCATGCCACAAGAAACAATGTACAATGTCTAATTTGTTTGAAACTGTTACCTTCTATGATAATATGATGTTATAATGAATGCTTACCGTTAAAATTTTAACCCAGTGAATAAATATTCTCCAATAAGTTCACATAGATGATTGACATGACAAAAATGGTTTCGAACATTTGTACATCAAATAATTCTTAGCGCGCTTTTATAGAAAAATAATTTGAAGTAGGAAAACTATATACTTAGAGTCTATGATGAGGGGTAAGACTTTATGGTGCCAAGAATGATACCATGAATTCTCGTCCGGAATTATGACATTGAAGTGTGTATAAAGTGTACATCGTACTCTTTGTTGATATTGGCCCTGACTTTTGCATATATGATATATCATGTACCATACGTATTTACGACCAAAAATGCAAAAATGATCATGTAACTTTAGTCTTTAGGTATAAGCAAAATTAATTCTGTCCGCTTTGTAATTTGCAGATTTAGTCCTGTAACTGAAATATTGTCGTGGTTTTAGCCCTTTTTGTTAGAACAAAGTCAATTTTGATTTTGATGATTTCACCTTAACTATTTTATTTTAACCAAATCGATTTTATCGGACACTGTCAAAATTAGATTTCATTTCGAAAGAAAAATTTGAACTATCTCGAGAATTTGTTGACACTATTGGTCGCCCAAGTGAGCGACCCAGTATGTGGGATTTCAGTCTAAAACTTTCTCACGCCAAGACCTCCCCGATCAAGGCGTCGATCGCTATCAAAGGCGGCATCGATACCAAGTTGCTCTCTATTTCAAAACCTAAGAGAGCAACCGATCTGGCCGGGTCGCTATGTAGACGACGGGTCTCCTAAGTGGCGACTGATCGATCGTGATCCAACATCTTTCAAATTCAAATTTTACAATATACCGACCGTTCGCTATATTGTTGGGTCATGGATCGAGATGAGATTATTTTGAACGCGTTATAAAAAATACAAAAACATTATCACTTTATCACATTTGGCCATCATATTTTGGATATCTTAATCTTCTATTTGCATACATAATTCAAAAAGAGAGGAGCTAATGTTGGAATTCAAATCTTGGAGAATCAACACAATACAATTCTACAATACAACAAGAAAATCTCAACAAATATTCACAAACTTTCATTTACATACTCCTGTTGTAATAGCCTAAATTTTGCACTTTCACATCTTGCTTATTAGACAGCTTCTTTTTCTCTTGATTACACTTGCACTTTCAAGGTTGTATAAATTCATTTGAGGTATAATCTTGATTGATCAATATGATCCAAAAAATATATACTTGTTACGTGTTCTTTTGGTAAGAACAAACTTGGTCGATTAGACTAGGTGTTGGAAGAGTTTGGTGCTCTCCAATGTTGTTGTTGGAAGAGCTTGGTGCTCTTCAAAGTTGTAACAAGTTTTTCATCAATAAAACTAGTTGTTAGATAATCCACTCGAGATATAGGGTGGTAATGGACGTATGCCCTAGGTTGGTTGAAGCACTATAAATCATTATGTCATTTTCAATTTTCTGCACTTAAATGTTTATTGTTTAGTTTCATCATTAAAGGAAAAATAAAAAAATGAGTGAAAATATATTGACACCCTCTAGATTTTCGTGTCACTTAAACTAATACTTTTGTGGTCGAATTCAAAAATCCGCAATCTATTTCCACATGAAGGGCACATGGCCCGTGTTAATGATGAGTTGGACCCGTTGCCCTTTACAAGTCAACAAGTATTGGTCAATTCAGCGAAATTGGTTCTGTAATTTCATTTGGAAATTAAAATAGAAAAGAAGAAAAAAATTCTTTTTGACACATAAGATATAAATTTAAATAAAATATATAAATATTTATAATATATATATATCAATATTAAAATATTATACGATTTTTTATTTTTGTAAATTAATTTTTATTTATGTAAAAAGATCATATAAAAATATAAAAGTTATAAAATGATGTTAAAAAGTATTTAAAAAATGCCAAAATATATTATAATATAATGATAAAATAGAAAATAATTCACATTTATAATTTTTAAGTATATTAATGTTAAAAAATACATATATATATGACATATAATATAATACAAATAAAATTTGCACCTAAAATGTATATTTAAATTTAAATTCAAAAAATTCAATTAAATAAAAACAATTAATACAAATATATAAATTTTATGCAACAATGGTCCTGTATAACTCAAATATTTATTTATGAATATAACAACAGTACTCACGTGATTTTTGTTATGAATGTTTTGGGTTTTTTATTAAAAATACGTGGGACATGATAAGAGGTGTCAAACGAGTCGGGCGGGGCAGACCAGGTCTTTGGCCACCGGGGCAAAGAAAAAAAAAAAATCGGTCCAGGCAGTGCAAAAACAAGACCTATCTGCTATTTTTGTAGCCAGGCCGGCCCAATCTAAGAAAATACAAAGAAAAGCCGGGCCGAGCCAAAAAAGTCCGACTCATTTCGGGCCTACGAAAACGTAGCACAGTTCGACCCTATTACTGGGCCGGACCGAAATTGAGAGCTCTAGACATGATGCACCACGGTTTGTGCTTTTTTTTTTTATTCTTATGATCAGGACTAGGATTTCATCAGTATATGATGAATGTATTACTTGCGGCGCTAATCAAATTAATTATTTGGAAATAGACAATTGATAATATATTTTTTAGCACCTAAATACAAAGATGGTTGATGATAACATCGAGTTTCCCAATTGGTGTCCGCATTGTAACATGAGTAAAGCTATCACAATCAGTTTGACCCGATAAAAAATCAGATTTGGAATGCAATTTCATAGACCCAAAAGGGATTAGGCGCATTTGGCACGAAAACTCGAGCTGGCCCGATCGATCTTGTGCATTTTCGCATAAAATTTAAATACTTGTATAAATTCTTTTTATTTAATTTAAACATAAATATACTTTTTCGGTGCAAATATTATTTTTTATATGATTTTCTATTTTATCATTATATTATAATATATAATTTTATGTTTTAAATATTTTGAACATGCTTTTATAATTTTATTTTTTATATGATTTGTTTACATAAAAAAAATTATTTATCAAAACTAAAAAAATTATTATAATATATTTTAATATATATTTATATATTTATATAATTTATTAATATTTATATAAAATTTATTTAAATTGATATCATATTTGTCAAAAAGATTATTTCTTCTTCTTCTCTTTTATTTTACCTCCAATGAAGTTACATGACCAATTTCGCTGAAATAACCAACACTTGTTGACTTGCAAAGGGAAATGGGTCTAACCCAACATTAATACAAGCCAGGTGCCCTTCATGTGCAAGTAGATTGCCGAATTTTCGAATTTCGGCCAAAAGACCAAAATCGCGATAAAATTTAAGTTAAGACTAAATTTGTAGAATGCAAAACAAACGGGACTAAAATTGCTTAGTACCTAAAGTTAAAGGACCATTTTTGCATATTTCCCCATATTTATGTACCAAAAGGTTTGATATATGTAATTACTGCATGCACTTAATTGTAGGATGCATCTTTTTTTTTTTCTCTACATGTGCATAGAAGAATGAGATGGTATGATAATTTTAATTATTATTTTTAATTTGGCCCTATATAATTAATTAGGGTTAGTTGTACTTTGACCTCCAAACTATAGCGTTTTTATACTTTACTGATGGAACTTTGGTAATCAACCTTTTGAATTATATGATTCCTTGCACTTAACCCCTGAACTAACTAAAAATTGACATGTGTCAACTCATGATAGGTCTAAATCAGCTCCTAGGGTTAAGTGCATGTTCAAAGTTAATTTTAGCAGGCAAAGTACAATTAATTATGGCGCAATGACAAGTTTAAATTAGACGTCACATAAGAAGTCAAAACAAACTAGAGACATCAAATATTAGACTTGATAAACACATGGATTAATTCAAATGAGACCAATCCCTTTAGGTTAGTCCATAAGAATACTTATGGACTCTTGATTTAAAATTTTGGATGGTGTAGATCATTTTAGTTAATTTAGGCTAATAAGGGTATAATTGTACTTTTATATTTAATCAATTTTATTAATTGGACGGTTATTAGCTATTTTTAAGGAAACATAATCCTACCTTTTCAGTTACCCAATTTTTAGGGAGGAAAAATCATCAACTTCAAGAGTTTTTTTCAAAATTGATACTTCTTTCCGCCATATTTGTGAACAGTCGTTTTATTGTATACTTAGTTCAGTTTAGTCATATTTTATTGTATATTTAGTTCAGTGGATTTGTATACTTGGTTCAGTGGAATCGTATTCTTAGTTATATAATTAGTTTAGTAAGTAGTTTAGTGAATTTGTATACTTAGTTCTGTGGATTTGTGTACTTAGTTCAATGGAATTGTATACTTAGTTATATAAGTAATTAAGTAGAATTGTGTATTTAGTTCCGTGCAATTGTATACTTAGTTAAATGTTTATGTATACTTAGTAATATTTTAATGTATAGTTAGTTCAATTAATTGTATACTTAGTTAAATGTTTCTGTATATTTAGTAATATTTTAATGTACAGGTAGTTTAGTGTAATTGTATATTTAATTAATTGTTTATGTATACTTAGTAATGTTTTAATGTATAGTTAGTATAATGTAATTGTATACTTTTTATTAATATGTTGCATGATTCTGTTGCCATATTTGAATAATTTGCAGGTTCGAATGGGAAGGGAGAGAAAGGAAATGTGATTCGCTTAATTATGGGGACGTGATTAATACAAGATCACGTCCCTAATTTTTAGGAAGCGGTTACTATATATAATTTGCTGGATTCCTATTTTACCCCCTACAATGTATATTTTCATATGAAAAACTGTATAGATTTATTTAGATCTTGGCCATTGATTTATGTTTTTGATGGTTTAGATTTGGTTCTATGGTCTTACCTAGGAGATCGGTCTCACAGGATCCCCTCCCAATAAACACAACCCATATTAAACAACTTAAATTACATCGAAGCCATGTCTGGTTAATAAAATAACAAGGTATATATGCATATTTTATTTTGTTTACTTTCTGTTAGTAATTATTCTCTTTAAAATCTTACCGACTTAAACATCGAAATAGTTTTTATGGGTGTTGAAGTGCGTTTTGGTCAACAAGCAAAATATATGAAAATGTAATGTGTGGAAATGTAAATAGACTTCAACTCAGGGCTAATTCTGCCTTTTTATATATGATACCGAGCCGAAAGTTCTGGTCGGTTTTTCTTATAGCGGTGTGTTTACAAGTGTTTTTTCCTGGTATTTTTTCTCTCCCTCTTGTCTTTTTCCTCATAAATGAGGCCCTATTTATACCCATCTCATTAGTGGGTTTTTAATAACCACTATTACACTTAACACTTAAATATTTTTAAAGGGACACTTGTCCTTCGCTAAGCACGCATGCAGGCCAAGTGTTGCCACTTGTCGACTCATCTGGCTGTCACGTTGACAAGTGTTAGCTTACTCATGCTAATGATACACTTAGTCTTTCTTAACTGGATGGTTATCCTTTGAATTTCCCGTCAAGATTGGGGTCGGAGAACCGAGCCCAATTCATGACTTCATCAGGTCGGTTGCTGACATCATCAGCTCGGTCTGTGTTGGCCTGTGGGTCCCACACATCCATGTGCTGAATGGCCACATGGACTAATCTATTTCGGCTCGGCTCGGTGTCATCAATGGCCCCCAGTTTTAATCCGAGAAGAATTTACAAGTCGGATTTGAACTTTAATGTTAATCATGAGCTTTTAATGGAGAAGAGGAAATCCCAAATATCATCCTTCCCTGACACCTGTCGCTTAGCAGTTAATGTCTGAAACGACGCATTAATTGTGGCATCATAATGACGAGCACGTGGCGGTTCTTGGTTGGACCAACTCTGCACAGGAACCGAAGAGGTGGGACAACTCTGTCAGCGGAACATGGGGACGTGACGTTTCTGACGGCTTTTGAGACTGAAAGGACACATTTTTTGAGTTGGTGTCTCATTTTTCGAGGGGACTTAACCTATAAATACCCCTTTCATCTTTTATTCTACACTTTTACATCTACATCCTTCCGAGCAGAATCCTTTGAGAGCGAGCAGAATTTTCAGGTCGGTCTTTAGGGTTCAAAGACTTCAAACTTAGGTATTTTTCCAAAAAACCTCTGTTTTCTTCCCTTTGCTTCAAATACATGTCTTCTTTTGAAGATAGTCGGAGTCGTAGTTATAGTGTGGAGGTTGAAATTGAAAATCCCCCTTCTGAACCTTATGTTTCTTTTTCTCCAGTTTGAAGAACTACACCTTCCAGTCCAAGTATTGTTCAAATTTCAAGTTCAAGCCATACACCTCCAGCGGAGACTCCATTGGAGCGGACCCATACTATTTTTGATCCCGTGCCATTCACCATCTATCGAGAGGGCATTTTCTACGAGCCTGGATTAGCCCGTGAAGACCCTAGTGAAGAAGCTTTGAACTCCAGTCCCCCACATAATCAACAAGAAGAAGAGATGAATCCTCAAGAGCAGGAGCATGAGGAGCATGTAGATGAGCCCTCCGAGAGCTCGAGAGCTGCGAAGCCCGCAGGGCCTGTAGGTCATCGCCACGGAGATGGCAGGTGGGGAAGAGGACCCCGACTACGCGTAGAGGCTAGGTGGAGGCCCTGCGACACGAATGATTATCTCGGATCTTTGGTCCCAATGTTAGGGGTTTTCCATCGGAAGTACAAGATTCCGGGTGGTGTACAATTTTGGCTGCCGGATGGTACAGAATGTCCAGAGCACCCACCGGAGGGGTGCGTAGCCATACACGTTCCCATATTTTTATACAAGCTATGATTTTCACTACCGGTGGTGTTCACGCGGTGGTTTCGTAAATGGGGCGTCCCCCTATCGCAAGTACATCTTTTGACTTGGGGGTGGATTATCGGGCTATTGGTGTTGTTCCATTTGGAAGGGTACCCCCGTCCTAAGTTTGCAGAGATGAATGAGTTGTTCGTCTGGAAGGTGACCCCGGCGACTCCTGGTCAAGGCAGCCATCTGGGTGGTACTACGCACATACTAGACCCGGTATCCAGACGGGCTAGTTGAAGGCCTTCACAATCCTTAAAGGAGTGGAAGGATAAATGGCTTTGGGTAGGTGACGAGTGGCAGGCTCCTGTCGGGGTCGGGGCGGATGAGACGGTCCTTCATCCCCCTTCAGAATTTACATTCATTTTCAGTAAGTACATTTCTTTCTCCTTTTCTTTTTTGGGCTGTCTGACCTTAATCTTTTTATCTTGCTCAGGGAATCGACCCTCTACCTGCTGTCGGCCGCTTTGTCCGCCGGCTGGACAACATCCAGGCCTTGGGCCCGCGAGATAGGCGGATTGAGAGGCTGGCCACCGAGGCTCGTCGTCGCGTGGGCCGGCTTGCGGTTCGCGCTGCTGCGATCCCGAGGCCGAGAGGCGGCCGGGAGAGACGGTGGTGGTGGAAGAGGAGGTCGAAGAGGTGGCGGGAGGAGCCCTCAAGGGCGAGAGGGGACACACCCACGAGCGGGGGGACAACTGTGTGCAAATGGAGCAAGCGAGACCGTCCCCGGTGGCGGCTAGTCCTCCGGGCGGCGTCCCGTCTTACCCAGGCAGTGCGGACTCTGAACCGCCTGCACAAATCAAGCTCAAGGTGTGTATTTTGTAATTCTCGCACTACCTTTTCCTTTTAACTTTTTCCTTGTTTGCTTCTTATTCAATTGGTGCCTTTTGTAGGCGTGGCACCTCTCTCTTCGCACGCCTTCACCGTGTGAGAAATACAGCCGCTCGCTGAACCCGGGCGGCCGTGGCGAGCCTGGCGTCGATGCGAGCGGCCGGAGAGAGGACATCCGGGTCAAAAAACATCCTGCCGATGGGGTTCCAGAGGCAGAGGGGCCCCCACTCCGAAGGAGAGGGAGGGAATTGTAATTGAGGAGCCCGGACAGACAAAGAGAATCGGGCCAACCCCACCGGCGCCTACTGTGCAGATCCCGACAGACGGGGTTCCGAGGACTTTCTCGGATGATTTTGGTCGAGAGGGCCACTTCATACCGCCAAATCCAGAGAGGGAGGATATGTGCGATGGGATGGCCGGGATGCGGCCTCGGTGGTTCGTGGAGTTTGCCAGGTGCTCCACGCCCACTGATGAACAAGTGAAAAACTTGCCTACTGCTGGGCGTGCTGCCAGGGATGTGGCGGCTTGGGCATGGACCACGGGAATTGAGCAATTCTGCTCGGAGACCGGGTGGAAAGAGAAGGCCTAGTACGTCATGGGGCTATCCGGTCGCATCACTGGGATCCTTTGGCACATGATTGGGGGGATGGAGGATCTGGAAAGGCGCCACCAAGACCTGCAAGAGGCTCATGCCCTCTACCAAGGGGTGCAGGAGTCTCTAAAGACCCAGGCATAGAAGGCCGCGACCAGGGCTAATACTGAGAGGGAAGCTGCTGTAAAGGCCGAGGCTGAGTGGGATCAGGCCCGTAAAGCTGAGGATGAGCTTCGTGCCAAGGTCGCAGCGTTGGAGCGTGCATCTGCTGCTCATGTTGAAGAAATGGAAAGGCGCGTAGCCGAGGCGCGCAAAGAGACAGAGGAGGCTTCCCGTAAGCAGGCCAAGAAAGTTCGGGTGGAGGTCGTCCGGGCTTACAAGAACTCAGAAGAGTATGCCTTTATGCTGACCTGCGGGCACGCGACCAGCATCGGGGAAATTCTCCAAGAGCTCAAGGCTGGCCGGACCGTAGCGAAGCTCAAAGAAGATCTTGCCTAGTTGGACGCCGACCTTGATGCCCTTCGCCCTCGTTTCGCCGAGGTTGCCGGTGGCCAAGACTCACCCCTCCAGAAGAAGAAGTGGCTTCCAATGGTCCTGTTGAGATCCCTCCTCCTGCCGGGCCTTGATGTTTTTTCCTTTTTTGAGGTTTTTTGTATTTTGCATCTTCTAGGGTAGGCTAGTTGGCCCTGGGCCTTCGAATGTAATGGGCTCCGACCTCCAATGTAAATATTTTTGATATTGGAATGAAATTCCTTTTCAGTCGCCTGTGTATGCATTTAAATTTTTGCTAAGTATTGTGGTCATTTTTCTTTTTGTTGTGTGGATTTTGTTTTGTCGGCCTTCTTTTATTCCCCAGGTATGGGGCTCGGTTTTCAGTGCTCAAGTGGCACAAGTAGTGGGCTTCAGCTGCCTAACTTTATTTACCAAGTTTTATGTTTGGAACTTAAGCCGAGTCTTTGTTTTTAGGGTAGATTCGCCTTTTGGGTGAGCCTCCCTTTGTTGACGTGCAAGGGGCATACCCGAGATGAGCAGTCGGCACTCGGCTCTTGGCCGAGGCGATTTAAGTAGTGCTCGGCATCTTGGCCGAGGCGAATAAAAATTGTTCCCCCCTTTGAGAGAGCTCACAGAATATCAGATGAAAGGATAAATCCTTAGGATCGTATCTAAATCATAAACTGAGTTTTTTATTGATAGTACCTCTTAAGGTATATTACATTCCATGGGTGCGCAAACGTTTCCCCACTCAAGTATTCCAGTTCATATGCTCCATTTGATAAGACCTTACAGACCCGAAACGGACCTTCCCATGTCGGTTTTAGCGGGCTGGGTTTGATCCCTGTTATTCTTTTTAGAACGAGGTCGCCGACCTGGAATCTTCTTTCCTTCACTTTAGAGTTGTAGTACCTTTCACTCCTTTGCTTATAAACGACATTTCTCATCTTGACACTGCATCGGTTCCGTAGCCCAAAGAGAAGGGTGTCTCCCCGTGGTCATTTCGATGTGTTGTTCTATATGACCATAACCAGCAAAGACTGGGCGACTCTTGGGCCAATTGCCTTTAGATTCCTCCAACCTCGCCTTCAAGGTATATTTAAGTATTTTATTCACCGCTTCGACCTGCCCGTTAGATTGTGGGTGGTATGGGGTCGAAAAATGATTTTTAATGTGAAACCTTTCGCAAAAGTTTCGAAACCTCCGGTTATCAAATTGTTTCCCATTATCCGTGACGATCGAGTGTGGTATCCCGAATCTACAGATGATGGATTTCCATACAAAGTTAATAATCTTTTCCTCGTCTATCTTTGCCAGGGGTTCCGCCTCGGCCCATTTTGTGAAATAATCTATCGCCACAATGGCATACTTCACGCCCCCTTTGCCAGTGGGGAGTGGCCCAACGAGGTCCATTCCCCATTTGGCAAACGGCCACGGACCGAATATGGAAGTTAGTTGCTCAGGGTGATACCTGACTTATGGCGCAAATCTTTGACATCTTTCACACTTTTTGACAAGGTCGGTCGCGTCCTTTTTCAAGGACGGCCAGTAGTATCCTTGCCGTATCAATTAATAAGCCAAAGTTTAGCCCCCGGCGTGATTTCCGCATATACCTTCGTGTACCTCTCGGAGTGCGTAATCCGCGTCTGTTTCCGACATGCACCAAAAGAGTGGGACGAAGTACCCACGCTTGTACAAGACGCCATCTACCAGTGTGAACCGAGCAGCCTAAGTTCGTAGTGTTCTGGCTTCGGCCTTGTCTTCTGGCTGAATTCCCTTTTATAAATACTGGACGATAGGGGTCATCCAGGTCAACTCGGTGGCTTCATTAGCATGTATCTTCTGTGCATTAAGCAATAGGGCAGTCAGCTGGGTGATGGTGACATCCGCAATCGCATCGGTGCCCGGGCTGGAGGCCAGCCGAGCTAAGGCATCTGCTTGCATGTTCTCAGTTCGGGGAACATGCAGGACTTCTGCTTTAAAATGCGACAATTTTTTCTTGACCAAGTCCAGATACCGAGCAATTTTCTATTCTTTCGCCTCGTACTCTCCATTGACCTGATGGACGACCAACTGTGAATCGTTGTGCACCAACAGTCGTTTTAGTCCCATCGACGCTGCCATTTCTAGCCCTGCCAGGAGCGCTTCGTACTTGGCTTCATTGTTGGTCGCTGGGAACTGGAACCGCACGACCGAGCAGTAGCACTTGAGTTTTGGATCGATTATCACGATCCCGCCCCCTGCTCGGCCTGCGGTAGAAGATCCATCGACGAACAACTTCCACTCTTGATCCTCAACCACCTCCAGTTGGATGGTGCGTGTGAACTCGGCTACGAAGTCCGCCAAGGCTTGTCCTTTGATTGCCGTACGTGGCTCGTATAAAATGTCGAACTGGCTGAGTTCGACGACCCACTTGATCATCCGGCCTGAAGTATATGGTCGGTGTAATACTTGCTTCAGTGGGTAGTTGGTCAAAACTACGATCTTGTGTTCCAAAAAGTACGGACGAAGCTTCCGCACTGAAATAATTAGCAAGTAGGCCAGCTTCTCCATAGGTGGATATCGGAGCTCGGCATCATGCAACTTGGCTTGTATAATAGATAGGGTGTTGGATAGAGTTATCCAATCTAATCAGTACCGAGCTGACGGCATACTCGGAGATCGCAAGATATATATACAATCTTCTCCCGGGGTAGGTTTTTGCAATAAAGGGATTGAGGCTAAGTGTTGTTTGAGTGACTCGAAGGCAACTTGTGCTAGCTCGGTCCACTCAAAATTTTTATTTTTCTTTATGATTTCAAAGAAGGGTTTGCACTTGTCCGTGGACCGTGAGACTAACCAGTTAAGGGCAGTTAGTCGGCCTGTTAAGCTTTGTACTCTTTTGACAGAATTAGGGGGTTCAAGATCAATAATGGCTTTTATTTTATCTGGGTTAGCTTCGATCCCCCTCTGACTAACCATATAGCCCAAACATTTACCCGATCCGACCCCAAAAGTACATTTTCTTGGGTTTAACATCATCTTATACTCTCGCAAAATAGCAAACATTTTATTAAGATCATTAAGATGATCATTTATGTACAAAGATTTCACCAACATATCATCCACGTAGAGTTCCATGGTTCGACCTATCAGTTCCTCAAACATTTTATTAACTAACCTCTGGTAGGTCGCCCCAGCATTCTTTAACCCGAAGGGCATCATCCTGTAGCAGTAGACGCCACGAGCAGAGAAAAACGACGTATTCTCCTCGTCATCCAGGTGCATTCGTATCTGGTTATAGCTTGAGTAAGCATCCATGAAACTCATCAGCTCATGTCCGGCCGTGGCATCTACCATATAATCGATATTTGGTAAAGGATAGCTATCCTTGGGGCACGCCTTATTAAGGTTGGTGAAATCCACACAAATGCGCCATTGGCCGTTGTTTTTCTTCACTAGTATGGGGTTGGCCACCCACCGAGGGTATAAGGCTTCCCTGATAAACTGATTATCAAGCAATTTGTTAACCTCGGCCTCCAGGGCGACCTACCTATTGGGGCCGAGCTTGCGCCTTTTTTGAATTACCGGTCGGAATGTCAGGTCGATGTTGAGACGATAACAGGCATGTTTGGGATCAATTCTCGGCATGTCTGAATGTGTCCATGCAAAGACGTCGAGGTTATTCCCAAGGAATTCGATCAGTTCCGACCGAAATAGTTCTTGGAGGTCGTGGCTAATACATAATTGGCGTCTCCCATTCTGCCCTCCAACGTCGACCGTGTCGACCTGCTCAACTGGTTCTGCATGTTTTCTCTTTTTACTCTGCCCCTCTTTTTTCTGTAGGGGCAGCTCGTCCTCTGCTGTCGACTTGCTTTCCGGCTCCACTTCTTTTTTCTCATCCTCCACCATTGGTTCCTTTCCAGGTCGACTGCCTGGATCATTCTCTGAGATAACTAACCCACCCCGCTCGGGTCTGCTTTCTTCTCCTGGGTCGTTCTTCATTGTCCCACTAGTTTCCCCTCGTTCTATCACATTAATCTCCACTGGTCGGAGCTTGAGAGAGCACTCCCGCGACTCCCTCTGGTTCCCTTTATGGATGGCTTCTCCATCCGGGGTCGAAAACTTCACACAAAAGTGATATATTGAAACAACCGCTTTCAAGTGGTAAAGCAATGGCCTTCCAATAATTGCATTATACTCCGAATCAGTGTTGATTATTTTGAATGCGGTGATGACGGTTCGCTTATGCAGTCCCTGTCCCATTTGGATGGGCAGGCCAACCTCCCCGAGCGGGATTATTCTTCCTCCACCAAAGCCCAAAATACTGTCATTACATGGACGAATGTAACTATTGTTGAGTGTGAGTTTTGCATGTATTTTAGGGCATATTTATGGCTATAATTGTTTATAAACATGCAATAACGTGTATGAAATGGTATATATTCGCTCTTTGTGGAAATTTACATTTAAGGAGTAGCTTGCGGGAGACATATATTGCATAGGATCGATTCAAACCCAGAGGCAGAGATAATACAACATCAAAATTATTATGAGAAATTGAACTTGGTAGATTGGAACTTAAGAACTTACTATCACTAGTACACGTAACACATGATAAATAATCTATATATATATATATATATGTATCAAAACAAGTTTAACTTTGAGCAGTAATCAAACTTTTATATCATTTTCTCGGACGTCAAATTTGGTATATTGCCACATTGCTATATCAGTAGAGGTCAACACTAATATGCATACGATACATAGTAAAATGTATATAAAAAGAGAAAGAAACTGAATTTTTGGATACTACAATATATACATATTTGAAGTTTACACCATTTTGCATCCACCAATCACCACAAGATAAGTAAGTCTTTTTGTTATTTAATTGAGGGAAAAAAAACCATTTACATGTTTAGGGACTTTTTCACACACTTAGCAAATTTTGTACTCTAGGAAAAGGGCCACATTTATGTGTAACATTTTCATAAGAGAAAGTTGTTCTTGTGATCTAGACTATTTTGTTTATCTTTATTTAGAGAAAGCTATACCATTTTCATAAGAGAAAGTTGTAACATTCCTTTTGACAAGTATCTTATATTGTGATGCTGCTTAAATCTACAGATCACTCTAAATTAAGGATTCTGATAAATTGTCCAATTTCTTTTCCAGAGCTGGTAGTTCTTTCAATGGGAACTTGCCTGCAACACCGACAAACATTAGATGGGCCCTGGGGTTATCCCAAGGAGGCTCATCCGACACTCAAGTTAGAATGTGTAAGGGAGAAAATCTAGAGCAAGTACATCGATTGAGAGTAATGAATTGCGAAAACTTATAAATAATGAGGAGGGCCATTTTTATACCTGAGTGGTTGACTTGATGAGCCGCATGGGCCTTGCATGATAAAGTAGGTCACTTATTTTTTCAAGGAGAAAATTATATTAAAAGTCTTCTCTTGTGGAAGTGGGAATTTTCTCTCTCTAGTGGAGGGAACCCTAGTTTTTCAACTCTTCTTCTTTGTTTGTTCTTTTTGCAGTCACTTAGAGTTTTCTTTTCATTCCGTTTAATCAATGCTTAAACTTAGATACTCCATAAGAACTATGAGAATATGCTCATTGACCATAAATGTAACCGGTTTACTGTCATATGCTCTGTTACCTAGAATATTTGACCATGGGGTGGTAAATGCTTTCATTATTTTTCTGGTTTGTTGACCGACATTTATGCTGTCCTTATTCCCAACAAGCGTCATCGTTATTCTACATTTACTGAGCTTGTCTCCTTAGTGGAGCAATATTTCTATAAAAAATCCTGTTAAAAAAAAAATAAAAACCATCAAAGTAAGCTCAAAAAGTGTCTAAATCTTGTCTTTTTCTTTCTTATATTGGTCCCCACTTGATATTTTCTCCCTTTTGATTTTTGGTACTATTTCATCCAGGTTCTTTTTTTGTTCATCTTTTTTTTTCGTATTTTATTTTGTAGTGTTCTATTATACAGGTGGAGCGATCTGGTTTATTTTGGTGCAGATCTGAAGGCTGTGGTTTTCCTTTGAGAAATGGACAAAGACATTGTTAACAGCCTTAAGGCTTTTACCCTTTCTACGGAGGAAACAGAGGAGATAGCCCTAGAAGCTGATGATGTGGCCATTAGTGTAGATGAGTGCGAGAGAAGTCTTATTGGGAAAGTTTTGGATCGAAAAAAATTAACTATTCAGGACTCAAAAACACTACCAGCTGTATATGGCAAACTAAGGATGCGTTTTCAGTTAGGGAAATTGGGGAGAATCTATTTCAATTTATTTTTCTCTCACAAGAAGATAAACTCAGGGTGAAAAGTGGCAAAACATGGAGCTTTAAAAATCAATATCTCATTTTGAGGGAATGGTCGGAAGAGCTGCTGAATAACCTTGAATCAATCAACTCAGTGGAATTGTGGGTTCAATTGTGAAATATCCCCTTTCATTGGATTAGTATGGAAACTGGGAGAAAAATAAGCAAGAAGTTTGATAAGATATCTGATTTAGTTATACCAGAAACTGGAAGCTCTAGAGGCTGGCATATCAAGATCCTTATTGAAATTAATCTTGAAAAGCCTCTAATGAGAGGAACTAATATTAATGGGAGGGGAAGTGTATTGGGTCGAATTTCGTCTGAGAATCTCCAAGGATTTTGCTTTTACTTTGTGGTCGGATTGGACACAATGAGAGGATTTGTATGGGCAAGAAGGATGATCTATTGAATAATTGCACTAAAGAAGGGCAATATAGAGATTGTTAAGGGCGGTTGAGTTTGGTACTAACCAAATGATCAACAAACAGAGAGAGTGTCATCCGATAAGTAAAATGGACTACTAACAAGGAAATGGCTCCAATTGAGATCAAAATCCCTCCGAGTGAGAATAAAAATGAAGAGCAAGTGGGAACTCGAGTGGAGACAAGGGTGATTGATAATAATCCGATCCTCCTTGTGAGGAGAATAAAAAGGAGACAAAAGATAATCTTACGGAGATAGAGGTGGACAAAGAAAATGACATGGTGATTGACCATCGGGAGAAGGTCGGTGATCAAGTCGTAAGAGAACTTCCGATTCCTTTTAAGGAAATTTCTAACAAACCTCACGGGAAGAAAAACAACTCGGAATCGGCTTGAAAGGTGGGAAGAGATATGTTAGGAAAGGGGACCAAAGACAACACTAATAAACCAATGGAGATTTTTGAGGATAAGATCAATGTGTGCGTTAATTGAGGAAAAGAGTTTTCCAAAATGGTGGATGAAAATTCGAGAATGAAAAAGAAATCGATAAAAAAGCCAAAGGAAATGAAATAATCGAGAGTGGTAGGGTGGAATTGTAGAGGGTTGGAAGGACCCTCTACAATTTCACAACTGAATGAGTCTGTGAGGCTCTATCTTCCCGACTTGTGTTTTGTAAGTGAAACAAAAAAAAAAGAAAACTTTATAAAAACAGTGTGTAAGAAGTTTAAGCTTAATAAGAGATGGATTTGTATTAATCCAACATGTTTGAGTGGTGGCATGTTTCTTTTTTGGTCATCAAGGGTCAAGATCATGTACAGTAGATGTTCTCAGTTTTGTATGGAAATTGAATACAGTTTGATGGATACTAATGAAAGCTCATGGGCTATTTTTGTGTGTGCGAGCACAGATAAAGCTGTGAGGAGGGACCAGTGGAATTACTTACTAGAGGCTAGGATCAGATGGGGTAAGAAATGGATTATAGGGGGTGATTTTAATGATCTAACTTGTGCGGAGGAAAAAAAGGAGGAAGGATCAAAAGTTGTGGAAGTTTGGAGGATTTTAAGGGATTCATTGGTGATATGGAAATGGGGGATATTAAATTCGAGGGTCACCCTTTTACCTAGGCTAATAATCGGGATGGAGAAGGCTTTGTTGAGGAGAGACTTGATCGTGTGTTTGGGTCACCTGATTGGATGCTACAGTTTCCTAATGCATGTGTCCAACATGTTGAGAAATAAAGTTCTGATCACTTCTTTTTGGTTCTGGAAAAGGAATCTGAAAAGCAAAAAAGGCATAAACGTTTTGTCTTTGATAAGAGATGGCTTCAAAAAGAGGGGATTGATGAAGTGGTGGAGAAAGCTTGGAACTTAGATGTTTTTGGCACCCCACTGTACAGTGCGCGATCTAAGATCACTAATTGCAGAATGACTCTACTCAAGTGGAACAAATGGCTTCAACTGAACTCCTCAATTGTCATTGAGAACTGCAAGAGTCGATTGTCAGATCTTAAACAGCAGGACATACACAAGTATTGGAAAGAGTGGGTTGACCTTAGAGGATTCTTCATAAAGCTACAATGAGGAGGAAGTTTTTGGAGGCAAAAAGCTAGAGTGACTTGGCTCAAAGAGGGGGATAGGAACTCTAAGTTCTTTCATGCATGTACTATCCAAAAGAAAAATAAACTGCATTGAAAAATTGGTTAGAGTCAATGGCACAATTAGTGTATCAAAGGAGGAGATTGAGAGTCTTTTATTGCTAGTATTATGGGGAACCTTTCCGGACCTCATGCCCCGCTGCTCATGATGAGTTCATTTTGGAAGGAATACCCGCGATCGATCACCCTGATGAACCGGATACTCACTTGTAGAGTGGAAGACATAGAGTTCAAAAAGGCACCTTTTGAGCTTAGCCCATCTAAAGCACTAGGTATGGATGGCATGAACCCCCTCTTTTTCCAGAAATTCTGGCATATTACATCTGAGAAAATCTGCATTGCAGTTAAAAATTTCTTCAATTCCTCTAAAAGGCTTAGGAGTGTGAATCATACCCTCATTACTCTAATCCCAAAAGTCTCTAATCCCACTTCCATGGTTCACTCTGCACCATCGGCTTGTGTGGCACAATTTATAAAATTATCTCAAAAGTGATTGTGAATCGTATGAAACCATTGCGCACAATTGCATCGATCTTAATCAATCAGCCTTTATTCCAGGTAGACAAATTCTTGATAATGTAGCTCTCACTCATGAATTCATTCATTATCTTAATGGTCGTATGAAAGGCAATAGAGCATTTATGACACTTAAACTGGATATGTCTAAGGCATATGACAGAGTTGAATGGAGTTTTCTTGCTTCTGTCTTGATTAAAATGGGATTTGAGCGGAAGTTTATTTTTTGGATTGTTAACTGTATTAATTCTACTTCATTTTCTTTCAATATCAATGGTCATGTGGCTGGTTATATTGTGCCTTCTAGAGGAATAAGGCAAGGGGATCCCCTATCTCCCTACCTTTTCATTATCCTTTCAGAAGTGTTGTCTAATCTGATTAAACAAGCCCAAAGAATTTCTCTTTTTCAGGGGTTGAAAATCAGCAGGAATTGCCCTATGATCACACATTTATTCTTTGCTGATGATTCTAGTGTGTTTTGTGAGGCTTCTTTGTTTCAAGCATTGAGCATTAAAACAATTCTGGATAGATTTTGTGATGCTTCGGGATAACAAGTTAACATGGAAAAATCAGTTGTGTTTTTCAGCAAAAATGCATCCCAAAAACTGAGACAAAGTATTTGTGAGTTACTAAATGGAATCAAGGAACAGAATCATGCTAGATACTTGGGACTTCCTATGGTAATTGGTCGATCTAAAAGAGAGATTTTTAAGTTTGTGGTGGATAATGTGCAGAAAAGGGTGAATAATTGGAGTAACAAGTTCTTATCAGCAGCTGGAAAAGAAGTACTCATCAAGTCAGTGATCAATGCTCTACCTACTTATGTAATGGCCTATTTTAAGCTGCCTATCCAAGTGTGTCAAAAGGTGTGCCGGATTGTCTCTAAATTTTGGTGGGGTACTAATGCAGTGGGGGAAATAAATATCATGGGCATCCTGGACTAAAGTTTCCTTGGCTAAGAATGAGGGTGGACTTGGATTTCAGGATATTATCCCTTTCAATAATGCACTCTTGGCAAAGCAACTGTGGAGACTCATTACACAACCGAATATACTACTTAGCAAGGTGCTGAAAGCTAAATATTTCCCCCAAGGTGGTCTTCTTTCTTGTGAACCAAAAAATGGGGACTCATGGATGTGGAAGTGTTGGATACGGGCTAAAGATACTCTTAAGTTGGGCATTAGGTATAAGATTGGAGATGGGCAATCAGTTAGGGCGTGGGAAACACCATGGATACCAAAGCCACCTTTCTTTAAACCTATCAGCAAAGTTCAGAATCCAGGAGGGAAGACTTGGGCATGGGAGTTCATGACAGAAGATAGAAAAGAATGGGACAGGGAGATATTGACACAATATTTCTGCCCGGAGGATGTTAGTGATATACTGCAGATTCAAATTGATCCTGAAGGTGGACATGATAAATTTGTGTGGCATTGGGATGGTAAAGGAATGTATTCTCTGAAGTCTGCATATACTCAGGGGATGAAAGACAAGCAGCTGAAAAGAGACCAACCTGAATCTAGCAGAAAGTGAGGAGTATACCCGTATGTGGAAGAAATGTTGGAAGTTGGAGGTCAAAGGAAACTTAAGCACTTCATGTGGAGGGTCATTAATAACAATCTTCCTACAATTTGTGTTCTTTGAAAAAAAGAGGGCTTGACATGGAGGAAAGATGACAATTGTGCGGGGAAGGAATGGAGACAATCGAGCACATTTTTTCCAATGTGATAGAGTAAAAAGGTCCTGAAATTAGCCCCGTACAATGGTTTGGGACTCAAAGCACATGCTTTTGGATCAAGGGATGGTGGTTTTGATTTGTAACATCAAGGAAGATACTGATTGCTAAAGATCGAATACAACTTTCAGTGTATTTGCTTTGGTGGCTTTGGAAAACAAGAAATTTATGTATTTTCCAAGGTGAGAAGTGGCAGGAAACTGATATTGTGCACAGGGCCTTTGAAGAGTGGCAAGAATACCAGAATGTGGAAGGAAAAGTGAAGACAAGGGTGGAAAAGGATGTGATTTGTAGTGACCAGAATTCCATTAATGCTTCAGTAGGATCAGCAATCTTGGTGATCAGTGCTATGGTTAAAGATGGAAGAAAAGCAGGTATTGGTGGTTGGATGTGTGACGAGGAAGGCTGTTTAATTAGAGCATGAGCATCTTCTAGGGATTTACATAATTCAGTGGAAGCAACCTTGGTTGGGATTAGACATGGACTGTGCTTGGCCTCGAAGCACAAATTTCACAAACTCAAAATACAATTAGATAATGAGGATATGGTTAGTACTCTGAGTGACAAGATTCCTATGGAAGCTGAGCATACATATATAGCCAAATACATCTTTTTGTTGAGTTATCTTTTTGAGAATGTTTTGTTTTGCCTTCAAGATTGTAATAGTCGGGTCTGTTGTAATAGACTAGCTAATATAGCCTTGGAGAGTGATGTTGATGTGAATTGGGTTGACCAATTTCCCATTTGGCTTGCTCATTTGCCAAATAGTTGTTAGCCATTGGGCTACGATTGTAGTTTCGTATGTACTTTTGAGTTGATCTATATATAAAACTATCGTTTGGAAAAAAAAAAAGATAAAGTAGGTCACTTGGGCGTAGTAGGCCTCGTGGACGAAAATAGTGGGTGAGCCCCATGGATTCAATAATGATTTGAACCTCGCGTGCCAATTGGAAGTATTTGAGCGATAATGAATATTCGTGAGTGAATAATTAAATAATTGATATAATTAAATAAAAAAAATATATAATTACGATTTTACCTCCCAACATACTGTATAATAAATTTATTTGTCTATACTTACTACCATTTGTATATATGACATTATGTTATAGGGTTTTGTATTCATATATGATAAATATAAAATATCATTTTGAACTAAAAGATTTGGAATGTGGCAAGAGTTGACATTGAAATCCAATGAATTGTCAAGGTTTTGGGCTGTCAGCAACAACCTCAGCTTATTGGGCTTCCAAGAATGATCTAAAAGCATCATTAGAATTCTTCATATATACGAGCTGGACCGTATAACTAATTTCAAATTGCTGTTGAATGGACTAAAACAAAAGTAAAAAAAATCGGATTTATATTGTTTAAGTTGGGCCTTTCTTGGGTTTTGTTTTGCTGGAAATTCCCTGAAGCATACACTGAAAACACTTGGAAACTTTTAATGGCAATTGACACAAATATCCACATTTTTCAAGTTAATGTCGCTTTTTTACGTTTCTTGGTACAATTTTACCTAACTTAACGCTCCCGCCTTTTTTACACAACAATACGGTCCAGCAAAAAAATCCCGGACATTTTTACACTTTGTTTCAACATTGTTTTAACATGTTTTGAAACATAAACAACCAAACAACATATAAAGTAACCCCGAAACAATATAAAACACCATATGAGCAAAAAAAGTTAAAAATAGGTAAAAATTGTATTTGAACATCAAAAACTTCATCGAAACAACAAAGAAACATCGGAACAACATTAAAAAGTAAATGGAAACAACGTAAAAAAATATTTAAAACATCACATGAATAAAAAGAGCTTAAAAATAGGAAAAATTTGTATTTATACATTGAACACTACATGAAAACAACAAAAAAAATATTAGAACAACATTAAAAATATTATAGAACAACACCGAAACAATAGAAATAATGTACAAAATAATATATGAGTAAAAAATAGGTTAAAGTTGTTTTGAAACATCGAAACAACAAAGTAACAACATAGAAACAACAAAGAAACAAATTTAAACAATATCGAAACAACTTATATAAGATGTAAAACAATGAAGGAACAAAAAAAACGAAAAAAAATAAAAAAAATCCAAAAAATATGCAGGAGTGTAAAAAAGAAAGGTACAAAAGTAAAAAATTAGGTACAAAAGTAAAAAATTAGGTACAAAAGTAATAGGTGCGTATTGTGTGGTATAGGGACCAAAAATCAGCGTATTCCATGTAATTTCCCCAAAATTTTAGGGATAGCAAAATCTCCGCGGGTAACTATCTCCGTTGGTATCCAAATAAAATGGAACGGAGAATCTCTAGTTAATTTGGGGATGAGAGAGAAATTTTGATTTTTCGCTTCTCTAGAACTGGGTAAGGACGGGGATGATATTTATATCCCACGTCCCATCCCCGTCCCATACCCATCCCCAACTTTAGCCCTATTCCTGAAATATATACATAAATATATATATTATATTTATATATTTATTAATAATAATTCTATTTGTAATGTTTTATTTAATTAATTCTAACACTAAACTTAAGTATTTATAATATTATTTATTCTCACTATTTCTTTTACATATGGTTTTATGTTATTTTATTTATTATTTATTTTAAATAATTTATTTTATTTTTTTATTAAAAATACCTGATTCCCTGCGGGGTTTCCGTTCGATTCCCCATCCCCATCCCAGATACCCAAAGCGGGGGATAGTACGGGGATGATATGTCCAATACCAGCTCCGTCCCCGTCTATTGTCATCTCTAAAAAAATGATTAATGTGATTTTTGATCAATAATATATGTATTTTCATAATTTAGCAAATGTTGTGGATTAGAATTTACCTCCCATATAGACATTGTACGTGTAATATTGTTCCTAAGTAATCCTAATGCAGTTTGCTCCATCAACCCTATTCTTTTAATCTATTTCGGTTAAAATAAAATTTTGGAAGAGAATTGAGAAAATGAATTTTTTGTCTATCATTGCACTACCGTTTCAAAAAATATTAAATTTAATTATTTTTATTTTAAGAAATAAAGAGGTTCTTTAGAAAGTATAAACTAAAAAGCAATATGAAGAGTATATTAATTCAATGATAGAGATTGACAGATGATTTATAACTAAATGGGTTTATGCATGTATAAACAAAACCTGTGAAGATAACAAAAGTTGTAAACTTGGAGGAATGAGGATATTATTATTTTGGTGGCTAAAAAGCTGGAGCAGTTATAGCTAGTGAGGGATTGAACAAATTTCTTTCCCCATATAATA
Source organism: Rehmannia glutinosa (assembly GCA_016081115.2). Lineage (NCBI taxonomy): Eukaryota > Viridiplantae > Streptophyta > Magnoliopsida > Lamiales > Orobanchaceae > Rehmannia > Rehmannia glutinosa. Next base: position 9,768 of record JABTTQ020001955.1, on the reverse strand, counting down.
TCACTATTTTTCCCTACATCCCACCTAACTTCGAAGAGAAGTCAATTAATTTGACTCTCCCAGTATTTTATAGTATTTTCTTTTCTAAACTTATCCTTTTTGTACCCCCAAACTATTTTTGTATACCCACTTAATTTATAATTGTGCACCAAAACTTGATTACAATTTATAGTTTTGACGAATTCCAAGGTTTAATTTTATCAGAAAAACTATATATAACGAACCAACAATTGCTAACCTTTAAGTATGTCAATGAAACTTGTGCTTCAGTGATAAGAACTTGTGCTTTTAGAACATTGTCACGAGTTCGATTCTATATACGTGCATGTATTCTCTCCCATATTGTACCTTTCAAAAGGGAAATTATTCGATTTATTTGACAACTTGACTTATGTAGAGATCTGGTTTTCTATATTGTCCATGTTTAATTTGGTTAAAATTTTGGCACATTTAGTCCCATTTTCGCCTAAAAATTCTAACTTCTTTGAAACTAATGAGTTCGTGAAAATATTAATGACTTGTATGAAAAATTGCAGATTAAATGTGCCAAAATTTTAAAGTTAGGATAAGTCTCTGTCAGGCCGCTAACGATCTAATTCGTTAGACGGATCTAAATACCGGCCGGTCAATCCACCCATTGACCCGCATAACCACTAACACTACAACAATAATATCCGTTGGTATTTGCTAATACTTTTTAGGAGGACTACTTATACATTTTGTATGACTACTAATATTTTTCAGGAAAAATACTAAAATACCTTTAATCCAAAAACCTAATATTTTTCAATAAGATTATTAAAATATTTTTAGGGGGAATACTAATACTTTTGCGGGAAAAAAATCAATAATTTCCATAATAATTACTTAAAAGCGCTCGAGGGTTACCAATACTTTGACATAATTGCAAAATGAGGACACTAACTATACCCAAGTGGCAAAGAATGACACTAAGTTGGCGGACTTTCAGTTTAGGACAATAATTTTAAAATTTTGGCCAATTGAGAACAAATTGAGCCCAAATTGCCCAATTGGGGCTAATTGCCATGGGCACCTGTATTTTGAGCCCGAATTGCCCTATTTAGTCTAATATGTCACATAAAATAAGTCTAAAAATTGTATTAAAATTTTGCAAATGTATCTGAAAATTTTAAAAGCAATTTACAAATTAACAAGTTAAGTCTAAATATATGAAAATAAATTTGAAAATTATTTTAAATATACAAATTATCAATAAAAATATAAATATACAAATACAAATATAGAAAATATGAAAATAAAATTATAAAATTATTTAATAAGTCAAAAAAAATGATGTTTAAAAATGTGAAACAAGATTTAAAAAAGTATTTAATATATACGAAAATTACCGAATGAATTATGAAATTATTTGAATAAATCCAAATAAATATTATTTATTAAATCTAAAATTTATTTAAAAATTTAAATATTAATTAAAATGATTTTAAGTTACAAATTAAAATTTTAAAATACTTAAATAAATCTGAAAATTATATTTGAACCCACAAATTTGTTTTAGTTACATATAAAAAATATTATTATTTTTATTTATTTAATTATTTTTCAAATATTAGTTTGTAATTTGAAATTACTTTAAATAATATTTATATCTTTAAACAAATTTTAGATTTACTAAATAATGTTTAGGTTTTATATTTATAGTTCTTGTGTTTATTCAAATAATTTCAAGATTTATTCATATTTTTTTGGATATATTAAATAACATTTTAAATCTTATTTCACATTTTTTTCGATTTCATTTAGTTATTTAAAGATTTATTAAATAACTTTTAAAATTTTATTTTTGTATTTCCAGATTTATTTCAGTAAATTTATATTTTAATTGTTAATTTATAAATTCTTAAAATAATTATCACATTTATTTTTATATATTTTGACTCTACTTATTAATTTTTAGATTTTTCAATTGGTTTTAATATTTTCAGATTTTTTCTAAAATTTTAAATAAATTTTAGATTTATATTACGTGAAATAAGCAATTAACCTAAATTTGGGCAATTCGGGCTCAAAATTGAGGTCCACATGGCAATTAGCCCGAATTAGGCAATTCGGGATCAATTTGTCCTCAATTCGCCAAATTATAAAGCGATTGTGCTAAATTGAAAGCCCGCAAACTGAGTCCTTTGCGAATGTGGTATAGTTAGTGTCCTCGATTGCAATTAAGCCTAACACTTTTCTAATGTATTACTAATACTTTTATGAGGCATTGCTAATACTTTTCACGGAAAAAAACTAATACCTTTGAAGATTGCCTAATAGTAAATACACCATCATCTAATACGTTTCAAGTGGACAATTAATACATTTTAGGTGGATTACTAATATTTTGAGGAAGGAAACGAATACATTTCATGAGGGCTACTAAAAATATTGTTCAAGGTGATTACTAATACTTTTCAGATATACTATTAATACTTTTCAGATGTACTACTAATACTTTTAAGGGGAAAAACTAATACTTTTAACAACCCTTAATATTATAAAAATGTCATTAGTCCGAAGATCCTATGATACCGCCCCATAATATTATAAAAATGCCATCGGTGCATGAAATTACAATAAAACCCGAGTCGAACTGGATCCATCTAACAGAAACGACCCGTTAGACGGTCTAACCCAAATTTTTGTCTTAAAGTTAATGAACTAAGATCATTTTTTTTAAATAAGCCAAGTTATCGGACAATTTAACATTTTTCCTTACATAAGGAGACATCATCACATTTTATCCCTAAAACAACTCGGAACAAAAAAACCGAGGCTCCATTTGGTTTTATTTTCCATAACCCATTTTTCTTCACTGAAAAGGAAAATGCATTTGGTAATTAAGTGCTTGCTTGTTTTCTCATTTCCATAATTTTCATTTTTGAAAAAAAAATTGTGAGATGTGTGATTGTTTATTGAAAAATGAAATCTTTTTTTTTGAAAAAAAAAACCTTTTTTCAAAATTAACTCAATATTCTCTTTCATTTTTACATTTCCCAATACCCAACAATACCATATATTTCTCTCTCTTTATTATGTTCACATAAAGAATACGGTAATTTATTTAATTTATCAATACTTTTATTATTTTCTCTTAATCGTAATAACAAAAGGTATAAAATGAGATCCATATTGTCTATTTTTGTTTAGTTTTTTTATTTTTATTCAATTTTCTTGCATTATATTTTACACTATTATTTCCACAAAAAATCACCAATCTTTAAAAATTCTTAATCACTTCAACATAATAATTTTTTTCTACATATCAACTTTCAATTTTAAAAATAATTTCATCACTATTCACTCAAAAATGAAAATGGACGGAAAGAAAGTACAAACAATCACAACCTAAGATATTAGAGAAACGAAGTTTTTATTCCCAAAATATTTATCAAATCTTACTTCACTTAAATAATTATATACTCTCCTATTACCCCACTAATTACAAAAAACAAAATAAACAAGACATTTATAGCTTAAAATGTCTGGTCACTCACCAAAATTACAATATTGCTATAATCCAAAATGTTTGTCAAAATATGTTACATAAACTTCTCCCACAAATCTCTTCTCCCAAAAAAACCCTAGTCGTCTTCTCATTTTCCAACTTCTTGTTCTTTTCTTCACTCATAGAAGATGAGATAAGTGATTTTCAATATTTTAGTCTCCTTTTATAAATAAGTTTGTCCCCATATATTGTACGTTTTTGTTTAAATTGTCCCCAATAGTTGACTTTTGTTTTTTTAGTTAAATAAGTTTGTCTTTATTAATTGATTTTTGTTCAAATGATTCAGGTAACCCATGACCCGATAATTCACGGTAGAAATAAGATCAATTACATTGGTGCGCGTTTTGTCAAAGTATTCGTTGTGAGTTTCTATTCAAAGGATTAGTTAGATATGTTTAGGTTTAAAATTTTATTTTAGATCTACATAGGTTTTTGATCAATGGGCCTTACAACTATTTTTTACTTTCGATGTTGTAATTAGTTTTAAGTTTCTTATGACGAATGAAATTCATTTTACTTCTAAAAAAGTACATGAATTATATATCTTTTTCAAAAAAAAAATCGAAAAAAACATTAAAAGAGCCCAATATAGTTTTTTTATAACTGGATATAGAGAAGGTGAGGTATAAGTGACGTCAGAGTGCGTGAATCCATGGAGAAAAATTTAGATTGAAGCCTTTTTTAAAGAAGATTGAAGTTTTTTTTTTTTTTGGTAGAAGAATGAAGATTGAAGCTTAATTTATTTATTTGCTGTGCATTTTCCGTTTGCTAAAGTCAAAACCTAAACTCGGATTTGTCTAATTAATTAAAAGGATTAGGCTAACACCTTCTATCACTATCCAGAAACACTTATTTTATTCTTTATTTTAACTGATATTTGTCAATAAACGATTTCTTCCAAATCTAATTATTAATTAATTCAATGAGTTGAGTTATATATCTCCCACATTTCTGATTGATTTTGCTATGTTATTAATTTCCTGATCATCATGACATAAAGTCAATGTAAAAAGGGTTTTTTTTGACACAATAGTATTTTTTTTATCTGAAATTGACAAAATATAGTGTAATTCAAACCTTTTGTTGTTTTAAGTGTAGGCGCAATTTGTTGTTGCGCCTACTTTGATTTTTAATTTTTTTTTTTGAAAAATGCTGATCAAGAGCAGACGTCAAATGCGCTTACTTTTTTTTTTAATTCTTTTTTACATTTCCAGATTAAGCCCAACTTAAGTTTCAAATTTTTTTTAAATTGACATACCTATTTAACAGGTCATCCACAGAAAATGAGGAAATGCAGTACTCTGGTTGGGTAGATAATATTTTAATTGTAAATTAATTGCGAGGCTAATCCACAAAATGATTATGTATTTATGTAGACCTAAATACAAATTCAAGAAGCAAATACATGTTAATGATTTTGGCAGAGTTGTAATTAATTTTGAATTTATTGAGGATTTTTCAACATTTTTCCAAGACACTGGAGGAAAAATTACTTTTATTACCTATTCTGCTACATCCAAAAAGTGACGGCCCATTCCGTGTTCGCTCGGTACAACAACGGGGGTATGTAAGCGAGGGAGCTATACCTACTTTGGTGTATGCTCACCCGCACCCCTTATAATATGACGGCGTACTTTGTGGAACACGCCGTTTACATTTCTCAGCAGGAAACGGGGATAATATTAATTGGGGGAATGATAACCCCCATTGCTCAACATTTTGGAGTTGATATGCGCCGCATGGAGCCGATAGAGGGCAACAAAGCATCAACATGAGCACCCGCCGCACCATGAAGATCATCACAAGAGGAGAATATCCTCCGTTTTCAACAAAAAGTCGGTCTGGTTTCCCTCTCTCCTAACCCACAACTCAACTTTGTGGTGGACAATCAAAACAACTGGCGCTCTGAACTACGAGGCTCATATCGGGGTCATGGACGACTGATTGCACTATAAGAGGAGGCTAGCAAGGTTACCCGATGAAGAAGATTTGGTGATGGAGGCGAGGAGTACGATCGCCAAGAGGGGGTTTCGGCGGGGCTTCCCACGGGCGGCCCGACATTCGAGCTCCCACGAGTGAGGAGCATGGGGGACAATTTGATCATGATAGATTCTATGCTCTTGAGGAGAGCGTGCGCCAGCATAGGGACGACTTCAGTGCTTTCCGAGTAGAGCAGGAACAAAGGTACCAGGCCCAGGACTTGTGGTACCAAGCCCAGGAGCAGCGGGAGTTGGAGATATTGCAGACGTTGCATCAGATTCAAAATTGGCATATCTCCCAGGGCCACTTTCCGCCGCCAATCCCACAGTAATCCAGGTCCTATCCACACTTTTCTTTGAAATTCTACCTTCTCTTCTATGCGCTATAATTTTATTCAAGTTTGGGGGGGAGAGGTAGTATTTTTTGAAGGGTGTGGCGTTTTTGCATTCATGTAGTTGCATTTAGAGCATGTAGTATGCATTGAATTAGATGTTTTTAATTTTTTAGCATGTTTATTGCTTTAGCACGTTTATTGCTTTCTTAGTTGTTTAGGGAGTGAGTTGACCGCTATTGTTGTTTGTTGATCTTGGGAGCATGTGTTGAACAATTTATGTTGTTTTGAATTGGGTGTTGAGCGTGAGTTGACCGGGTTGAGAATAATTAATATGGAGCATGTGATTATTGGGATCATGGTTAATATACTTTGAATTATGCACTTACAAGCTTTGTGAGCTTTTTTGAACCTTTCTTGCTTTCATATTATGCGATCTTGTTGGTTGATTGAGTGTGTCATTCATGTTATTTTGAATTCTTGAACTTGATGCAGTATCTCCGTCAAAGTCACATGTTGTATGCATTCATGAAAATAATTTTTAGGCCATTTTTGTTAAGCCTTTCAAGCCTTTTGCCTACCTTATGATATTTGAGTTCCTAGTTAGCCAATTTGAGCACATTGCACGATTTTTGATAGCCACATTTCAAGCCTTAAAACTTAATTTGATATATCTGTTACCACTAAGCTTGAGCGTATACCATTGAGTAAAGGATAGAATAAAGGGTTGAAGGAAAGGGTATCGAGGAGTTAGAAAATAGTTTATATATTGGGTGATTGGGAATAAACGAAGAAAAGGAGGAAAAGTGAAGAATAATCACAAAAAGGTCGGAAAAAAAGACTATGAGATGTGAGTCGGCCATAAATGAAAAGTAAGTGGAAATTGTGATGTAAGGCGAAGGAGAATGAATTGTATGAAAGAGAAGGGAGAAATAGAGAGGTGATAAGATATAAAGGCGATTGGGAGTGCATAGTTGATTCGTAATAGAATAAGCTGTTTGAGAAAAAACGATGTGCTTAGCAATCTATACGCTTGAGTTGAGTCACTTTATCCATATTTCTCTACCTCAACCAAAGAGCCTTCATTACAACCATAAACAAAGTCCTTTCGATTTGTGAATTGCATACAAGCGAGTGGCGGAGATGTGAGGCGATTTGCAAGCATATGGTAATTCTTCAACATTGATATGACTTGGCGAATACACGTCCCTTATTATTCTAGTGAGTAGAGTATACACTTTATCCACACGAGGCGTGAGTTGAAGTGTTTTACCATGATTTTGATAGACTTATGCTCGCGTGTTAGATATTTGAAACTTGGTTGGTTTTGTGTAATACATGGATATATGACATGAATTGTGATGCGGTGTTCTTGAGTTGCTCTTCTTTACCCCATTTGTGTTGTCTTGTTTATAAAGTATTGGCCAAGGAATATCAACAATTTAAGTTTGGGGGTTTGATTGATATGTATTTTGCATGTATTTTGGGCTTAATATTGGCTAGAATGTGTTGATATGCATGCATTATATGAGTAAATAGGGCTTTTTTCTGTTTTGTGGAAAAGGATTACGCTTTGCTCGTTTTGTAGGAATTTATGGATAATTGTAGCATTTTGGCAAAAATTCGGAACATTGCAATCGAGAACAGCCAAAACTTGACATGATAGACGAAGTTTGGGGTCGAATCAAGGAGAAAGTCGAGACGAGCCGGGGCGAAAAAAACTAAGAAAAAAGGCCAAGTCTTGCATTTACGGTGAGCACGGGCGGGCGTGCTCCTAGCACAACCCGTGCTCAACCTATAACGAAGACTCGGGGTTCGACTACCCGGCCACGGGCAGCCCCATGCCATAAGGCACGACCCGTGCTCCCCGTGATTTGGACAAAACTGCGGCACCCGGCCACGGTGGCGTGCCACTAGCGCACGACCGTGCGCTCTGGAAAAATAGAGTTTGACTCGTTGTGAACTAGGTTTCGACCCAAACGAAGTACAAATAGAGACGGCGGCCACAAACAGGGGCCTTAGCGATTTGTGCCCTAGAAACCCGAGAAAAGAGCAATTCCCCAGGATATTCGGAGAGATTGATCAAGACCGCAACCACACCTTGAGGATTGAAGATAGATCGAGAGATCGTCATCATCCCCGAGTTCACTAATTCCATAGTATCATTATTTTTAATTAGTTAGACATGAACATTAATAATTTGTCTTTGGATTATTTCTTTTCTATGTCGGCTAAACACTTTGTGATTCCGGGTTTGGGAGTAGGTTAATGGATACTTTTATTTGATGATTAATGACAATTGAAGTTAATGTTTTCAAACCTTATTCAAGTACTTTGCTTTAATTCTTGTTTTATCAAAAAGTTATTGGTTTAACTTGTTTTGATATATTGATTCATAATTGAACAAATGAGTTTCAATATTAGATCTATAAGTACTTGACATGAATAGCTTGCATGATTGAGAAGTCGGTGTGAATATTAGTGAGGCTTTATAATCTTTTGATCTTTTGGGAGTTAGATATCTCATGTTGAGTAGAGATGCTTTAGCATAGATATTCCAATCAACGCTTATATTCCAATCAACGCTTTTACATGCATCTCGAGAGAGAGGGTAAATTACTTTTGTGATTGGTCTATAGGGAAGAATACGTTTAACTTTGGTTTGATTAATCGACAATAAAGGAGGATATTAAGCGGAAACCATAACCGAATCCGTCCATTCATACTTGATCTTTTAATCCACTTTTGCTTTGTTATTCTAGGATAAGCGCTTTAGTGTTAATAAAATCAATCCATCTCAATTTCGATAGTTTAGATAAAAATAAAGGCTATTACAATCCGATTACTTAGTACATTAATTTATTAGTCCCGTGTGGATTCGACCTTGCTAACCACTATTACTATAAAGCGCACTGCATACACTTGCGGTGAAACTAAAAAATAAGGCTGACAAAGTGATCTGGTAGTTTTCTTTTCTAGAAGGAGCCCTTAGCCATGAACCATAAGCTCTATCAATTTTTGCCGATGGGACATTAAAAAAGCTTATCACAAAATTTTTCCGGTGCCACTGAAACCCACATAAAACAAAACATAGGGAAACATTCATATTTAAAATTAACCCGACAAAATCTCCATCGGACTTTTTGATTTTCATTCTTCTCTTTAATGGCGTGTGACATTGAAATTAACTCGTATACGCATATAATTACGCCAAACACCGAAAAAGTTATGTTCATCGCATCAATGTAAGTCCTGTGAAGTTCTGGACCGTACTCTTACCAACTTTCGGTCATGAAACCAAATGGTAAGTCATAAACTTGAACCCATGAATCAAAAAAACATTGTGCACAGGATGGTTGTTCTCCCCTGGCGGTAGTTTGATGATTAACAACAAGTTATCGAATGTCCACGGACCATTGATTGAACCACTGAAATATCGACTCATGAAAAAATTGGAAAAGAAAAAGGTTGGGACCCGATTCTTTAATGAACACCCCCCTTCACTGGCCGCCATAATGAGGCTAGAGTATTTTTCATTGCGGAAAAATTAACTTTGTTGATCCGATAAAGCAACAAGACACGCGAAGATCTTGATTGTTTTCAACTTCTTCAATTTCATCAGCGCATAGACCTCGACTCCTCTTCTTCCGATTGCATCCTCACCTTAAAAGCACGAGTGTTGAGACAAAATAGTTCTTATTCCCATTTTGTCTCAACTCTGGTAACTTTTAAAGATGCTATGATCTAGTGGATATTTTTAAATAGAACTATTGTTTGATCCGTTAACTTTGTTAAACCTTTGTCAATTTTTTTAAAAAAAAATCTAAACTTAAGCACAATAGACAAGTGCGCTTAATGGAATTTTTTAAAAAAAAAAAAAGCATTTAGATGCGCTTGATCGGTTTTTAAAAAAAAATTAAAAATC